>CM021782.1:10103210-10202029 GCA_011076525.1 Nettapus auritus | reverse complement strand
AATAAGGAAAAAAAGAAAATAAGGAAAAAATTGAAAAAAAAAAAGGGGGAAGGAAGAGGAGGAGTTTTGCTGCACCTGTACGCGTCATCGCTGTCTAGTAAATGCTTTGGCGTGTTTATTTCCTTATGCATTCTTTCATTATGCCTTGTGTATTTCATTCCGCACCGTGTGTAGCGTTCTGCATTTGTTCGTGCCACCAAGGACACGCTCTGGAAGGGGCCGGGGGGGGCCGGACCTCCGCAGGCAGCGCCCCCCGAGCGGGGCCATGAGCTGTGGTGTAGGGGGGGGGGGGTGTTTGGGGTCGCCAGCCCAAGAAACAGCTGCTTCCCTTGAACTTCGGGTGAGGAAGGAAATTCAGCCCTTTTTTATTGCTATTATTTTTAATAAGCATAAATTTAGCATTTAGCTGAAATAACGTAAGACCAGTAAAAGGCACATCTGGAGTTTTTGTTAAGGATCATTTAAGCTATTGTCTTCTTTCAACAAGATCTGTAATCTTGTGCTCTTGTCTTTCTGCAGGTATTGTTGTTCAGGGGTAGACTGTTTTCCTGGAGCCACAGCTCAGTTGGCTGAGGCTCCTCTTTTTTTATCTAAAAAATCAAAACCAAATGTGACAGGTAACTGTCAGGCATAGAGGTTGACCCCTAAAGAGAATTGTGAGGTTGATGTCCAGAGAGGAGAGGGAAGCCTTCATATTAGCTGATCATCCTTTTCCCCCTGTAAGAAGCACGAGCATCTGCAGTGTGGAATTAAAGTATGAATGCAATAATTTCCTTGAGATGCCCACGAGCAGTTGTGTTTCAGCCGCTTCTCCTATCAGCGCAAGGCCACAGGGAAGTGGCTAAATTGATGGGGACATTTGCAGGTTAAGAACCTTTTCATTTTGTCTCTTGCACTTACTCAAATAAATGCCTTGGCAGCCTTTCTCTTTTCCTATTCAGCCTACATGTTCATTTTCCTGGCCTGGAGTTTTGGGGGAGGCTTTTTCACCCAGCTGTGGTTCTTCACCGTTCAAGTGCTTGTTCCTCGGCGCTCTCAGTAGCGTGTTACATGGCCTCACTAGCTTCTTTGGAAATGGCAGATGGAGTACCAAGAAATGAATTAGCATTTTTAAAACGACTCTCCCTCTAACCTAAGCGATGTAAATTGAAGGGTGGAAGCGTTCCAATGAAGATGTGGAATTGCTATTGTTGGTTGTTTTTTGTTGTTGTTGTTTTTTTTTTTTTGTTTGGGTACTCTTTTTTTATTGATGGATATAAAATAATTAAAGAAGCAGCAAATGGCCTCAGTGATTGAATTTGATTAAATCAGCTCTGTCAGTTTTCTGTATTTCATTAAAATAGTGAAGTGGGACCGAGGGAAGGGTTTGCTGCTTTAATGCAGCCGCATAGCATTCAGTTAGACCTCAGCAGAGCTTCTCCTCTTGTAAGTGCTCTTGAGATCTGCTCCTGAGAGCAAACAGTGGAAGTCCAGGCACTTAACAAAAAGTGTTGCGAGCAGAGGGAAGAAGCACTTTGGTTTTTATGACCTATATGCGACAGCTGCTCTTCTGGATTGTTTCTACAACTCTCCACTGCCATTTTGCATTGTTTTTTGGTTGAAGGTCTTCAGAGATGCTGTATGCAATCTCCCACAAGAATTAGTTATTAGCATAAGTTGGTATTTAAGCATTTCATTTTTTTTTTAAATCAAAGAAACATTAATTTTTAAAGTAGGTTCCCTGGGCTTTTACTGGAAGCACTTGAGGCGGTAGACAGGCTCCCTTCCAAGGCATCGGTTTCAGCGCTGTGCCAGTGGCTCTCCTGTGGGTCCTTGAGCCACTGGTGCCTGCTACAGCCACGGCCCTATGCAGGACCCCACTGCTGCAGCCCATCTGCACAAAGTCCAAGGAAGGAGCACGTAGTGGGTTTGGTGGCAGCAGCTGGCTTTACCCCTCTTTTCTTATCAGTTACTTGTGCTCCAATGCTGCTGTCCGTGTATGAGCAGTTTGCTCGGAGTGTTTCAAGCCGAGCTGATGGCAGCGGTGCTGACATCTGAGCAACCTCATGTGTTTCTTCAGTTAGATGAGGCCAGCACTCCAAAAATAGATTTCCATATTAATATGCTGCTGAGGGAGGAAGCTTAAACCGTGTGTTGTCTAAAAGATAACAGAGAAAGCATGTCCTGCTACAGAGCTGCTCCCAGCGTGCAGTCACCAAAAACAGGAGTCTGCTTATTGGAGAAGCGTCGGTAGCTAAAAATCCCTGGAATGCAGATAAATTCTTAACATTTAAGACTGTGTTTTGGGCAAAATGTTGAGAAAATATGCGGTCGCTCACCTGTGGCTTGTAGGCATTGCAGCAGGTGGGACACGTGAAGCTGGAAGTGGTGGTGACTGCTCAGTCATCAGGCCTGGAGGAACCCTGCACCCATTCTGTTGTCAGTGCTGAGCAGCTCATGATTGTATTTCCACCTGCAGGTGAAGAGATGGAGAAGGATGTGCACAGAACCGTGACCCCAAGCTGCTGACAGCAGCCTGCTGGGGGTAAAGGCAGCTGCTCACTAGCTACGTCTTGGTGGAACGGGAAGAGCAACTTCAATTGTCTTCAGTTTTTCCAAAAGCTCCCGTTCAGCACCAGTGCAGCGTGCAGCTGGCCTAATGAAAAGGTAAATTAGGAGAATAAGTAGTGCTGGATCCACTCCAGAAGTAAAAGCAGTTGCTCGCAGTACGTTGAACAGTTAGCCTGGGGTGAGGTGTCTCTCATTTTTTGATGCGTCAGTCTGGCTGGCTGCCCTCAGCTCCCATCTTGGACACGAGAATTACATTCTGAGATAAGTACTTTTGTTTTTAATTTGTATGTCATAAAATGAAAATAAGCCCCGTTTGGCTTGGATCCCATGAGCTTGGATAGAGCTGACCCTGCCTTTGGGTGGGGATCGCTCAGGTGGCATCCCGAGGCCTCCCCCAGCCAATGTGCCCCGCTCTCTTGTTGGAAATGAATACTACCAATTTCTTGATGTAACAGGCATCCAGCATACACACTAGTGGACATTTTTAGAGATAGCGAATGATGCAGCTGCCTGGCTTTTGCTTTTCAAATTATCTTGTTACTTCATGTTACTTTGTTTTTGTTTTGTTTTGTTTTGTTTTTCTTAAGACTTGAAAAATGGCACCAGATGGTCCAAGAGAAGCAGGAGTATGGAGACAAACCAGAGCTCTCTTGTTCAAGAACTGGCTTGTTAAATGTAGGACAAAGAAAAGCAGCGTTCAGGTGAGCAGAGTGCTGGCTGTCGGCTGTCTGCCTGTCTGTGGTTATTCGGCACTGAAGTGGTTCCTAAGTCGAGGGCAATGCTCAGTTTTATTACAGTGTTTCTGAAGCTTTGTGGTCTGCTCTGAGTTTTGGTTTGAAATAGGCTTTTTCATAAAGTATTTCATGATCCCTTGGCTGGTAATTTGTCCCAAGAATACAAGGCATTATCCAGAATATATCCTTGAATTAATAATGCATTCACTCTGCATTTTCAAAAACATTTGCACCCTTCCTAGAGATCAGAACTGGCCAGGAGAACAGGACTAGACCTCTCCAGAAGATTTTTTGGTTGTAACTGTTTAGCCATTGCATAGGTGATGTGTACAGTGAGTTTAGAGGTAAACAAGAGTTAGTACAATGCTTGCCTAATTGTTTAATGGATTGTGGGTTGTTTTGTTTCTTTCCAAAGAGCATAAGCTTGCTGATATTTGAAGCATGCAGAATTATCCCTTTGTATCATAAAATGGCTTCTCAAGTTACCAATGCATGCGATTAAAATCCTGCTTCAGTGCCAGAGAAGGATTTGGCATTGAAATCACTATTACACTGAGGACATTCAGGGAACTTTTCGAGAACATTCAGGGAACTTTACAGTCAAGTAATTAAGCTCACAGTCTGTTGTCTAAGCTTTGTGTAACTCAGACAAACTACTGGAAATTCTTGTTTCTACAACTGCTCTTTGAAGTTTTAATTCGTCTTTTCCTTCTTTGTGCAGGAGATCCTTTTCCCACTCTTCTTCTTGTTTTGGCTCATTCTGATGAGCATGATGCATCCGCACAGGAAGTATGGCGAGATCTCCAACACCAACCTCGGTACTCTGGACACCTCCATCCTGATGAACTTTGTTGTCGGATACACGCCACCCACCAGAATGGCACGAGAAATCATGAAGAAGGTGGCTTTCGATAACTTCGAAGACGGTACTTGGAACTAAGCAGTTGTTTTTTCTGAATATATCTCATGCTGTGGCTTGCGTTTAGGGAGGGAGCTTGCTCTTGCTGCTAATAATAAGATAAAAAGTGTTGCTTTTCCATCACAGAGAGAGAACAGACTGTGAAGGCAGTTTTTGCTTGGTTGGCAAGTGTTGTGGCACTGCCTCCTGCAAGTGGTTCCCATCCTCCTGTTGCAGACAATGAGTGTTTTATGGCTACAAAAAAAGGGTTTCAGAGGGCCCAAATGCAGAGCGCAGAAAGCCCCTGAACCACGCTAGGGCTAGTTACACCTGTCCGTGACATCCCAGTGCAAATTCAGGAGTTGATGCTGTTCTGCAGATATTTTAGGATGAGTTTTTTTATCCCATAGCTACTATCAAAACACCTTTTTTTTTTTAAATGATGATTCCAATTAACACTCTCACCTTTTCTTATGATAAATAAATAAATAAATATATATATATATATGTTTAAAGTGCTGTGCACAGCTGACACATCTAGTCGGAACTGATATATCCCAAACCATTCTGATGTATTTTTAGTTTGGTATCTTTCAATCTCTTGCTGGTGGTATTCGCACTTCAAAGGTACCGCTGAGAAGCAGCACAGCCTGATGCCTGCATTTCATTACGGGTATCTTCATCTGCTTTCTGCCTTCGCAGTCCATCTCCCTTAAAAACTGTGGCTGCGCTTGGCACGCAGAGAGCTGCAGTCCTCTGCTGAAGTTGGTGGCAGAATACCCTCTTGGCATGCACGTAGCCATCTGCCCCAGTTAATCTGCCCTTCTTGAAACACGGTGGTACCTGAGGACAAAAAGGACTGGGGGGAAAACTCGGGGGCCTTCAAAAGTGGAATTCATATTTTCCTTTGAATTGCCTACCCCAGTGCTGAGCTACAGTCTTGCGTGTTCCTGTTCAGGAAAATTCTTCCTTTACTAGGACAAAAATACAGTTCTACATATATCCCAAACCAAATAAATCATTAATGATTAGCATGGGTTTTTTAAAATAAACAGCATTGCACAGTTTTTCTTCCTGTTGCACTGTTACCTAAGTCAACATGATAATCTCTTCCATCTCACAGGCATCATCACGGAGGAATATTTAAGTGAAGAGGAGCTGCAAGAGGCCAGTGCTTTCAAACCCTCAAACTTTGTGGGCGTCGTGTTCAATGATGCCATGTCCTACCAGCTGAGGTTCCCTGATACGGTGGCTATGACTTCTGTGTACACGGAATCGAGAGGTAAACATGCTGCCCTTACACGTACTCCATAAGGGGTTGAACTGGAAAATCAGACTCTTTTTCTCTGTTGGCTTGATGGTGTGTGCATGCATATGTCGTTTTTTGAAGTTGTCCACACCTCTTACAAGGTGTGGCCTCAAGCTGCACCATCTTTATGTTGGGGCTAGGGCAGCTGCAAGACCAGCTGCTTGCTCTTCAAAACGCCCTGCTTATTCTGCAGCCAGTTGCTCCAACTTGCGGAAGGGTTGCGAATCGGTGACGTACTGGAGCTCAGGATTTACAGCTCTGCAAGCCTGCATCGATGCGGCAATTATACAGGTCAGTCCGAACAGATAACACAACAAAACTGCTGGGGTTCAGCTCCATGAGCTGCCTGGTCCTGGGTGGTTTTGTGACGTTGTATATTAACTGTACAATGCCATACCAAAAATTAGCTTGAATCCAATGAGCTGGCAGACTGCTTCACGTGTTTTGCCATATTTTATACAGAAATGTTCTTGTCCAGCTGAATAACACTGATGTTCGTCCTCGTGTCGATGAGCCCAATCCAACAGAGCGGGCATTAAGTGCAGGGCTCGGTGGCAGGCACCTGTGAGTGCCTCAGAACAGGGCTGTGAAACCAGCCACAGCATTAAAACAGCTCTTCTTTTTCCTCGCAGTTGAGGACCAATCAATCCGTTTGGGAGCAGCTCGAACTGACGAGAGCAACAGCTATGGGAGAGGCTGCAGTGGTGGAAATAGACAACTTCCCTCGTGCCATCATTTTAATTTACCTAGTAATTGCTTTCTCGCCATTTGGATATTATTTGGCAATTCATATTGTGGCAGAAAAGGAGAGGAAGCTAAAAGAATTCTTAAAAATATTGGGACTTCATGATACTGCCTTTTGGTATGTGAGTATTTGGTATAGCCTGTTGTTTAAAGAAGAATTATAAAAAAAAAACACTTTCTAGTAAAACTGCTATCTTATCCTCAGTTTACCAATTATTTTTACTTAATGAAATTAATATTCCAGCAACCTAAAGGTGAGGTACTCTGCAAAGTCTAACATAGAGATATGGTATCATAAAACCATGAATGTTTCAGTAAATAAATACCAGAGTAATACTGCCACATTTGTCCATACCAGATAGCGCCAGATTTGTAGGGATTAAAGGAGTTGCAGCATGGTGTTTTTATGTAGCTTGCTTTTATCGTTGTCAGCACTTTGGCACAGTGACTCCTTTCCTGGAGGATCAACAGGTAACACATAGTCTTTCTTCAGAGTCTATCAGCAGCATTTCCCCAACACATAATTAAGCCAATCTAACTCTATAATTTTAACGTGCCACGAAGAGCAGTTTAAACAACAAGTTTTAATTTGCTTTCTTACTGTGAGGAAAATTGTCCTACGCAGCACAAAGCAGTTGGCTTTGTGTGTTTTTTTTTTTTTTTTTCCCAAATAAGAGGACATACTAATTCAAAAACACTGATAATTGTAGTGACAAAAAGGGGTTTGCTTTCTGCTTCCCAGCAGTTGCCTACAGCGGTTTAGCATCGTGCCCCGCTGCACCATAACAGCCAGCTGCAGCTGTCTTTTTTTCCTCCTGGTTATTTTTGTTGTGTTTCTGTACCAAAGCCCTTTCCTGACACTTGGTTCTGTTTTTCTGCGGTGCCTCCTTGGTGACAAACCTCATTTCCCACGGGTCGGATCCTTTGTGGCCATGTTGGTCAGTCGTGGTAGCAGACTGCACGTGTTGCTCTTGAGCACTGCGGATGTTGAGAAAAGTATTTTACCTTTCTGCTTCAGGGACTCCCCGGGTGAAATGGGTGTGATCTGGTAATGCAGCTTCCGTAGGCTACTGGAAACAAAAATCAGAAACATGTTTGAGAGGAAATGTGTTATTTTTGCTACCTGTGTACAAACTGCATCTGTTTGCTGAGGCCAGAGTTGCTCACAGGCTTGCAACACCATTGGGGGGGGAGGGAAGGATTTTATTACCTGGTGCAGCTACTGGAATGACTAGTGTGTTAAATTTTAAATAGAATTTCTTTAATTATTGAAACCTGCTGCTCAGTTACCCTCTTTTGGTTAAACTGGGAAATTAATTATGCAAGTTCAAAAAAAAAAAAAAAACTAAAAATCATGAATCGTCCAATTGTTCATCTTTTGGAAGCAGCGGGTGCTGGTGTCTGTGCCCTGATGCTCAGAACAGTCGCAGGGACATTTACAAGAGCCCTTTTCATTTAGGGGCTCTTGTTTTGTCGCAAGCCTGGCCTGTGGTGCAGCTGCCCAGAATGTGAAAGAATTGTAGTTTTAGCTGGTTTTGCATGTGAGTAGTTCAGGCTGTGAATTCATACACTGCTTTCTGTTCCTTTTTTCCACTTTTGCTCACAGGCTTTCCTGGGTGCTTCTGTACACGAGTCTGATCTTCATCATGTCCATTCTCATGGCGGTGATTGCGACAGCCTCCTCGCTCTTTCCCCAGAGCAGCGCCTTTGTGATATTTCTCCTTTTTTTCCTGTATGGCATCTCTTCAGTAAGTACGCCTGGTCCTGCTGAATTCGGCCATCCCATCCACAGGTTTTATCCCTTCTGATCTTGTTCTCTCTCCTAAACAGTCTGGAACAAATGTCACTTCCTTAGGGCAAGTGTAATGTTAAAGTCCTAGTTAATAGAGAATTGATTTATACAACAAATTGCATGGCTGAGTTCATAAACAAATATTTTTTGCATTGGTTGCTTATGATCTGTCACTTAAAAAAAAGGGGGGGGTTACCAACTGGGATGTACACGCACACACTCAGCAGTGTGGCTCCCATTTCTCTTATTTCAGTTTCTTTTCTGTGCCATCACCTGGCATCTTTGAGAAATCTGTTGCTCATGATGGTCAGTTTTTAAAGGAACTTGGGTAAATGTTATAGTGACTATACCAGGAAAATTATTTGATTAGCAGAAGCAAAATGAAGCTGTGATCTTTCTAATTTCATTTTCTATACCTTGTATTAATACATATTTTTTAACATATTGCTCCTTTCTTGTTTAATCTGTTCTTAGGTGTTCTTTGCACTTATGCTGACGCCTCTATTTAAAAAGTCAAAGCACGTGGGTATAGTTGAGTTCTTGGCCACGCTGGCTTTTGGATTTGTGGGCCTGAATATTGTCCTGCTGGAAGATTTCCCCAAGTCTTTCGTGTGGGTTCTCAGCCCCCTGTGCCAGTGCAGCTTCTTGATTGGTGTCGCACAGGTAAAGGATCTTCTGCTCAGACTGCAGCTTCATAGCAATCATTTGTCTTGCATCATTTTCGATAGGTAGAGATATTCTTAAATAGTTGATTTTTTTAACCTATTTATTTAATAAGCAGCTGGTTGGGAGAAATGCATGTCTTAATAGCTTCCCCTGGCAATTCTAATATCAAGTAAAATCCAGTGCACCATCAAGCAACTTTATGTTTGTTGCTGAGACCTTGGTTACTTTTGATTTTTTTCCGGTGGTTCATTCTGCAGCCGTCTTGTAGTGCCTTGCCAAGCTGGTACGATGTGGGCTTGTAACATCTCAGTCCATGCATGTTTGTTGGCAGGTCATGCATCTGGAAGATTATGAAGATGGTGCAACATTCTCAAATCTAAGTCATGGTCCTTACCCACTCTTCATCTCACTTATCTTACTGGTGCTGGATAGCATATTTTATCTGCTTGTAGCTGTCTACCTTGATCAGGTTATTCCAGGTATGTTCATGAGAAAAATTGAACTGAACTGTGCTATGTCATGAATTCCCAAAGTACTGAGCCCTCGGGTTCAAATCTCTGGTGGGGCTGGGTGGCATTTCTGAACTCTTGGGTCCTTTCCTCGTATCTGCTGGGGTCTGCAGGCACTGCTTCTTGACATGCAGTGTTTGGCTTGATTCTAGCTGTGGAGAAAGGAGATGGTGTTGTTCTTTGCAAGTAAAGTTTAAACAGTGACTCGGGATACTTTTAGCTGAAATAATTTATATTCTGTGAAAGCTGGGAGACGGGAGGAGGGAGTGTTAGCATGCTTAGAATTGATGGTCTTTAAGTATGTCAGCTAAACCTTGTCTCCATCTTTCTAAAAGGCTTCCTTACCAGGCTAGCCTGGGTCTCAGACTTTGCAATTTGTTCTTATGGGATAAAAAAAGTAAAGACCACTTTGCCTGTTCCAGACTTTTCCTTGTGACAGCAGTAATTGAAGATGAAACATAGAATGAAGTTGTTCCTCATGCGACTAATGCCTGTGTTAAGCCCTTCTGCTGCCTTTGACTGTGATCTCCATTGCTTTCTAGTGCATGTAGTTAAGTTACCGTACCTTCAGCACTGGAGATTTTTCTCAGATAAAAAGAGATTTGCACATCTATTTAAAAACTTAACAAATGCAGGACCTGCTAGCAGCACTGATGGAAACCATGGCTTAAATACAAGTAATGTAAACTTGGCTGGTGAAGTCCCTCCAGAATTTGGATGTGGGCTGGCTCCTAAACTTTTAGCAGGATAGCTCATAGCTTTATTAGCCAAATCCCAAAAGCTGAGGAATATTTACAGTTATATTTAAGAAGTTTTATTTTTTCCTGTATTACCTAGGGGAGTTTGGACTACGCCGATCATCATTTTTCTTTATGAAGCCCTCCTTCTGGTCAAAGCACAGAAAAAATTACAAGGAACTGTACGAGAGCAGCATCAATGGCAATTTAAGTTGCAGTGAGATGGTTGAACCTGTGCCTTCCGAATTTCAGGGAAAGGAAGCCATCAGGTATGATTCCTGCCCCACGTGAGTCTCCGATGTTTAATGTGTAATTTCAAAACTACTTCTGTTCCTCTAATCTGCTGATTCAAATAGCATATGGTATGCATTGTGGAGAGTTCTCTGCACACGCAGCACAGCAAGTTTCCATATTCAGTGAAGCCCCACCATCAGCTACATGGATGCTCTCCAAGGGTAAATCACTGGGCTTAAAGAAAGGGTTTGTTTGTGTATTGTATTCCTTCAGCTGGAGTCCTCTCAAAAATGGCCGGTTTTCCATTCCTTCAGCCTCACTGAGGCCGCGAGAGGCGTAAGTGATTGCAGATGCTGAAACGCCTACTCTGCTGGGAGAGTTTATTTTCTGGTAATGCACATTTGAGGAGAGAGAGCTGAATTCTAGGTTTCTGTGAAGGCTGTTATGTTCTCCATAGACAAGAGCGGAACTTCATGGTGGTTTTACCTAGTAGTCATAGGCAAGAAGGTAAAACAAACCTGCAAAATAGGTGTGCTTAGTCTCATCATTCACTCTTCATTTTGCGTTGAATGTTGTCTTGCACCCAGACTGTCTTGTGTTTTTAGTGTTTCTCAGATATTATTTTGAGAATCTTTCCTTTAGTTTTTGTTTTTGTCACTGTCCAAATGCATAGCCTCATGTGAGGCTCCACTAGTCTCAAATGAGTATTTGAGCTTAGTGACTAGAATGAGTCTTGTGCTGTCTGTGCTGTTCATGTCTCTTTGAGTGTCTGCCATAGGTTGAAATTTTAATGGAAATGTTAACATGAGGATGCCGTGGTCATTTTTTTGCCTTGTTCATCTTTCCTGGACTCTTTCCATAGTGTCTCTCCACCATCTCGCCATCATTCTCCCAGTGTCTTTGAACATACAGGTTTTGTTGTCTTTCGTACCCTGTTCCTCATCCCATTTTTCATACTTGCAATTTCTTCCCTGACCTCATTTGCAAGGTGGTCAGGCTTCCAAAACCCATCCTTTATGTTGTGCCTTCAGGTAAACTGGTGGTTGGTTTTGGTGGTGTTGTTTTTTTGTTCTGAAATGCAGTAGGGCTTGAAGGAAGGCTTTTACCTCTCAGAGAGAAAATACCTGTTTTCTTTTGCTTAATTTTGATGGAGACCTGCCAGTAATCATGTCTTTGGAGTCTTGTTGTACTAATATGTCTTTTCCACATGGTGTCTGTTGAATCTTCTGTCAGATTGTGAATTTACTGGGGAGTAGCCGTGCCCTTCTCTAACTTGGGAAGCCTCTACTGCGTTATTCTACTGTGTGAAAGAAACACAGACGTGAAATAATTCAGTCTGTCATCATAGGAAATGCCTAAGAAGGCAACAAGAAAAAGTTTTCTGATACCAGGATGGAGATGATTAAGTTCTGTGACAGGATATCCTGTCTCTTGCATTGCCTCTATGGCTCGTAGATGTATTTTGTGCCACTTTAGCACAGTCATCTTGCTGTGACTGTTGCAGCGTGTTGAACATTCAAAATGACATATAAAGATCCTAAAATAGCTTATAAAATGACATGTCTTCTTTCAGAATCAGCTGTGTTCAGAAAACATTCAGGAAAAAAGGGGAAACTGTGGAGGCTCTCAGAAGTAAGAACATTTTAGCTTTTAAGCTGCTTATCAGATGCAGAGGAGCAATAGCTGGACTGTTGAGTGATCTTTTTGTGTTTCAGTTTGAGCTTTTGTGTTTCTTTTACTGGGGTGGGACTTGGAGCGTGAATGCCAGATGTGCTTGTGTGTGTCTTCTCTCACCGCTTTGGCAGTGGTCTCTAAACCGGTGCCCCAGTAGAGGAGCCCTTCCCTCACTAAAGAAAGCCTGGTTACTCCGTCCCTGTCGCTTCTTCTCCTTCCCTGTCGTCAGGCAGCACAATGTGCCTGCCCCATCTCCCTGTCCCTCTCCTTGCCCCGTGGCACGAAGCCCCATAACACTCATGGCCACAGCCACCCTGCTGGTAGGTCGCAGCGTGGCATGGAGGCTGGGCCTTCCTCCCAGCAGAGTGCAAGGCGTACCCCTTATGTCAGTTTTTGGGTTCATCTCTCTAGCACAAACCCACTCAGGGTGCCACAAGCTCATCACCGACCTCTCCTCTTTCTCTTGTCCACCTTGTTGGCTAGACTTGTCCTTTGACATCTACGAAGGCCAGATCACGGCTCTGCTCGGGCACAGCGGGACTGGGAAGACAACACTGATGAACATCCTCTGTGGGCTGTGTCCTCCGACAGACGGTGAGGCTTCCCGCTGCCAGGAGCTTTGGCCACCCTGCTTTTGAAAACCATTATCCCTTCCGATTATCTCAAGATGCACCAACTTTCTCTGGATAATGTCTGAAAGAGTCCACTTGAAATTCATGCCCCTCTTTATCTACCCAGGCCAGCCTGCTTTCTGGCTGCCTGTAAAAAAAAGAAAAAAAAAAAAAAGTTGATTGTTTTGGGCTTTTTTCAGGGTTTGTCTCTGTCTACGGGCACCGAGTCTCTGAAATTGATGAAATGCTTGAAGTGCGGCGAATTGCAGGCGTGTGCCCTCAGTCCGATATCCACTTTGACATACTAACCGTGGAGGAGAATCTCTCCCTGTTTGCTGCGATTAAAGGAATACCTCAGAATGACTTGATACAAGAGGTAAGTCTCTTGGACACAAATACAGTCTTATATGTTCATTTTTAACCTAGATGTAAGCCCAGATGCTTCCTCAAGTCAGGTTTGGAGGGGAATATTACTTTACAGTACAGCAGATGGAGGCAGAATACAGGCAGACATTTTCACAAGGATGAACTATTTGTGTTTTTTTTTTTTTTTTGTAGGAAACTAAAATTCATATGAAATATTTAAATCTTAGCATTAATTTGAATGCTAAAAATTGCTATTTGGTTTAAAAATAGCTTTTTAAAAAATAATAAATCTGTTTCTTACGTTTAAAGGTGCAGAAGGTGTTGTTGGATCTGGATATGCAGCCTATCAAAGACAATCAAGCGAAGAAGTTAAGTGGGGGGCAGAAGAGGCGGCTGTCGGTTGGAGTTGCTGTCCTTGGGAACCCAAAGGTGAGGGTGACAGAAGCGCTCCCAGCTTTGTGTTACTAATACACCTAAGTGATGATGTCTGTTGTCAAAACCAACTAATGCATTTAACATGTAAGATGCATAAGTTGATACTGTGAGCAACTGTTACTTTTTCCCCCTTATTTTTAGTTTTAAACAATCCACGTAATTTTGGTTCAGTAGACCAACCTCCATGCTTGAAGGTGTTAATGCCTTAGGTGGTGGTAGTAGGTGTGGATTTGACCTCTTTATGAAATAAAGAACTGAGAAGCTTTCTATTGTTCCTGGCAGGTAATGTTTAGCCCCTAACAGTGAAGCTGAGCAAGACTTTTCCTGCAAGCAGCACAAACCCTTGGCTTGGGAGCAGAACCACAGAGCTCTCTTGTGTTACAACTCTGTTATTTCTGCCCTGTAAACACTGGGGCTGCTTTTAGATAGGTATTAAAAAAGGATACATCTGACAGTTCACTGGGATTTTAAAAGCATATATTTAAGCATTCCTTAATAGACAGAGTCAATGCATAGCTAAATGTAATTGCACTTGAAATAGAATGAAACAGATTATGGCATTAACTTACTGAATGATTTTTCCATTTGTCACAACAGGAGATATGTTTATTCAAAACAAAGGGAAGATACTATGTCTCCTGTGTATTTTGAGCAAATAACTAGCAGGCTTCAAACCAAAAACCTGTGTCTGTCATTTAGATAGGATTTCTGAGGCCACACCTTGCACATGGATATGGCTTTGCAAACACTTCTGCTTTTGCACAAAGGTTTTGCTGCTGGATGAGCCAACTGCAGGCATGGATCCGTGTTCACGTCACATCGTCTGGAACCTCCTGAAAAACAGAAAAGCGAATCGCGTGACAGTTTTCAGCACTCACTTCATGGACGAGGCAGATATCCTTGCTGGTGAGCCCTGCTGCGGCCCTGTCCGTGAGCGACGGTTGTGTTACTGAGCCTTGGGTGGTGCTCCTGCAGCCAGGGAGGCACCGTTATGTGAAGGGCTTACCTGGGTTCTGGAGCCCTTTGGCAGTCTTGCTCAGAGGGTCTTCTTGATTTTTGTTTACAGATCGTAAAGCTGTGATTTCTCAAGGGATGTTAAAATGCCTTGGATCTTCTCTCTTTTTGAAAACCAAATGGGGAATTGGCTACCGCTTGAGGTATTCTTTTTGTGTGACTTCGTCTGTCTTTGTTTTCCATGCAAACCAGTAATATAGCACCCCCACCCTAAGAAGGACCCTTTTATCATCTGAATGCTTGGTGCTCTGCAGGCTAATATTTTGTATCCAGGCATCAGGACAAAAGCTGCCTTTTAAAAACCAGTTTATTGTGTGTTTTCATAGCATGCACATCGATGCCTATTGCAACACAGAAGCTACAACCTCGCTGATCAGACAGCACATACCCACAGCCAGCCTGCTCCAAGAGACCGACCAGCAGCTCGTGTACACCCTGCCGCTCAAGGACATGGACAAGTTTGCAGGTATTGGTGCAGGGTGGGATGGCCGTTGGAGGGAAATCCATCAAGCATGACTGTAGCCTGCAGTACTTGTCAAACTGTCCTTTCTGCATTTGTGCATTTATACATGCTCCTTGTTGGGCTGTGGTTTGGCTCAAGATCAGTCAGCGATGTCTTTGCTTTAGCTATCATCATTTTCTCAGGCGAGTGAGGACCTTGTTGCATTCCTCAAAGGGCAGTGGTGCAGATGTTGGGGAGATGCCTGTAGCAGAAATGAGAAAAGACCCTGTTGTCCAAGAATCCAGTTGTCTGGCACAAGCATCTTCTTACTGCAGAACATTTCAGTGACCAGGGCTGGCCTCCAGCAGGAAGCTGAAAAGTCCTACAATAATCCCCCTTGTTTTGAGCCACAAAGAGCATTGTGGCCCTGCACTGAAAATTCACTGGTGAGAGAGAGAGTGTGGAACAAACGTGTTAGTTTCACTAGATGGCAGCAATTATCTGATTTTAATTGTACACAGCGTTCCTTGTTTGTTTCCCAGCAGAAAATGGAAGAAACAGTGTGTCCTTTACACTATTGGAAAAGCTAATGGGAAATCAATATGGATGTGATTGCGGCTCATATTTCATAAATTTTCCCGTTACATTTAACCAGTTAATAATTTATTAGCTTTACCTTTAGCAGTCACTGTGCATACTTTTGAAAAAGAAACATCTTTATGCAAGATTGATTCAATTCCTCCAAACTGTTTTAAGGAGAAGCCGAGGTTAGGATGCGCCTCTGCAACGGAGGCAGGAGCAACTGGGGAGACCTGGCGAGTGTTGTTGGGTGTCCAGCAGCTCTTCCCATTTTATGAGTTTGTGTTTCCCTTCAGTGTTCCATTGGCTCTGAAGTTCTTCGTTTTGTCAAGTGCTTCGCTTCATAGGACTGGCAAGAGCCTGGTAGTGGTTTTTACCCTGAGGCACTAATAAGCGCTCTCTCTGTGAACATAATTTTGTTTTCCACGCTATGCATGTCATCCAGGATCCCCTGCCTAATTAAGCTGACTTTACAGATATGGGTGACTTTTTTTTTTTTTTTTTTTTTTTTCTTTTGAATGTGCAATTATTCAGGGTTTGTTTGTTTTGTTTTGTTTTGTTTTTTGGTAAAATCTCTTTGTGCCTGGGGACGGATCTAGGTGGGACGAACTGTCCTGCAGTGCTGTGCCCAGGAGAGGGGCTCTTGGAGCCAGCCAGGATGCAGCGCTGAGCTCAAGAGGATGCTGATTTCTTGCACCACACACTACGTTTTCCCTACCTAACCACATAAGAAGAAAAGTGCTGTGCTAAAATGAGCCTGTCCTCACCTTGGTTCTCGTGCCATGACCTGTGTCTTCAAGATGAGGTAGCCACATTTACACGCTATGGTCTGAAGGCTTTAGGGAAGCAGAGTGCTTCTGGCTTGCTTGAAGATCTCTCGGGAGGACGATGTAATCCTGTCCCAGAGCAACCACTGTGCTTCACTTCTGTCTGCAGGTTTGTTTTCTGATCTCGACACCCATTCCCATTTGGGTGTCATTACTTACGGCGTTTCCATGACGACTCTGGAGGATGTCTACCTGAAGCTGGAAGTTGAGGCAGAAATCGATCAAGCAGGTGGGACAGCCTATGGTGTTTTCCTGTTCTCCTTTGTATTTGGTTTAGTACGAGGTAGTGTAGATGTTGCTGCTAGGAGATTTGCTATAGAGGTAAGACATAAAAAGCCTCGCAAAGCGCTGTGTCTGGTGGCACAGAGTTCCTCAGGCCTCACATTATCCCAGGTTTTTGAAATATTTATCAGGAAAAACACACACAAGCAGTGGGCTGGGTGGGAAGAAATTCTGGGAGGATCAAGAGAAAAGGTTTTTTTCTGGCCGTCTCTGCAGCAATTTAATTTTCATACAGTGCACTTACATCTCACTTCTTTGCTTCACAGCTGCACTTCTTATGTCTATCTTATTATAATGTGCTCCATTTACCTCATGGAGCTTACTTTCAAGAAACTCATGATATAAAATTTATTTCCAGCCTTCTAGGTGAGCAGTAATATTGGTAGCCTGCACGTAAGGCTGAAACTGAGCTTGTCTTTCTTTCCTTCCTTCAAATTTTGTCCAAATGAATAGCTGCAACCGCCGACTGTTATTCCAGAGCTGATCAGATCATCTAATGTCAGCTGTGAAGGGCTGAAGCTGCCTTTATCTTTTTAGAGCTTTTTGCAATGCAGAGTAGTAAACTATCCATGCTGTGAAGTTTTTGAGTGGGTGTAAGGGGGTTTAACAGCTGAGTGTGCTGATGCTGCATAATGCAGATATGTTCCTGATGACTGATGTAGTGGAGCTGGGGCAAGGCTGCACCATCTGAGAGTTTGTAGGCTATTGGTTTTGTTCTCCCCAGGGAAGAAATTTGTATCATCTGCCTTCAGCGTATATGATCTGTGTGCTTCAGGGTACATTAGTGTCATTGAACCTGGGGCTAAATTGAGAGCCCGGGGTGGGGTGAGGTGGTTTCTCAATAGCAGGGGCCAAGAATCGACTGCAGGAAAGCTTCCTCCAAGCCTACAATCTCAAACCACGTAGCCCTGTCAGAGCAGTCCAATCCATACCCTTTTACTCTCTTCTGTTCCAGATTACAGCGTGTTTAATTCCCAGCAAGTGCAGGAGGAGGCGGACACGAAGTCACTTGACGACATGGAGCAGAGCCTCCTGATGCTCTCGGAGACCAGGTCGCCCCCAATGAGCTGCACAGCCCTGTGGAAGAAGCAGGTTTCCACCATAGCAAAAGTTCACTTCCTTAGTCTCAGGCGAGAAAATAAATGTGTCAGAGTGATGTAAGTATTGAGGCTTTCTGGTATGTATACAAAAATCTCAAAACCTGTTTGAATGACACCAGAGAAGTGGCAGGATGCAATTTAATTATTGTTTGTAGTTGCATTTAAATATAAGCAAGTGTGACGCTATTCATTGCTGTTGAATAGCTGCATTTTGGGGTGAGGAAGATGTTGTTTTAACTGACGTGCACATAAACTGGGCGGGCATTTGCTGAATTTTAATAAAACAGAACCTTTTATTTCTTTCAGGTTGTTGCTTTTTCTGATTTTCCTTGTAGTTCAGATTTTGTTGTTCCTCACGCACCACTACATCAAAAATTCAATAGCTCCTGTCAGACTCTCCCCGGATTTGTACTTGCTGAAGCCTGGGGAGGAATATCACAAGTACAGGAGTCGGCTGCTGCTGCAGAACTCCACAGGTAGGGGAGGGAAGGGGCTCTGCAGAGCTGGCTGCTGGCTGCAGCATCCCCTGGGGCAGGGAGGGGGAAGGTGCACGATGGGGAATGCAACTTTCTGAGTTTGGAAAGACTTTCCTTGAAGTGAATCAAGCATTTCCAAGGGGCAGACATGGTAGAGAGTGAGAATCCTCCATGTCATAGGGTTCACTTCAGAGATCTTCCTCCTCCTCCCATGTGTGGTGCTGCTGTGCTCCCTACACAAAGACGATCCATGTGAAGGAGTTGGGCACAGAGACACCTGGATATATGAACATTAAAATCCTGCTACAAAGTGCTTTGTAAAATTCCTTCCTGTTTCAACTGGAGATGTTTTTTAAGTGGCTAGCAGCAATCTGGGTAGTAGAAATAAACATATTTTTGAGGTTTTGGGAATTTGTACATAATATGCCTTCATTATGCCTCCAGATACTGCATCAAACTGCCTCTGATTTCTGTCTGTTAGCTAATTCTCTGTGCAGCTGAAACTCTGGGTAACCTGATGAAGCTCCTTGGCACCTCTGCTTCCAACTGTTGCATTTGGCCTGGGCGACTTAATTGTATAAAATAACTGAGTGTTTCATGAGCTCTGGGGAGGCTGGAGAGGGGGAAGCAGAGACAAAAACATCTGCAGTGCTCAGAACAGCAGAGGACTCTCTTTAGAGGGCACGTGTAATGAAAGGGTGGCCACTATTGTAGGGTTAGATCAGGGAGAAAACTGCACCACTGCTGACTTGAAAACACATCAATAATTTTGTGTAAAACACTGCAAGCTGGTGATGTCTCTTTCTCTCTCTCACCAGACTCGGATATTGATGACATTGTCCACTCTCTCGGGAGCCTGAACGTCCTGGTGGAGATGTTCAATGACAGCGACTATGTTTCAGCTGCACCTCACAGTGCAGGTTTAAATGTGTTTGACCTTGAATCCAGACAGGTGAGACAGACAGACAGACCTGTTGGTTGTATCCCAGAGCAGCTGGCCAGGGGCATGTTTTGTTGCTCTGTCCTGAAAGGCACGTTCAGGGTGAGCCTGATGAGGTTGATGCTGATTGTTCACTTCAGTTGATAGGGTTGAAATTTCATCTCTGCTGTTTGTGTGAACATTTGGGGACCACTCTGTGTATTGAGGCTCTGGGTTGTTTTCAATAAGGAGATCAAATTTTTAAATGTCTGAAGTATTGAATTATATAATCAAATAATGTCATATAATATTGCTTATGCAAGAGGCCTGCGAAAAGAACTTATATTAGCAGAATGGAAATATTCTCAAAATAAATTCATTCTTTCATAATGATAATTATGGTAGGTTAATAAAACTTCCATTCCTCTTTTTTCCTCACAAACACACAAAAGGCCAAGAGAAATATTTTACTTCACAAGAGACCTGGCATATGAATTTATTTCTTACTTGCACTGGCTGAATTACACAATTTGACAGAAGTATAATTCCATGGTGCTCTCATGTGTAAAGAAAAATGAGTATCTTGGACTGGAAGTATTCGTTTCACAATGGTCACTGAAGGAGTGTCAGGATGATTTGAATATCGGGGTTGTATTTAATTTCCAACAAAGGAAATGCTTTGTGGTATGCCAGCTCTGTCTCTTGTTCCCTTTTTTATTTGTTGCAACTGCTAATAGCAGTGTGACAGTGCAGTCCTTAGCTAATGTAAATTTTTGTCTGTTTTTAAAATGCATTAGCAAGAACTTATGAGTGCAGCTCCTTCTGGATTTCGTTTTTCAGTCTGTAATCGACTGGAGCATCATTTGTCACAGTGTAACAGTTGCATAAAACATTTTGAGGGTTTATTCCAAATAATTTGTTCTCTATGAGCATGACTGTATTATTGAATTAGCTCTGAGCAACACAGAGCTGCCTGCTAAGCATCCTCTTTCATGCAGAGATTTTTTTCCATTGTTCAGGTTTAATTAAGCCCACAGGAGAGCCCTTCCAGGGTGTTAACCCTTCAGGGCAGACTAATTAATGTAACAAATACTTTTCTTTCCAGAACTATGTTTTCACAATCGTATTCAACAGTACCATGGTGCATTCCGTGCCAGTTTTGATGAATATTGTCAGCAACCTACTGCTGCGCACTCTGAACGTAAGCGAGAGCATTCAGGTCTGGAGCAACCCCTTCATCCAGGTGAGCAGGGCTGGGGACAGCTCATGGCAGACAACAGAGCTGGTGCTAGAGTGGGCTCAAGAACTCATGCTTTTGCACTTGCAGTCATGTTCGAATCATAAATGCGTTTTTTTCCCGCACATGGTCTGGTATTTAAGAAATCTGATGTGTATTTCAGGATCTTCCAGACACTGTTTTCAAACTAGAGATCTATTTCGAAGCTGTGCTACTGGGAATCATTGTCACAGGCATGCCACCCTATTTTGCCATGGAGAATGCAGAAAACCATAAGGTAAACTTCTGGGTGTGGATTCGTAGACACAGGAGATCTTTAAAACCTTGGGATTTTTTTGAAAGATCTTTAGAGGTGTTTTAAGTAGTATTCTTTGCCTTGCGAGGCACAGGGCAGCCAGAGCAGAGCAGGTGTGACTCCAGTGTTGGTGGCATTGGGTAGAGCAGGTTTCAGAAAAGCCTTTTGGCTTTCCATGGAAATGTTTTGTACTTTGGCAGCTAGGATCAGCAACAGGTGGGCGATGTGCTCCTATACCATGTCCATGTAGAAGTGGTGAGTCGTATCAAGAAATGGGAGCCTACCCACGTACCACTGCAGATGACCATCGTGGGTGTTTTCTTTTCCTGTTGCAGATCAAAGCATACACGCAGCTGAAGATAGCAGGGCTTTATCCGTCCGCTTACTGGGTGGGCCAAGCTGTCGTTGACCTCCCACTGTTCTTCTCCATCCTCGTCCTGATGATAGGCAGCCTCTTTGCCTTCCACTACGGCATCTATTTCTACGTCGGCAAGTTCATGGCTGTGGTGAGTGTGGTGGGGACCTGAGGGCACACATGGATGCGGGGCCTTGGTTCTGTTATTTTCCACAAGCATTTATTTTTATTACATGGTTCAGCAGAGTTTTCCAAACCAATATACACAGAAAATGCCTGATCAGGGTTCCTTGTGCAAAGTCACCAACCTGAATGCACCAAAGGCAAAACTGCTTCTTCCCCTGGAAAAAAAAAATCTGAGTATTTAGGATTTAACTGAGAACCAGAATAAAATAGAGCTTTAAATTACCAGAACCTTCCAAGGAAATGCAGTCATTCTTTGCTCAATTTGCTCTGCACTGTTGCTGCCATATGATAATTGTGCCTCTTGCATTGGCACTCTGCTAATGACAAGGTTGCAGTGACTTTGAACACACACCAGCTCCGCAATGAATTGCAGCATATGCATAAATTGAGGAGGCTACAAATCGTCATATCTTTTGTAGTCAGAGCTGGATTTTCTGAGATCTTGGCTGTAATTGAGAAGAATCGGATTTTCCCAGTTTTTTTCCCAGAATTGGTAGCTCTGCACTAATCAGGTTTGGGGTGTGACCGTTGTGCTGCAGGGCTGAGTTTTGTTTGTTTTAAATAAAAGCAAGAGGAAATATAGTAAACAAGGAGCTTAATTCAAAGGCATTCCTACCTATGCATCTATTTCTGTATTTAATGACATATGCTGTATCCAGAATCATGTACCACGCTAGAATAATCTCAGCTGATAAACATACAAAAAAAAAAAAAAAATTAAGCCTTGGTTCATACTGCGTACTTCCTGAGAAACCTTTCTTGTCTTTGCAGCTTTTCTGCCTGATTGGCTACGTCCCGTCAGTTGTACTGTTCACTTACGTGGTCTCCTTCACATTTAAAAAAGTCCAAAATACAAAAGAATTTTGGTCATTTATATTCTCCGTGGTGAGTAACTTTCCCTCAGCTTTGGTTAACTGGGAGGCCTGGTTCTCTCCGAAGCCACGTCGACCTTTGCAGCCTGGTCTTTCACTGTGTCCTTAATGCACAAGAAATCAAACATTTACCAATGTTTCTTTATTACTGACATATGCTAAATGACAAAAGCTTTAAAAATGTGCCTCAAATTAAGTAACTTACACTTTTAGAGTCAGAATTGAATGAAAATGGATTTTTTTTCTTTCTTTTGTATAGGCAGCTTTGCTGTGTACGGTTGTCACCGAAGTGGCCTTTTTTCTGGATTTTTACACAGTGACCACCACCCTGCATTATGTCTTCTCCATCTTCATTCCCATCTACTCCCTTATTGGCTGTCTGATCTGTTTCATAAAGGTAAGGGCACAAAGGAGATGCTCTCCAGAGCGCTTGCAAATGGCTGGAATTGGGTGGGCACCTTTAAAGACGTGACTGGGACCTACATAGTGCTGTCAGTAGCCAGTTAATGCATGAAGAAAGGCAGCTGCTGGCAAAAAGTCACCTTTTTCCTGCAAGCAGAGTGTTGTAGGTTTAACATGAGGAAAGAAACAAGTCTGCCATTAAATATCAAAAGGAAAACCATGTGTTGCTTGGCCTGTGGGGCTGGGCTAATTTAGCACACTGATCAGGATCTGTACAGAGCTCACAGGGTAAAGTGTAATGCAGAATATGCAGTCTCTGGTAGGTAATTACTTACTTAAACAGGTTTTTTTTTGCATTGTTAGGTCTCGTGGACAGACAAACAGAAGAATGGAGAATACCACGACCCATGGGACAGGCTCCTGGTGGCAGTTGTAGCTGTAAGCATCATTATTTGCCATAGAGAATTGGCAAATCTCTATGGCAAATCCTGCTGGGAAACCTCTTCTTTTTGGGCATCTTCATTAGTAAAAAATTGATCTAATGCTCAGCATCAGTAGGGTCTGCTGCTTTGCAGGCTATTGCAGCAGAACAGTATCAGTAAAGCTCGCTGTACTCACCAACTCAGTATCTCCTGCTTCAATAGAGTTACTAACAGTGCTGTTATTAATCCTGATTATTATGGGAGTCCATACTGATAGAGGACGAACTCCAGAGCAGGGACAGTCTGTCTCTCTCCTAGAAGCCAAGCAATTGCCATTAAATCAAAGCAGACTTTTCACTGCCAGCACTGTGTGGCTAAAGCAGGGACTTAGGGATATATTTCATCTTCTCAGAGCCATCAGCATTTCTGTGGTGGTGAAGAGCTGGTGCTTCTTGTCATTTGTCGCACCGGTGGGGCTGCCAATAGGATCACCTGTAGGATCCCCATCCCCGGAGGGCTTAGCAGTGCTCTGACAAACGACTTCTGTTTCTTTTAGCCCTATTTGCAGTGTGTCGTGTGGCTCTTCCTGCTGCGATGTTTTGAGGTGAAGAACGGAGGGAGAACAATTCGAGAGGATCCATTTTTCAGGTGTGTTTCTCTGTTGAGTAGACTTTTTAAAAGGAGTAAGTACAAAGAAACAGTTCTTAAAAATCATGATGGTGGTTAAACTGGAATATGTAGCGTATAGCTATGGGGCATATTACCAAAAATAAAATTGCTGTGTTACATCCCCTCCCAAGTGTGTAAAGAATTTGTTCTCTTAACTTCAGTTGCCGGAAATTCAGTAAATAAAGTGCAGAAATACATTTTTAGCTTACTTTTAATTTATCTTTGTTCAGAATAAAAAATTTGAGGACAATCTGTATAAAAATAAGGTTTATATGGGGATTTCAATGCCTCTTCTGATAATGCATAACCGGGAGCACAGCTGTGAGTGTCTACCATTGGGAGGGTGAGCAGCACCACAGGGGCAGGAGTGACTTGCCCCCAGCGAAGCAGAGCTGCTGCTTGCTTTGCAGCCATGAACTTCCCTTCCCACTGCATTATCGGAGATGGATGCTCTAACAAAGAGCTCAGCATGAAAATTGCATAATTGCAAGCATTGACAGCTCCTTCAACTCTTTTGGCGCTTCTCGGATGCGCAGCATAAACACATTACTTCGAGGTTTGGCAAGCACAAAAGCTTTCTGTATCAACCGGAGAACAAATCTGGATTGATTTCTCAGAAAGCTTTGCTCCACCGGAATGCTGAGCGCAGGCCTCGTGCTGTCTTCTTCCCCTTAGAAAATGCTTCACAAAAGTCAAAACGTGGAAGCTCCCGGATGCCCCACGCGACGAGAATGAGGATGAAGATGTGAAGGCGGAGAGGCTGCGGGTGAAGGAAGCGCTGAGCAACCCCAATAGTGAGGAGGTAATGCTGCAGCCCCAGCATAGCCCCAAACCCCAAATTCAGCAGCTTCTGGAGCTGCTGGGGACCGCAGCCACCACAGGTCCTGGGGACATGGTTCCCATGCAGAGCGTGCCAGAGCATTGCTGCTCCTTCCTCTCTCCTTTCTTAGATGCCAGCGATCGTGGTCAGCAGCCTGCACAAGGAGTATGATGAGAGGAAGGAGTTCCGTCTGGGGAGGAGAATAAAGAAAGTGGCAACGAAACACGTCTCTCTCTGCGTTAGGAAAGGTTCGAGTTGGACCTTCTGCTGTTGAGCTGCTTCGGTTACAAAAACAACTCTTGGTTTTGTGAATTAATTTGTCTGACCTCACAGGCAGTGTTTTGTGTGTTGTCCTGCCCTTAGGAGAAATACTGGGATTATTAGGACCCAATGGAGCTGGGAAGAGCACGTTAATTAACATGCTTGTTGGAGAGGTTGAGCCGACCAGCGGGCAGGTATATCCTTCCTACAAATCAAACAGAAAGTGAATCCATGTTTAGTATTTGTCATTCCTGCTGTCCTTCCTGACTGTCTTTTGCTAACACTTCAACAAAACC
Source organism: Nettapus auritus (assembly GCA_011076525.1). Taxonomy (NCBI): domain Eukaryota; kingdom Metazoa; phylum Chordata; class Aves; order Anseriformes; family Anatidae; genus Nettapus; species Nettapus auritus. The sequence continues at coordinate 10,177,316 of CM021782.1, read as the reverse complement.
AGCTCTAAAGCTGGCAATATTACCAACTGAAGCTGTTGCACTTCTACAGGTTCTGATGGGAGATTATTCTTCTGGAGTGAACAGCAACGATGACTCGGTTAAATTCGTGGGGTACTGTCCTCAAACTAATCCACTGTGGCCAGATATTACACTGCAGGAACATTTTGAAATTTATGGCGCTATCAAAGGCATGAGTCAGACTGATGTTGAGGAAGTTGTAAAACGGTAAGTAGTTTATTATAGAAACATTTGAGGTTTTAACTGCTTTTTTTTTTTTCACTTTTCCTAACACCATATTTTTTTATTCGCGTTTATGACCAGATCATTTTAGCAAATTCATCAAGATTTAGTTTGTAACTTAGGAGGTAAAGATTTAACCACACAAAATTAAATTGGTATTTGTATTTTTTTTTAATTACTGTGTTTTTTTAATTATTTTTTAAAAACTCTTAAATGCCAGTGACAGTCTTGGCAGGGGCTTCAAGGACAGGGAGGCCAGGGCTTGGAGCCACATCTGGGTTGTCACCGTAGGCTCCACTGGGACACAGGGCTTGTGAAGGACAGAAGTGCTCAGCTCTGATGCTGCTAATTGCTGTGCTTTTTCTGTACAAATATTTGTAATTGAGTTTTTAAAATGAGACTGGTTGCTTCTGGTATGATGAGAGGAAAGCTGAACCATTGCACTCTGCATTACCTGGGCTTTTCACCTGTGATTCTCCTTCCACAGCATCTCAAGTGCCCTGGATTTAAAAGACCACCTGCAGAAGACAACGAAGAAGCTGGGAGTTGGGCTGAAACGCAAGGTATGGAATTGCTTCCAAAGCTGCCGTGGTGCTTGCTTGCAGGAGGCGTCGTGTCATTACCCTGCTCCTTTACCCCCCTTTCAGCTCTGCTTCGCCCTGAGCATGCTGGGCAGCCCACAGGTGACGCTGCTGGATGAGCCTTCCACCGGCATGGACCCCAAAGCCAAGCAGCACATGTGGTGAGTGCCGTGCTGGCAGCAGGCTCCTCTCCTCTCGGGAATTGGTCCTGTCTGGGGAGCAGCCCCATCACTGTTGGTGCTACCAGCTGGGGGCAGGATGCATGCCCACTGCTTCCTCCCCTGGACGGGGTAAAGAACGTGGAAGTTGGGAGAAAGAAATCTTCAAAGTAAAGGAATACAAGAAGTAGGAGATTTGAGTCATCTTTCTAAAAGAAAAACAAACAAACAAACAAACAAAAAAAAACCACAGGTGTTCAATTGTTGCTGTGGGGAGAGTATTGATCCGTAAAATAAAAGGGGATTTTGCATCACAGTGCTTTTATCCCACTAACCCAAGGTTGCTGTTCCGTGCCAAACCCAAGGGAGCTTGGTGGGACACCTTGCTCTGCTGTTCATCTACAAACCAACCTTGGGGCTGTGAGGAGTCACTACACACCTAATGGGAGAGAAGAAATGTAACATGCAATGCACGGGCACTTGGTGTCGGGACAGTCTCTCTGTGCAGCTCACTGCAAAATACTGACATTGAGCTGTCTTTAACCTGCACAGTTGAAAAACCTCAGTAACCAGAAGGAAACAAAGTCTGAATTTGGTTTTCTTTTACAGCAGAGTTATTTGATGATTCCCCTCCCAGTACCTTCCTAACATTTTATGCCCAGCGTCAAAGATGTTTGGCTGTTGCTTCAGTTGTGTTCTGGCTGGGAATTCATATTTTCCTGTTTTGTAGGCGGGCAATTCGAGCAGCCTTTAAAAACAAGGAGCGAGCGGCTATTCTGACCACGCACTACATGGAGGAGGCGGATGCTGTGTGCGACCGCGTGGCCATCCTGGTGGCCGGGCAGCTCAGGTACTGCTGGCAGGGGGCGATGGGGCAGCTGCTGGCCATGGAGCATTGCTCTGAAAACGTAGGCAACAACCGTCTTCCATCCCAACCTGGAGCAAAATTTAATGTGTGGAAAGGGGCTGTTAGACGTTAGTCTGCTTTTTTGAGTGTGGTGTAAAGCGTGCACCAGCACCACCTTTTCTCTCTCTGCCATTGGCAGGTGTATAGGCACTGTTCAACACCTGAAGAGTAAATTTGGCAGAGGATACTTCTTGGAAATGAAATTAAAGGAAACACCTGATGTACAGCAGCTGGAGTATCTGCAGAGGCAGATTCTGCACATCTTCCCCAATGCAAATCGTCAGGAAAGGTAATGTTTAACAAATAAACAGAAAACATTGAGATGAATACAAGTCTCTGATTTCTCAGCAGCCCGTCAGTAATGAGTAAGGAATGCCATAATGCTAACATTGACAAAAAAAAAAAAAAATCCCATACAGCTTAAAAAAAAAAAAAAAAAAGTTTTGCAAGTCAGCAAACCCGAAGTGCTCGTGCCACTGACCAGGGCCGAGCATCTGAATCATGTGTGCAAATGTGGCACAGCAGAAGCAAGAACAGATTTCTGCATAACTGTTGCGTGATGGCTTCCTTCTCTGTCATCCTGGAAATGGGGTAAATTCTGAGGCGCTGAATCCCTGCCCATAGCTGGAAACACTTGGTTGAACTGTGGGGACCTTGGGTTTGAGGGTGGGTTGGTTGGCTTTCCCCCAGCAGCTTTGAATTCCTGGTGACTGCTGCTGAGGATGTCGGAAAGAGCATTGCAGGCATTGCATAAGGCACATCCTTCCCATGTGGGAGAGATTTGGAGGAGAGTTTGTTTTTCACAAGCCCTTGTGCAGGGTAAAGCTGGTCCCTGTTCTGGAGTGCTGGGTGCAGTGTGACCTCTGTCCGAGCTGGTGTGAAAGGCAAAACTTCATCATTTAAGCCCTGGCAGGAGTTTTTGTTTGTCACTTTATAGGTAGAATATAAATGGTTGACTCTCAGCTGAAGGGCATAAAAAGCACCGAGCAGTCCCAGGTGACTTTCAGCTGAAGCATCCAACCAGGGTGCTCTCAGACAGGTTATAACCCGGCTGTTCTCCTGCAAAATGATCATCCCTCTTGTGTGTTGACAACTCATCAAAATGCCTGGAGTAGTCTTTATAAATGATTTAATTTTGTTCACTTGAATATTTGTATTTTTGCTTTTTACCTGAAGCTAATTTTGTTTTGTTCGATTGTTTCAGTTTTGCTTCCATCTTGGCATATAAAATCCCTAGAGAAGATGTACAGTCGCTTTCACATTGTTTTTCCAAGCTGGAAGAAGGTAACTAAGCACTTGCCACCCACCATGGTCAGAAATCTTTGTCTCCCATAGCTGATGCATTTCCCTTCATTCTACATGCAGAGGCGCCTTTGCATTTCTGTTCAAAATCCATTTAATTTCCTTTTTTCTATTGCTTTTGCCAACCCTGTTACTTGTGAAGCCATCAGTAAGCACACGTAGCAGCTTAAATGCTTTAAATCCAGTTGTCTCAGATAGTGAAGTATTCTTAAATATGCTTTCTCTCGAATTCTTTTAACAGTAAAACACACCTTTAACATCGAGGAGTACAGCTTTTCTCAGGCAACACTGGAACAGGTATGTTGAAGCAAATGACATTCCATGGAAGTAAACCATGGTAGGTTGAGGCATTAAAGTTTTCAGGATGGGGTTTCTACAGGGGTCTGGGTTGGATTCGCTTCATGTCTGCTGCCCCTGAGCCGTGCATCCCTGTGGGCATCCCTGTGCCCACAGCTGGAGGTCGGTGTCCAGCTCCGAGGGGCCGAGGCCACTCCGCTGGTGACTTCTCTGGTATTGGGAAAGTGGGGCTGCACTTCCCCAGAACATGAATTGGGACTTTCAGTTCCCCTTATTCCTGTTTTCCCTGTACATTTTAAAATAAGTCAGGCCAGCTGTGCTGGCTAGAACAAAGAAAAAAATAATTGTGGCATTAGTGGAACTATCACTGTGATTTCTTAGAAAGATAGGCATTGCTATGTTTTTATGAAAAGGGGACAAAACTGAAGGTTATTATTGCTTAATCTGGATTAGTTACTGCTGATGACAAATGCTTTCAGCTCGTATTTGGTTCAGCTTCCTTTCCATTGTTTCGAGGTGGGAGGGTAGGAGCAAAGAGGAAAAAATCCAAAACACCAAAAACTTCCGACTCAGATCTGCAGCAATATGTTCTGTATTTGTACAGCTTTTACCATAAATTGTCTTGTGACTGAACGAGTTCCTCCAGGGAACCTGGCACATTCATCTCCTTTATGTCCCTTCAAGGTCTTTGTGGAGCTTGCTAGGGAGCAGGAGGAGGAGGACGGCAGCTTTGGCACCCTGAACAGCACGCTGTGGTGGGAGAGGACGCAGGAGGACAGGGTCATTTTCTGAGCCCCTCGCCATCCCGACGGCTCACTGGGCTGCTGGTGCCTTGTGCAAGCGATGATCCCCTGCACCATGTCGTGCTGGGGAAGCCAAGCTGCCAGGGGCGCACATGGAAAGCGTCAGCACTGGGGCTGGGAAGGAGAATGGCATTTGGGAACGCTGAGCATCCCGGCCCAAGTGATACCACTGCAAAAGTGGTGGAAGCAGTGAGGATCCCCGCCGTTATTCTGCCTGTTGTGAAATTCCTCCTCTGCTGCTTGGTTCCTGGTTTGCACAGAGTGAGCAGGCGCTGCCAGGACACTTGGGCATCTCCTGGAGTTGGTGCCTGACCCAGTGGTACCGCTGCTCACCGTGTTCTGCTGGTGCCGAGGTTGGGCTGCCCTTGCTGCAAGCTGGGCATTTGGGCAACGCCAGCTCCCCTGGAGCATCCTTCCCCTGCAGGCATCGCTGTCTGCCCAGCGAGGCTCCGTGTGTGTCCCCACGAGGTCCTATCCCCGTGGCTATTCCGTCCCTGCTCACACTTAGAAGATGCACCTGCTTTGGAGGGGGGGAAAAATTGCTCTGGTGTAACCGTATTCACTGCAGGCAGGGTCCTGAAGTACCCCGCAGGCTTAGCTTGGTGTCCAGCCAGCCTGGAACTGCTCACTTAGAGCTATGACCCAGCACTTGTCAACACTCGTGGCCTTTTCTGCTGCAGACTGGCAGGTGTGGCTAGCTCGTGCTGCCAGGCGTGATGGCACTGTGTGTAATGCATGCACTGTAGGGTTAAACAAGGTACACAGAAGTGGATGCTTCCCCCTCCCCAGCTTAGTGAAAGTACAAAGACATAGCTGTGTAGTTATGGGATTTGCAAAAATGTGTTTCTAGTCTGTGTCAGAAACAGTCCAATTCTGTCTTTGGGTGCGACAGCATGTATCCTGCCGGCTGGGCTGGAGACGGTCCCTTTAGCTGTTTCCATTCTTGGCGGTGAATCCATAAGCACATGCAACACGATTTCCTAATCATTCCTTGTAGTGATCGCAGTAAGTAATGCCGTAGTGTGCTCAGCATAGTGTGCTTCGTGCCAGCGTGGCAGTTTTTCATTCGCCTTCATAAACCCAAAAGAGTAAGATCACGTTCACAACCTCACACGTAGGAATAGTGCCTTTACTTTGCATAGAAGCACTAAGAAGAGAAAACATAGTTCTTTATTCTAAGATCCAACAGATGTATGTTTAAAATATATTATTTTCTACACAAAGCTATCATCACTTTTTTTAGTTTTATATGTGAAATTAAAGATTGTTAACAGTTCATTGTGTTCTGCAATGAACAAATTTAGTGATGCATTTTTATCAACACATTGGCTTCATAAGTCATATCAGTTGTGCGTCTTCACATTAAAATTAGAATATATCTTTGCTTATCTTGAGAAAATTCAGAAATCAAGGGTTAATGAGGACTTTTGTGGCCCAACCGTTTGTACCTAGTCTGTGTAATACTGTTTTTTCATCACGATGAGAGCCCAAATCTGTTTTCCTTTGTCATCATGGAAACGTTTCTCACTCTAGCATGGGTAGATATACAACTCTCACTTCCTCCTCCGTACCCTCAGGCTGCAGCTGAGGGTACAGATTTTGTTTTGCGGTGAAGCTGTGAGCCCAAGAGCTGTGGTAGCAGCAGGACCATGACCCGAATTCATACCTTCTGCACATGCAGCCCCATTGCTGCCCTTTTGTAATTTTAGTCCCTTTCACTTAATAGGCTGTAAGGTAATTCTGTACAGTGATATTTCTTCCTGGGTAACTTCATCCTATTTCACACAGTTTCTTATTGTCTAACATTTAAAACAGACCCTACGAAAACTTTGTTAGCACCTGGAGTTCCTCAGCTTGGTTCTCCTGTTCCTCACCCAGGTGTAATGCAGGTGATGTGGTGCTGTAGTTGTGCAGCTACCCCTACAGAGGGTCTGGCACATTGAGTTAACTTCATATATGGTTGGGATCTTTTTGGTGTTGTGGCTTTGAGTTTCAGTGTGGCATAAGATGCCACCTCAAAACATCTCCGGAGTTGTATACTGTAGAAAAAGTCTTCCAAAGTGTCGGATGATGTCTGTAATTGCCAGAAGAGGGAAAAAATATGCAAAATTAAACTCTAGAATACCCCAAGAAGTCTAAGACTTTGTTCCTGCAGATAAAGTCCCTTTGTTCAGCTGTTGTCAGTGACGTACCAAGTCCTGGCCATACTACCAGAGCCCCGCTCCGTGCTGTAGGATGTACAACACCTGGAAGAGGATGCGATGTGGGGTTTGGTCTTGCTCTGGGTCTTGGGGAAAACCAATTTTCTTCATGCTGCCTTTCCCAAGCATAATGATCCTTAGCTGCTTTGCAGGGATGCTGTGATGAGTAATTAGCTGGTGTATTCAGAACTTTGAAGTTGCCTTTAATCTGTGGTCTTATTATAAGCATGTATTTTTATATGGAGGAATTTAATGTGTCTGATTTTGTTCACGTTACCAAGAAAACCCACATTTAAAAACATCTGTGCAGTGAGTGAACCCTTATGTAGCTGACATCCAGTGTTCTGGTAGCAGGAAATAGCAGGTTGTGGGTCTAAACATGTTTGTAACACTTCTGATGTCACAGTCAGGCACTCTGAATCATTTGCAGTTTATTTAATACTTTTTTTTTTTTTCCTATTTTACCATTCTGCTGTATTTGTAAAGTTGAGGTTTTCCATTTTCCAGCAGAAAGTACTACCAAAATAAAGATGGATTGGATTGTTAAATGCTTGTGTTTCTATTATGCGCGCCTTTTGCTGCCCTAGAAGTAGGATCACTGGCTCAGCCTGGCCCCTTCCCGGAGTGCAGTGCACCGTGCAGGTGAGCGCAGCATTCAGCACGGCTGGAGCCTTCAGGGTTATTTTAATGCAGGGACTCAGATCATATTTTTAATTGAATTCAGGGAACTGTGGTGTTGCAACACGTGGGATTCAACAGCATGAAGTTGTTGTGTTTCACAGCCAGATCGATTCAGCCCTGATCCAGGCTGTTGCTAAAAGTGACCCTGCAGCAGCTGCGTGCTGCTGGCACGTGGAGCTGTGCATCTGCAGCTATGAATCATCTTCATCCGCTTGAAAATTCACCCCACCAAGAAAAGTAATTCATTTTTCCAGCTGGATCCATGCCCAAGACAGGCTCACTGGGTGGCTGGATGGGTGCTCGCCACAGGCGAGGAGCAGCAAAAGGCTGAGGGTGATGGGTTGGGAGGAGGAAGAGGAGCAGGAGGTAGAGGAGGAGGGGAAGGTCATTCACCTCCAGCCTTGCAGGTCAGTTAAGGACATAATGAAATGAAAGGGGGTTGTTCCTGTAGCAGGGAGGAAAACAACCCCAAATAAATTTAATCTCGATTTAGTCAAGGTTCCCAAGTTTTCATACTAGTTTGTGTTTAATGATGTCCTAAGGGCAGTATGCCTTTTTTTCTTTCTTTCTTTCTTTTTTTTTTTAAAGCTTCTTTTTTAAAGCTGAAAAATGATTTAATTTCCTTGTGATGTTTCCTTAAAAGATTTTCAGAAAGTCCCTAATTCAGTAAGTTTATTTTTCTCCTTAGCGAGAGTTTCTGGGAGCTTTCAGTTCTCTTTTTTTCCCCAAAACGAGTTGCTTCAAGCATCTTCACAGTGCCCATCCCCAGCATCTCGCCTGCCCTGGTGGACACGTGAGGGCTGATGCCAGCCTGGCCCTGAGCCCGCCCCTCAGGAATCCTGTGCAGCAAGTGCTTGGAGACCTCATGAGCAGCAATTTGAGGTGCTTTGGGCTCTCTTGCTGCTCTCCAGTGGTGCCCCAAAGGGCTGCCTTGAGTTGGAGGCCAGCAGCAGCACCCGTGTGGGATGGGAAACCCAAAGGTGTGCTCACAGCAGATGTCCTCTCTGTATTAAAATGCATTTTCTGTAAGCATGCTAGGGGGTCTACTTTGTACTGGCTGCAAGTACACTATAGTACAGGGGATGTACTTATAATCTTTTCCTTTTTTTTTTTTTCCCTTTCCTTTTTTTTTTTTTTTCTTGGTGAATTTACTAAAAATGAGCTGTGCATCTCTGCTGTGCCTTCCCCAGCTCCAGGTTGCAGATGCAGTCTCCTCGAGCTGCTGAAGTTCTAGGATATTAAAATTACTTTCTCCTAACTACTGGAGTGGTCGCATGGCTTTACACCCTTCCAACTCATTTGGATTTCTTGGCTTAGCTGGCTTCCTCACCTCCCTGTTTGGAATGCAAATCCCTTGGAAATCTATTTTTAAAAATAAAAATAAAGATAAATCAGATAAATCCCCATCTTGATTCCAGCTGCATGGCAGCTGCTGGAAAAGCAATTAAAAGGAGTGGAAACTAAAAAAAAAAAAAAAAAGTAAAAAAAAAAAATATTAAAAACAAAAGGGAGATTGAAAACACGAAATAAAAGTCCCTTTGGTGCTAGGACACAAGATTTGCCCTGGCAGAGGAAGGAGTTCTTGCTGACTCAGGCTCTGGGCGCAATGGGGAGCAGGCAGCGAAGCTTTCCCTGCAGAGGAGCTTGGCAGGGACGAGGTTTCTCTGCCACACGTCTGGGATCTTGAGCTCACCCATCCCAGTCCCCACCGCTCTGCATCTCTCCTCAGCACCTGCAGCAGCACGTGGGAAACCCCAGCGAAAGGTAAATGAGTGAGCGGATGCTGAGCTAGTCAGGAGTCTTCCCTCAGAGCTGCTTTGGTGGAAAGTGTCATTTTGTTGTTAATGTGGCAAAATAAGTGAACTTTTTAAAAAATCAAGTCACTTCCTTAAACCTTAAAAATGATGTTAAGCCAGCTGATATTTAGTTTATGTTCTGATTTTGGTTTTGCTCGCCCTAATACTGCCTGATGAGTGCACATGTGGAAAGCCTGATGGAAACATGCTATTATATCTTACACGCTATGCATGCGTCCTGTTAATGCAATGTAGCGCAAAATGCAAGGTTTGTAGCTCCGAGCCCAGGCCAGCTGCCTGCAGGCATTGCTCACCGGGGTCGTCGCCTCCTCCCCGCAGTGCTGGGAGCACCGAAGGACTGGACTCTGACGTCAGGCTGGAGAGGGGCATGGCCACTGGCTGCCTCTCAGCACTGAACCCTCTCCAGGACCACAAAGAGACGACGAGCCCAGACATCTCTGAGCTGCTGGAGATGCACTTCTGATGGAAAACACGTCACCAGGTAAGGAGTTTCCTATTTCTGTTCTGTAAGTGAAAAACTATACCTAGGGTGTTTTCATGGGGGGTTCTTTTTTCCTGATTATTTTAATAGTGTTACTCTAAAAGTATAAAGCTCTACTTTCCAGCCCTGTTCTCTGACAAACACTGAGTTTGACATCAAAAACTTTAAGAGGCTTTTCTGGGTGCTCATGGATTTCGATTCTTACCACGGACGCACTGAGCGCCGCAGGCTGAGCACCCACTGGGTGCTCCCAGCAACCCTGCCTCCCTTCCCTCCCCTCCTGTGGCCCTGCATTGGCACTGAAAGCTTTGAAAGATGGGAACCCTCAAAGTTCACTTCTCTGGGGAAATTAAAGAGTTGAACTTTGATATGGGACGGGCTTAGCACTGTTTTTCTAGAGTTCAGAGTTGGGGGAAAAAAAACTTATTTAGAGTGGAACCTGTGCAAACCTGCCCCGTATTTATCAGGGAGTAAATACAAGGCTGTGTAGGGGCCAGCTGCAGATTTTTGTTTGCAGTCACTCGCAAACAGGAGGGCACCAAGGGAGCACGTTCCCCACGTGGGGATTCAGCTTTGGCGCACAGAGAGCCGGCAGCTCCTCGTGGAAGCACGGCATGCAGCGCACATTTATTCCTCCCCAGCCAGCATCGAGGGTTTCCTGCCAGTAATGCCGAGGAGCAGCTTGCTTTTAGGAGTCAGTTGTGACTCTGTTCGTTTTGCATTAGAGGGAAAAAAAAACTGAGGAGGTGCCAAGTAGGAAATCCCTGAGATGGTAAGTGAATGAATGAGGTGTTTGCACGCGATGTGCCTTCCCGGGACTACCTCTGGTAGAGCAAGACACAGAACCACAGCAGAAATTTTTGCTGTGCCTAGGAAGCCTATTCCTGGAGAACAAGAAGTGTGGGTGCATTTACTGAGCCCTCAAAAAGGAAATATTTCCCGAGACATTCAGTTTTAAAAGTGATATTCTTACTGGTTTAAGGCTTCTCAACATTGCTGTCTCCAAAACATTTCTGGTGGTTGCTTTCTGTCTTCTGAATCGGAAGCTTTGCATCTCAGGTCCTTCAAAAACCTCCTGCTTAACGTTTTGTGTCTTTGGGTATCTGCTTTAAACTGAAATTCTTCCTGATGAAGTTCATTCACCATTTGTAGACATCACCATTTGTCTGACATTCTAGCTTCATGTTTCAGCTTCCAGGGGGAATTTGTTTCTTGTTCCAGAAGCAAAAATTAAATTAAAACCAGTAGAAATTTAATTGGATATTTATTTATTTTTTAATTTCACATTTGCTCCCTTTTTGTAATGGTTTGTTAACATCTGTAGAGATTCAGCGTAGTTTTTACCAGACCATCGTATTTTCCTTGTTACCCGAATGCCCCCACGTGGATCTCTGTTCACTGTCCCAGCCTCGGCTGAGCTGCTGCTTTCGGTTCACAACGAGTGAAATCCAGGCTTGGCCAAAAGCAAGTAGCACTTCCTCGAAATCGCCTCCCAGTTGCTGTTGGCCTGCGATGTGGAAGCACGGGAGAAAGCTTTGGGCAGGGCAAACAGCAGGGAAATGTCTTTGTGCTAATAGTCAGAAGGTAAACAGGGATCCACCGCCCCTGGAGTACACAAATATTTAGTCCTTCCAAAAACAAACAATGTGGGGAACAGAGTAGTGGAATCATTTATTAACTCCAGCTGCCCGATCCATGAAACCAGGAAGCAATGTCCGAGGGGAACAGAGCACAATGCTTTTGAGGTTGCTTTGATTTTGGTTTCATCCCTTCTAAAGGGCTAAAATACAAAAATGTGTTTTGAGGTTCCCTGCCCAGCTCTCGTTCTGGGAAGGTCATGCAGGCAGTCGGCACGAGGCTGCTGCTGTTCCTGCACTGCTCGGCAGTGTGGTTGAAGCTAGAGCTGAGATTAATATTCCCCAACTCCAGTACATCCCTGCCCAGTATTTAGGAAGAGATAAAGAAACAGGCTAGTATTTTCTTAAGCAGCTGGCCTTTGTGCTGTGGTGGCAGATCCAGAATGTTTTAAGCATTTGGAAAAATTGCATTAAAAGCAAAAATATATATATATATCTTCTTTCTTCCATTAACCACTCAATCATTTCACGTTAGTTATTCTCTGTTAACTTCACATAGGTGAAGAATCAAACTACAGCCACTTAAAAGCCTCTTCCTACAGACCTCTTGAGGAAAACATGGGCTGAATCTGGAAATTAGCACGAGGCGTCTGGGGCTAACCCAGCTCTGTGTTCACGTGTGTGATCCTGCACCATTTCCTTTGAACTTCTTGGTGTCTGAACTGTAACATGTGGAAAAGCTCTGGATCTTTGACATGCTATTGGATTTCTCTAACGAGGAGTTTACCCAAGTAAATATATTAACTTGCAGTGACCTAAATGATATTTTTTTTCTGTTTCATCCTAGCTAGGAAAATGCAGAGAATATTCAGGAAAGCCTCAAAAATAAACCAGCAAACCTGGGCTCTTTTATGGAAAAACATTCTGCTGGTGTGGAGGAAGAAAACAGAAAGTTTCCAGGCAAGTGTCTATTCTTCCGAAGGGAAGTTAGGATTTCTACCAGCAACTGTTTTTGCACTGCATTGTTTTTGTACTAGGTGATACGTGAGAAGCCTCAGCTGGTAATGTGGCTCTCTGGAAAATGTCCACAGTTGCGGTTCTTCCCGTGACACTACAATATTTTAGCATAATAAGGGCTGAGACAAAGCCAGCTTGTTGCTGTGTGTTGTTGATCCCATCTCTGCGCTGACCAGAAGAACACAATGTCCAGCTCACGATGTGCACCTATTGGCTCCAGTACTAAAAAAAACATGGTTTTCACTCAGAGCAATCTTCATACTTTAAAATTACTCCACTTGTGAAATAGCTCGTTTACAGGAAGAAAACAGTCATGCCTGGATGAGCCGGACCATGCAGGCAGTTCGGTCCTTGAAGCAGCTCCAACCTCTTCCCACAGCACCCAATTTCCAAACCACTGTGCTGCCACTCACCTTTATTTCCTTCCCATCTCCTAGGAATGGATTACATGTGCGGTTTTTCTCTTAATAATACAAGCATCATCAGTTATGATATACCACCCCCCACGGCAAGAAATCCCTTACGAAATCCTTGGGCGATTAGATGATCCTGCCTTTAATGCGACGGGAGTGACACTGGCGTATACACCTGTAACAAACACCACCAGGCGAATAATGAGCAAAGTGGCTTCAGACTCCGTAATGACAGGTAAGTAGGTAAAATGGCTTGGACATACCAAATCCCAATTCCCAAGAGCACCCGATGTGGCTGCTGCTTCGTGTTGGTGCATTGCTAATCAGAGTTTCTGCTGTGGTGGTGTTTGTTCTCAGGTATATTAATAGAAGAGGTGGAAAACGAGAAAATCCTGGAAACAAAAGAAGATTTCAGTTATGACTTTATTGGTGTTGTTTTTAAGGATGACTTCTCCTACCATCTCAGATTTCAGAGTTACAGTGTGGTGTCTCCAAACGAAGCCTTTGAACACATTGGTAAGAAAAATAAATGAAGCGAGAGAACTTGATTTTACACTAGAAAATATATAGATGGATCTCTGTGCTGCCATGCCAGTCAGAAGGGATCAAGGCTGGATGTACTAAAAGCTTCTAGAAATATTTTAATTAGACTTTGAGGTTTTGTTCACTTAGAAGGAAACAGGGAGCCACAGCCTTTGACTCCCCATGTCAGATTATTCTGGGAGATAAAAGGCTCAGTAGTACTAAATCTTGATTTCTTGACTCTTGGGTCAAATACATTTTCAACACATATATATACATATCGGTGTGTGTGTATATATATATATGTATATATATATCCCCATGTATCTGAAAATATGTAGATAAAATGCTTCATTTTCTTTCTTTCCCACAGAAACCTGCAGCAATTTTTCATCAAACTTCTGCAAGGTTCCTTCGTACTGGTATGTGGGCTTCCTATCAGTGCAGTCCAGCATTGATGCAGCAGTCATAGAAGTAAGCATGATTGTGATAGAAAATATTATTTCTTTCTAGAGCTATCCAGAAACTTTATTTAAAAAAAAAAAAAAGAGAGAAAGAAAAAAGAAAAAAAAGTCCCATGACTGTTAACTTCTTAAATACCTACTATCATTCAAAAGTGAGAAGAATTATGGATCATTGTGGCAAGTTGCATAATTCTTCTGGGTGCAAGAGATTTCCTGAGTTATGTTGAAAATTAACCCACCCACAGATTAACTGGGCTGATGCTGATTTAGAGGGTGAGAGTCCATTTGTGGAGTTAAAAAGCATGGAACTTATTTTGTTGCCAAACTTCTCTTTTTTTCCTTTTTTCTTTTCTTTTTTCTTTTCTTTTTCCTTTCTTTTTTCTTTTCTTTTTTCTTTTTTTTTTTTTTCAGGTTTACAGGAAAATTCAAAGTAAAATGAGTGGAAACACTATTGCTGGAATTTATATCTCTGGTTTTTTTTTGCTTTTTTTTAATCAGATTGACCAATTTCGAAAAAGAAATGTGAATTGTTCAGTATGGATCAAACTGTATTTTTCAGTGATAAATTCTTCCGTCATGAAAAATTAATCAACTCCAAATATAGTATTTACAGAGCAGTAAAGCTCCTGCCCTTTAGCTATACTATAATTGCTTCAGTACTTCTGTTATATTTCTGTTCCATCTGTTTGGTAGGCAATGCTTGCTCTTATAGCCCAAAGGCAACATTAGCGTTTATCACATGGCAGTACAAAAAGATATTAAATTTTGAGGCTAATTTGCCCCTATTAAACTTAACATTGCTCTTGACAAACTGGTAATGGTAATGCCTATGAAAGGATATTTTTTCCAAAGTTGGCTGTTTAGAAAATAAAGAAAATAAAATTAATGGTTCACATCTTTCCTTCAGATGAAAACCAACCATTCTGTCTGGGAAGAGATGAAATCAATTAGCGGCGTGCGTCTGCAATCCCCCTCGATCAAGCCTGTCTACAAGTTGGATTATAGTTGGTTCATCATTTACACCGTGTTGTGTTTCTCCCCATATATGTACTTTCTCTCAGTGAAAGTTATCAGGGAGAAAAAGAAGCTGAAGGTGTTGATGAAAGCCATGGGTTTACAAGACCTCGCTTTCTGGTAAGCCCGATGGGAGCAGGCGGGGGAACAGCCAAGGGGCCAGGGGGCTTCTGTATGTTGTCGAAGCCAAACCTTTGGTGCTTTTATTATCAGCTGGAGGAGCTCAGATTCCAAGGATGTTGTTCTGATGCAGGATTTGTTTTTTGTTGTTGTTGTACTGAGCTCTCCAAAAGAGAAAAAAAAAAAAAAAAGTGAAAGAGCACTCCTCGTGTAGCAAAGCTCTTGGTGTCCAGGTGTTGCACGCCTCCAGGAACAGGCTGATACACCACGCAGAGAGCAACAACAACAAAAAAGTGAAGAAATGATAAATTTTGGAGAAAAGTGATGAAGCTTGCGGGGGTGTAGGGTCTACCAAAACTTCCGAAGCCTTCTGAACATGGGTATTTCCAGTCATTGGGAAAGCACCGGGATGAGTAACGTTGGCTGCAGAGCTCTGCAGCAATTTGCTGGTGTCACTGAATCGTGGCAGCTGCTGACACTTACAGAGGCAACAGTAGCTGTGCCTTCCTTTACAGGTTGTCCTGGAGCCTCCTGTATACCATTTATGTTTCAGTCATGGCTAGTGTGCTGACTGTGATCACAATTAAAGAAGTCACCATCGATCGCAACTTTTTGGAAATGTATTTCTTTTATGTCTTTTATGGCATAGCATCTGTAAGTCTGCCTTCTTTTTTTTTTTTTTTAAATTATTTTTAATGTTGCATGAATTTTTTCATTTCCTAATTAAAGCATCTAAAACAGTACAGAGTACTCCCTGGCTGGGAGAAAGAAACAAAAACCTCTCCATTACTGCATTTCTTGCTACAGTTCGTAGGCTAAAATATCACTCATATTCTTTGATTTTGAGATCTGGACTTAAAATCAGAGCAAGAAGCGGTGGTAACAAGAATGGGCATGGGCAGGTTGGTGCTATGCAGTGTGCTGAGGCAGCCTCATTGGGAGGCAGATCTGGGTCTGGCCTGCCCATCCCTATAGACTTGCCGTGAATATCCGAGCTGTCTGCTAAATGAAATAAGCCTTGTGAGATGCTGTGTGCATCCCTAGGTGACAACTGGAACCCAGCTGGGTCTCTTAATGTTGCTTGTTGGATTTTTATGTGTTGTTTCTTTTTTTTTTTCTTAATCACAAGCAGAAATGCATCCTGCTAACACCTGTTTTTCTCTGCTGCAGATTCACTTCTGTTTCATGCTCAGCTCTTTGCTAAAGCAGCCTAATATTGCCAGTTTTGTGGGATTTGTCCTTCACGTCATCTTTGGATTACTGGGCTTTATGACAATATTAGAAAAAGTACCCCCATCTTTGGAGTGGATTTTTAACCTCTTCAGTCCTTTCACCTTTATAGCTGGCTTCTCAAAGGTATGATCAAAATAAAGCCAGCACATCAGGGGAACTCAGCCCATAGCAAACCTGCTGCAGGCTTCTGCCAGCTGGAGGAATACCTGCCATATGTAATTTGCATTGCCATAGAGACACAATTGCCCCTCAGCCCTAAATATTTAGTACAACCAAAATTTGTCTCTAAAAAGTGCATGCTAATTCCTAATAAATGTAGTTAGAACCTGAACAGCACAAGGAGCTTTGCCAGGTTTGTATGTATATATAAGTTTTCAGCTCTGGAGAATGATCACAGCAGTGTGATGGGGCTGGTGGTACCAAGGTCTGCAAGCTCAGTGATGTGTGTTAGGGACAGTGACCCGATCCCAGGTGGGCATGGGTTTCTCATGAAGGAAACGGCGTGATGACACAGCTGTAGCTTGCATGCAGTATCTCTGGCTAAAAAGTGTTTCACCTGATTAGTGCTTTTTTTTTTTTTTTTTTCTCTCTTAGATTATAAAATTAGAAAAATATGAACCAGAATTTTCACCAGACTTGTACCCTCTCCTTAACCCATGCATCGTACTGACCCTTGACAGTGTTTTGTATTTGCTGCTGGCCATCTATTTTGATAAGGTTTTGCCTGGTAAGTAGAAATGTAAGGGAAAAAAAAAAAAAAAAAGTCCTTCTATTTTTATTCTGTAACTCCCAGTACCCTCACGGGGGAAAGGTGCCAAGGGAGCGGTGGGATAGGGCAGAGCAAACTGTCACCTACATGGAGCAGCCAAAAAGGCTTCACACAACGAGCTGCTGAGCTTGCAGGATGGCATCACATCAGCATGGGCTGTGCCTCTTTGTGTGAGGGGCTGCAAACTGGATTTGCTGTATTGCTTGTGAAAAAAAAAAAAAAAGTTTGGGAAGAATCCTGTTTCCCAGCAGCTGGCTGCATGTAGCTACCCAGTTTGGCCTCAAAAACAGGTTCCAGAAGGAACCTTAAATCCTTCAACAAGGTGCTGAGATCATCTATATCTACTTCAGCAGCTCTAACCACTGGGCTTAGAAGGATGTTCTAATTTTCATATGCATTTTGGGCCCAAGGTGACCATTGAGGTCTTTGCTGTGACTGTTGCCTGCCTGCATTGTAGACAGGGAGGAGTGAACAGAAATTGCAGAAATCACCCATCCCTCCACACCGCCCAAGGGCTCTGTTCTGCAGCTGTAGATGGACAAAGCTGTGCTGCCGCACAGCATTTTGGCTCTTCTATTTCACCTTGTTTGCTTCTGATTTAGGCAAGTACGGGGTGCCGTACCCTCCCGCCTTCTTCCTGAGGCCGTCGTACTGGCTGCAGCGCAGGAGCTGGGGCGCAGGGCTGCGAGCTGGCGGCGAGGACAGCCACCAGCCTGTCCTTGGCTGTGACACTGAGCCGATGCCGCCAGGCTTCGAGGGGAAGGATGCCATCAGGTAACGCTCTGCAGGCACAAAAAGCAGCTGCTACCTGCTATGTTTAGCTGGAGAGCACAACCAGGTTGCCTGGTGAAGAGTACACTGAGCTGGCTGAGCAGGACAGATAAGGGGAATGGCTCGTAGCTTCCCAAGCGAATTATAGCAAGGGATCCCTTGCGATGGAATTACCCTACCCCCTGATGGTGACGAGAAGGACCAGCCCGGGGAGGAGGTTGAGAAATGTGTTTTTTTCGCCTAGTTTTCAAAGTTTATTTTGAGGCAGAGGAAGCGTGCCAAGACTGTGGGATTCAGTAGTAACAGCTTGCTTAACTTTCCTTTAGACTAAACAATATAACAAAAATATACAAGAAGAAGGACAAGAAAACCGAAGCTTTAAGAGGTAAGAGGTTTTACAATTGCTTTAATTTGGTTTTTCACTAGATATGAACCCAAGCTGTTTTGAAACTGGAGGCATAATTATGCAATGGTTATTTCTGCTGGGGTAAATTACTGGCCAATTTCTATAAGGTTATCTTTGCCTTTTCACTCCAGGAAAATTATTATTTATTACTTCTGTAATAGCAGAAGCCTCCTTAAAAGCCGTGGGTTTTGCACCAGGAGCCACTGTGAAAAATCGCCTCTCAGCCCTCCCTCACAAAATGTAAATTTATTTGGGAAAAAGAAACCTGGCTTTGGGTCCCTGGCTGGAGCCATGTCTGTTGTCATGTGCTAAGCCCTGCACTCTATGCATTTGCTCGTTTGCCAGCCACAGGTATGCAGGTGGTTGGCATCATCGTAACACAGCCCAGAGAGGTTTGTTAAATGCCTTTGTTTAACAAGAACTTGATGTGACAGTGAAAACATCAGTGTGGTATCAAAGGTTTACATAGAGTGGAAAAAAGAAAAAGTCCAAATTAGTCTTTTTTTTTTTTTTAAGGACTGGGGATAGTAAATTCTGTATCTCCTGCTTTAAAATAATTCCCGAACACTTGTATCTTGGAAAGGTTATGGGCTCTTCTTTTTGTGGTGGCTGTCCTTTCAGGCATGCCAAAATAAAAGGTTATGAACCCTGTAGAAAATACAATCATTTTTTTTTATTTTTTTTTAATATTAACACATAACACATATTTTCAGATCTGTGTCAAAAGATAAAATATTCCTCCGGCAGACTTGGCAACAAGCTGCATGTACAAGTCTGCTGGCCTCACTAACTTCCATCCTTCCTAATATTGCCCTATTTCTCTTCTAGGTTTGTCCTTAAGTGTATATGAAGGCCAGATCACTGCATTACTTGGGCACAGCGGATCTGGAAAAACAGCTCTCTTAAACGTGCTCAGTGGATTTTCCAAGCCTTCATCAGGTAGGACCTGAATGCAGAATAGGAGAAGCTGTCTGATATTCAGGCATAAGGGGCTAAAGAAGCAAAAAGCCAAGTTTTATCTCAGTCATTCTGTCTGGCTCACTGTCAGTGCTCCTTCAGCATCAGCTTCAGCACTAGCACATCCCTCGTGGATGTGCTCATGTGTGCAAGCATATGCAGATAGTTATGTCTCCATCTGGATGGCCTGATGTTTTCCATGAGCTGCTAATCAATAGAAAATATAATTTAGTTCCTAAGGGAGAGACTTGACATATTTCTGAAGAGCATTACTTTTTGTGAGAAACACCCTCAATGCTGGAATTAATAGCAAAGGTGTGAACACAGTGTGTTTTCCCCTTACAACCAAGAAGGATCATGCAGTATGAAATTTGTTTCATTTATTCCCATTTGCAGGTTCTGCAACGATATACAACTACAAGGTATCTGAAGTACAGGATATGGAAGGAATTCAGGCAATGGTTGGGATTTGCCCTCAATTTAATTTGCATTTTGAAGCCTTAACGGTGAAGGAAAACTTGAGACTTTTTGCTCACATAAAAGGGATTCAGTGGAAGGAAGTAGAGCAAGAGGTTGGTATGTGCTTCTTGGTCACTGACATCTGTCCTACAACATTTGGACAGTTTATTAATTCATATTCTAGCTTATCACCAGTATCTTGTTCTATAGAAATGAGAGCAGCACTGATTTAGGGGAGAAGTATTTTTTAATTCTTTCTTATCCTCATGTGATAAGAGTCCGAACTCAAGTTTGAAGTCCTTACCTTGCAGCAAATCAATTTTAAACAGGGAAGTTTTAAATCCTGAAGTTGTACTCTCCTGCATTGTGTGTAGCCATGTATGAATCAAAATATGACCAGTGTTGCGTGTTTCTTTTCATATGTTCTCAAGGTGCAGAAAGTCTTGGTGCCCTTGGACCTCGTTGGCCTTCAGGACATCCATGCTGATGCTCTGAATGGGAGACAAAAAAGAAAACTGTCTCTTGCAATTGCAATTTTAGGGAATCCCCAGGTAAGCACCAGTCATTCCTGCGCACACACAATGGGTATTGTTTTAGCACATAGCTTTGCATTTTGGTTCAGAAGACAAGCATTTGTACTTTGCCCTTGGCACTCAGAGAACCTGCTGACCTACTGACTCACTTGGCTACCAGAAGAATCAAGGAATCTAGGTCAATGAGAACCTTTTAAATGAAAAAGGTATTAACAATGAGATAGAAAAAAGACCAATAAAAATGGCTGCCACTGAGGATGCATTTTATTATTTGAGCTAGACCACAAAAAGCACAAAACAAGGATAAGTGGCAATGGAAATGGCAGTGTGGACACGTGGCAGTCTGATTTCACTCCCCTTTGCAGGTGTTGCTTTTGGACGAGCCGATGGCTGGGTTGGACCCATGCTCCCGGCACCATGTGTGGAGCCTCCTGAAGGAGCGGCAGGCTGGCCGCATCATCCTCTTCACCACCCAGTCCATGGACGAGGCCGACACGCATGCCGGTGAGCCCAGGCATCCACCCTGAGAGCATCTGCAGTGTGGCACTGGGGGGTCCCCACCAGCCCCCTGTGGGGTCTGAGAGCAAGGTGTGCTTCAGGGACCCAGCTCGTGCCCTGCTTCGGGGGAAGCAGCTCCATTAAATCAGGGCTTACCATGAGCAGCACACACACAGCAATTGGGGATGTTGCTCAAATTAATATCTTTCCTATGTATCCATTTATCTTGGGCTGCCTGGGGAATTTTCTCTAAAGCCTGTAAGAATACATAAGTAAAAGACTAGCCTTGGTGCTTAGGTGAAAGGTGTTTTAGTGTTTTGTTTCTACTAAAAAAAAAAAAAAAAAAACAACTTTCAGCCCTGGCCTGACTTTACTCCTGTTGACTTCATTATAAAAATATCCGATGAGTTCAGAAGGAGCAGAGTAAGGTCAATCTACTGCACTGCTGTAAATCCCCCCTAAATCTTTTGTATTCATACCTCTTTAGATCGGAAGGCTTTCCTCTCAAATGGGAGATTACAGTGTGTTGGCACATCCCTGTACTTGAAGAGAAAATGGGGAATTGGCTATCACTTAAGGTAAATCCTTTCTTTTTGGTCATCACTCTTTTTATGAAAAGCTTCTAGGCAATGTGTATATTTTCTCATAGAGGCTGTCTCCAAGGAGTTTCTATATAGAGTAATAGAAATCTTGACAATTCATTTTAGGAAACTTTTGAGGCTGCCAAAAATATTTTGCTTTGGATAGCAAGCTGCTTTTCTTTGGACGCAATCCTGAAAGCTCAGAGCATGTAGCTAACATGACTTTGCAACCTCCCTTGCAGCCAAAAGGGGACCAGAATAAGAAGAATTGCAGTTTCCACATACTCTGTGGTGCCAGAGTGACGTACAGCAGCATTAATGTAAAGTTGCTTTTCTCTGGATTTTAATTTCTGTGTTCTTGGTTTAGCAGTGCTGGCCAGGATCATTAATCTTAACCTCAACTATTTCTTGCTTGCATGGTAAAATCAGGGGCACTGCAGATGTCTATTAAAAATTCCCACTGAAACACTGCCTAGTTTTGGAGGTATCCCTATGGCTTGAAGAACGACTGCTGGCTTTGTCTTTTAAAGGCATGAAGCAAGCATTGTTTTTCTTCTTTAATATTACAGCAATTGTTTTTTAATACAAACAGGATACGCATAAATGATGCGTGTGACCCTGAGCTTGCATCCTCCCTGGTCACGCAGTACATCCCCGATGCCGTGTTCAAAGGACGGAGCGGGGATGAGCTGTGTTACTTGCTACCTCTGGAAAACACCGACTGCTTCCCAGGTAACAAAAGCCTGCCATTGCATGAGGGTTGTAATGGGAAACAAAGCAGTGGGAGAAGCAGAATGCAAAATTGCTATGAAGGTCATAATTATGTTCCCTTGTCTGCGCTGCGTAGGATTTGGGAGCCCAGAGCTGCATGAACCTTAAAGAAAGCCTCTAATGAACATGCTAATATTAACTCTGCAGGTGAACACAAGAAAATGCACCAACTAATCTACAGACTAAAAACTACTGAGTCTTCTCTGGTTTCAGGATGAGGTTTCTCCCACCGGGAAGGCTGGTGGTATTCGAGAACTCTGAATTTTGTACTACCTACCTCTAAAAATTATAATTGTTTTGAAACAGCTTTTACATTATGGAGCTTAATTATATGAATGCTAGAAAGTGTTAATTATGCTAATTATGCCTGTCTGAGTTTCTGCTAAAGAAGCCTTGGCTGCTGGGCTGAGCCTTGCTCTCTCTGTCACACAGATCTGTTCAGCCACTTTGACAGAGGTTTCTTGAAGGGGGTTGTGAATTACGAGGTCAGCAGGACAACCCTGGCTGATGTTTTCCTGAAGCTGGAGGGCAAGGAAGCCATTGATCATGAAGGTAAAACATTGATTCCACTTTGCAAGTTTGGCATGATTAGGGTTCTACATTGTGTATTCAGTTTAAAAAATATATATGTACGTTTCTGTTGAATGTGATTTTTCATAGTTTTTGTTAAGTCAAGAATTGCAGTTGTATAAAAATTCAGATTTCCTTTGGTGACAATTATCTTCCCAGGGAAGTCTAGATGATTCAGTCTCAACTTACCACAGGCTTTTAAACATGAGAATTGAAGAGTGACGTTGTAAAGGATTTGAGGGGTATACTGCCCAGACCAGGAGGTGGGAAGAAAGAAACTAGTCACAAGGCAGTTCCCAAGGCCAGTGAAGACATTGCACATGTAGACACATGAGTCCAGGTCAACCACTTTCAATTCACCAATATAAATCCATTCTGTGTAAATCATGGCCCTTTTTCTCTGCCATTGTTTCTTTTCTGACTAAGACAAAAGAATTCCTCTATTCAGAGCAGAAGACCCTTGCTGGTTGTTTGTACTTCCAACATGTCCTTTGACATGCTCTTTTTGGATAATGTTGTTTCTCGTGCTGAACACGCAGCTGACGGAGACCTGGAGGAGAGTGACCACAGTCTCAAGATGCATCCCGAAGCAGCAAGGCCCACTGTGAGCGGCATGGCGCTCTGGAGGCAGCAAGTCTGCGCCGTGATGAGAATTCGCTTCTTAAAACTAAAGCACGAAGGAAAGCTTATGAGGGCCTTGTAAGTACAGGGCCCAGCCTGCACCCCTTGTGCTGGCCTGGGGCTTCCCAAAGGATTTGATTCTTCCCTGGGGTGACTGAGGGAAAAGTATTTGGAAGCTAAGAATTAGGTGGCAATTCCTTGAATGTTGCAATAATAAGACAGTTAGAACTTGTGGTAGATCTCTGAACTGCTTAAGTTTTCCCCAGTTTTAAATTTCTCCTTGTCCTTTGCTACATGAGTCACTCCGCTAGTTAAAGGTGGAGTTCCCTTAGACCCACTCATGGTCTGTTTTTCCCTCTAGATTGCTGATGCTTGGAGTATTTATCCTTCCAATGCTTATGATTGTCATTGGATTTAAATTACGGGACAGCTCCAGAATCTCAGAACTGACCGCCAGCTTCTATTTTCTTCCCACTGAAGGCAAAATTCAAAGCAAGTTGACAAATCTTCTCATCTTCAATGATACAGGTGAAGAAGGACATGTGATGTTGGTTCGCTTTCTGCACCACTCTGAGTCCCCTTAGAGCTGATAGATTAACCTTGTCTTCCTCTTTCTGTACGTTCCTTTATGCATCCGTGGCTTTGGGAGGTGTTTTCTTGTGAGCAAAAATAAATCCAGTTTTAGTGGTGATAACTGACTAGCTGATATTTAAAAAAATAATGAACCCATTTTTTAAAATAAAATAAAAGTCATTTAACTATAGAAACTTTCACTGCCTTTGAAAATTTTACTCCATACAGGGAAAAAAATATAGGAAATATAAATTGGCTCAGATTTTAAATTATTTTTTTAACATACATCTGCTTTGCAAGTGGGAGCTTGTTTATAAGAGACTGTATTAAAAATCTAATTATTCTAATTTCTGTTCTTGACTTGATTTCAGGATCAGAAATTGAGGATTTCATTGCTGCTTTGAAGTTTCAAAGCATAATGCCAGAAATAGCTCTTGAGAAAAACATCACAAGCCTGCAACTACATAATGGAGCTATAAAAATATCCCTGGAAGGCAAGGTGAATTATACTTTTTCTTCTTTCATCCCGTACGTCAACAGGAGCATCTCAAATATGTCTAAGTGGGGTACAGGGAAATACACAGACCAACAGAAGGGAGAATATTTATTTGACACATTAAATACTGTCAGTAATCCTGTTAATGGGAATTCAGGATTATAGTGATCTTTAGAGAAAAGTATTAATGTCATCTTTCTTCTCTCCAGAAATCATTCATTTTTAATTCATCTTGCTTGCAGTACCATTAGCAGACAGCCAGGCCTCCGAGTTCCCACTCTTTAATAAAACTGACTGCATTTACCATCACTTTTGTCTAAAATCCTCAGTATTGTTCGTGCCTCCTCGCACCTCTCACGGGCCGGAAGGTGACATCCTTTCCTCTGTGCTTTCAGAGCTACCGATACACGCTCATGTGTGGCGCAGAGCCCATCAACTGCTTCCCCGTGCTTGTGAACATCCTCAGCAACACCTTCCTGAGGCTCTTCAACTCCACTGCACGCATCCGCATCTGGAGCAACCCCTTCTCTAGAGTGAGTGTCCTGCCTTTTGTTTCTGAAAATGACTCAAAATAACCAAGCTGGAGTGCGATAAGGGCTGGGCGGGTGGAAGCTGGGCTGGACCAGCATCTCCAGCAGCTGAGGTCAGTGGTCCAGCTGCTGGCCTGTCACTGGAGGCATTCTCAGAAGTCAATACCATGGCTATTTAATGAGAATTTCTTCTGCAGTGTTTTTTTAATAGGTTTTATTTGCCATAACACATTCAAGCTTGTGCTATGTGGCAATAAGGGAGGAATACAGCAGCAATATTTGCAGGTTCCCCCTTGTTTCAGCATTCATTAGACAAGCATCAACATCAAAAATGACAGTGCCTATTCTGAACAATTTACAGCAATCCCAATACCTCTTGCAAATTTTAAGATGCTAAACGCTTTTGTTTATTATTTAATGTTCTTAAGCACAAATGAAGTACCGTAACTACCCTTGCACACATGCTATGAGCATTGAGCTAGCTGGGCTTTCCCCAGACAGCTGTTGATCATTGATGATTTCGGAATTCCTTTTCCGTAGACACAAAGCCCAGACGTGATGCGGAGTGTTTTTCTCATCTGTCTCAGCTACATGCTGATTTTGGCTTCTGGTTTGCCTCCTCACTTCGCGGTGAGCAGCATGAAGGATTACAAGGTAAAATGCATGTCCTGAAAGTGGTTTGGCACAAGGAGAAGGGAATGCAAATGTGACGTCTCTGGACAGCAGCTCATGTGCTGACTTCTAGGGAAGGTGCTGGAAGAAATGCAGCTACACAAACACAGCGTTTTACCAAAATGTGTTAGCCTGCATCTCCAGGAGTCAGCGTGGGCTCAGAACGACTTGGGTGTTAATTAAAAAGATTTTGGAGGCAGGAGATTTATTTATTTTTATTTCTTATTGAGAGCAATGTGCTTTTTAACAGCAGTTAACCTAAGAATTGAAAGTGCCTGGAAGTAAGAGGGAGGCTCAGCTGGGGCAGGGAGGAGTGAGGGTGATGGAGAAGAAGGAGCAGGAGCAGGAACTGGGATCCTGATGAGCTCCCTCCCTTCTCCCCTTTGCCATTGCAGATAAAGGTTCGCGCCCAGCTGCGGCTTGCGGGGCTCTTCCCCTCGGCGTACTGGTGCGGGCAGGCGCTGGTGGACGTCCCGTTCTTCTGGGCCCTGCTCTGCATCATGTTCGGCATCGTGCTGCTCTTCAACCCCAGCTGCCCCTTGCAAACCAGCACCATCCTGCCCATGGTGAGCTCTTGCCGGGTGGGCATCCACAAATTCCCCACCCTCCTCTCACCATGAGCATCTACCACCAGCGTGGTGGAACACAGGGATCCAGCTGCATTCAGTATCTTAACCAAAATGGGCAGCTGTAAGCAGGATTTGGTGCATCCGCATCCATCTCCTTGCTAGTGACATCAGCCTCTCTCTCTAGATCGTTTGCACCGCTGGTTATGGATTTTCTCTCATCCTCCTCATCTATTTAATGGCCTTTAAGTTTCGCAAGGGTCGGAGCAATTGCTACCTTTGGTCTTTCATCTTCATTCTGGTAAGCGAAGTGAATCTGCATTCTGAAATGTTTGACTTCCACACCTTGCCTCTTGAGGTTTCACTTCAAATATGTTGATATTCAGCAGAATAACCCCAGAATAATCAGTGGCAAATAGCCTAGTTTTTAGAAATACTTGAATACTGGAAATATTTTTTTGACTTTATTCCAGGTGAACTTCATTCTCGACATGATCAGCGTCTCACATGAAATTTACTACGTCACCTTCTCCACTTTGATTCCTTTGTTTCCATTGCTGGGCTTGCTGAGCCACTCGGTAAGGGTACATGTCCTACTAGACTCAATAATGGTCCTCGTGGTGCAAACCAGAAAGGTGTGCTGGGATCCTCACATCCACAAGGTGCTTTCCAAATTTCCTCTCCCATAGCAACAACAACTGCCAAAAAGACAAAGAGAAAAGGCAATGGGAGAAGAAAAGGTCCAGGCTGGAGAAGGAGGGAAGGGATCTGTCGATCCTTCACTTGAGTGGGATTTTTTGTTTGTTTAGATATAAAAAGCTGTGTCAATGACTGCCTTTTGGCAGCCAGGGTAGTATGGGAGAGGAAAGCAGTGGAATGGGAGTCCTGGAGGGATGGAGGTTGCTGAGAAGAGAGAGAAAATGATGGAAAAACTCAATCTAAACTAGCTGGTTTGAGGCACCTCTGAATTAGCTGTAGCAATGGAAGTCGCAGCTCTTTGAGGGAGTATGAAGCCAGAAAAATAAATAGAAATCAAAGCTACTTTCTCTCATTGTACAGAAAAGCCATGCACCCCTACATCCCACACCTGCTCCAGTCCTGCACTGTGGCACACTGCTAAGGAGTTTTTGTAATTGACTGATTTAATTCTTTTTTTTTTTTTTTTTTTTTTTTTCCTTGTAGCACATCATACTGTTTCACAACATTGATCTTCCTGATTCATGGAAATACAACTTCATAGCTGTCTTTGCAGTAAGGAGCAATTTGATGATAACTGTTTTGGAAGAGATGCCTGTTCTAATGTGATGGACTTACACTGGGCTGGCATAAGTCTTCCCATAGATAAAGCATGGTTTTTGTGGTGAAAATTTCACCTTACATGTTGGTGGTAAAATTAATTTATAGGTAAAATTAACTAAAATTAATTGAGTGTGTTGTTACCTTTCTCCATGCAAACCTAATTCATTATTGTTTTTCAGCCTTACATCCATTGTCTGATCTTTGTGTTTCTCCTGCGCCATTTGGAGATGAGATACGGGGACACAGTTACAGGACACGATCCCATCTTCAGGTGCGTCCTGGGTGTCTTGGAGCAGTGGGCCCCCCCAGCCATCCCTGATGGCAATGGGAGAGGACAAATAAGCTCTAAAGTATTGTGCAAAGTGTGAGCAAAGCCCACCCTTTTAGTTCTTTAGAAACTAAACAAGCTTTCTCAATTGCTTCCTTCAGTTTACCCAGAAAGGAGGCAATTGAGAAAGGAGGGAGGAATTGTTTTATTCCTTTGGGTCATGGCAGTTTCAGATTTAATTTGCTGAAGTTTCCCTGAGTGTGTCTGCGGGCACAGTCCCACCCAGTGCATTGCAACAAAAGGTCAGTTAAACTGCAATGTCCTAGTGAGAATAGTATATGTGATCTGAGCTTTTTAAATTATGCTCTTTCTGAAATTTCAAGACATTTCACTATAGCTGGCAAAATTAATAGTTACAAGTTGAAATCCAACATTTTGCCTCCTTTCCAAATGCACCAAGAATTGCTCTCTGCAGGACAGAGTTTTCCTGAAGCCCCACCAGAACTGGGTCGTCTGCTAACCTCTCTGCTCCTCTGCCATCAGCAGTGTGTGACCAACGTAAAGCATATTTGTAGAAGTATCCAGTTGTCAAACATTAACAGGCAGGACGCAGCTAGCAGTCAGATGCCGAAACAGCTCCCTGGTGTACGTTTATATAACCAGGTCATTGGCACGTGTTGAGGGGGGGACTAGTCAATAGTAGTGATGTAAGAGAAGCTGAAGTTGGCCTTTATTTTCTCACACATATCAGAGTGATCTCCCCCACACACACCATGAATGAATATTTGAACAACCGCCATCTGTGGGATAGACTCAAAGATGTGCCAGGCACTGCACCGACAATACCCGGGGAACAAACCTGCAAAGCGATGTGGTAACCCCAAGTGTTTTTGTACCCCCCCATCCCCTCCCGCAGGATCCGGCAGCAGCGAGCCCTGGCCCAGAAGAACAGGGACCCGCCAGGACAGGAGGCCCCTGAAGTGCAGGAAGAGAGGGAGAGGGTGAGGAGAGCCATGGGCTCCCTGCAGCACCAGGTGAGCTGAGCGCAGCCCTCGCGGTCCTCCTGCTCCCCAGCTTTGTGCCTGCCTGCTCCAAGCTCACACACCTCCAGGGACAGGCTGGCCATGTTCCGGAGTGCTCCTTGCCAGCCAGACCATCAGCCCCTAGTGGCAGAGAGAAATCAGTGCAGGAATTACTGGCACAAAGCTTTCATTCACATTCTGCTTTTGCTTTTTTATTTTATTTTTTGTTGCCTTGTTTCTTGGATTTTTAATTTAGAGATTTTAAAGAGCCACGCTTGATGGCAAGAACAGATGAGCTGTCTCACGGGACAGGAGGAAGAGAGCTTTTATTCCCACTCCATCTCTTTGCAGGAGGCGGTTATCGTTGTCAACAGTCTGCGCAAGGAGTACGAAGACAAGAAGGCCTGTTCTGTGTTTAAGAAAAAGAAGAAAGTTGCTGTCAGAAATCTCTCTTTCAGTGTTAAAAAAGGTTCAGATACATTGCTGCCCCCCTCTCCTTCCCCATCCCCAATGTCTATCTGGTGTGAAGTCACATTTGGAGACCTTATATTTATTAGACCTTCCTTGTGTGCAACCAGACCCAGTGCAAGCAGCATCTTCTGCACCTGGGCTCCTGTTCTCAGGGTTTTGTTTTGCTGGGATAATTAAATGAATACTCCTTTCTTCTACTGAACTTCTAGGCATTGCTTGGCACACAGGGGACAAGGTCTTATGAATATTTATCACCATTAACAGTTCTTGCATATTTGTGCCAGGAGAACTACTAGGTCTGTTAGGCCCCAATGGATCTGGAAAGAGCACTGTTATGCGCATGATTTCTGGAGAGACAGCAGTGACTGCCGGGGAGGTAGGTGGTTCCTCTGGAGCAGCTGGGGTAACCCTGATGCCTTCATAAATGAAGGATGTTGTAAGAAAAGCTGGTAACACAGCCCTTAAATCAGGAGTTTTATGTGCACACAACCCTGGACATGGACAGAAGAAAGAAAAGTGTTGATACACATAAAGCATATTCTAGTTTTCATCAGTGTTAGAGGCTAATGGATTGGAGCTACACAAAATCTTCAGTCTGGATTTGAAACCCTTCTTAATATTTCACAAGCACTGTAAGAAATGTTCACATCTTTAAAAGAAATAACACTATAAAAAGCCTTGAAAAACCAGGAAATTGAAAACGAATGTGACCAGGGTTGGGCCAGTAACCATCCATCACTTAATTATGTGCACGATTATTAATGACATGTGCTGGGGGGGGGGAAATACCATTGCTATTACAGATTTGGGACCAAATGTTTGAAATAGAAAAGCATTATTAGGAGATGAGAGTCTCACACTGGTACTCTCACCCATGGTGTGATGGCAGTAAACACCATTTGGTTTTGCACAAACATGGATCCAGATGAGGAGAAGCTGCAGTAGCTGGAGATGATCTTGAGTGATGCTGAGCTTCCTTCTCCATCAGGACCACACTGTGTCTCTATAGAGCAGGAGAAAACATCACCGCCTTTCCAAAGGGCTCGTTATTCACCCCAAAACAACCCCCCGTGACTGCAGAGGTGTGTGTCTTGTGCAGGTGCTGCTGCAGGGCTGCGAGGCCACTGCCCCCCCAGGGCAGGGCGGGCTGGGGCACTGCCCACAGGAGGATGTGCTCTGGCCAGAGCTCTCCGTGCGCCAGCATCTGGAGGCCCACGCTGCCGTGAGAGGGATGAAGAAAGAGGATGCAGCTGTTCTCATCAGCCGGTACACAGCCAGATGATTCCAGTTCACCATCCTTCCTCTCTCCGGAGATATAAGACAGGAAAAGGGTTTTCTGCTGACAAATTTGGCTAGAGTGAATGAGAGGCGGTGCC
Organism: Nettapus auritus; assembly: GCA_011076525.1. Lineage (NCBI taxonomy): Eukaryota > Metazoa > Chordata > Aves > Anseriformes > Anatidae > Nettapus > Nettapus auritus. Next base: position 10,147,279 of record CM021782.1, on the reverse strand, counting down.
TTCGGTGCCTCTTTGCCTTGGAGAGATGGGGTTTCTTTCTGATGATACCTGCTGCTTTGTGCTGTTCCCAATCCCTAGTCAGTGGAGACTTTCACCCTGGTTTGTCTAGAAAAACTTCAGGAAACATTTCAACTTGCTTCTGCATTGGTCCAGTTGCATTAGTAACTGGCTTATCCCATTGGCTGCACTCACAGTCTTGAATTTTGCTATTTTTCCTTTCCACCCTCACAGCATGGCAAAGGACCTGGACCTCCAGAAGCATCTAAACACCCCAGCTAGGAGGTTGCCTGCTGGAGAAGCCAGAAAGGTATGTGCCAGACTGGGCTTTGTATTTGGAGCAAAGCCTGCCTTGTCTTCCTTGAGCACGGCACAGAGAAAGCCTTTGTTGTGGCTCAGGGCCACGCTGGGTTCCTGGCATGGGTGGCAGAGAGAGCAAAATATGCTCCTTGGTGTTGTAAAAGTTTTTCATCTTGGATTGAAGGCTAAAATTCAGTGTTGATTTAAAATTTCTGTAAACTCAATGTGCTGGTGAAAGGTCCTTAGGATTTTGAAGGCAGTCGCTTCCCTCTATGCCAGAAGCGCACACAGAGAGTGGCTTCCTGGCATGGTTTGGTTTTGTCAGAAGCTTTTGAATCCAGCCTGGCAGGATCTTTGACTTCCCCCTTTCCCAACATTGTGTGTTTAATAAATTCTAGCACAAATTGGATTTACAAGGTAATCTCCTCCTCACACCCTGTGGTGTGCATCTGTCTGCAAACAGGATGGAAAACCACTCTCAGATCATCGGCATGCTTGGGTGCTTGGGGAAAGCTGTTTTGCTGAGATGTTAAAATGTTAACCAAGAACACCTGAGGAGGGTTTACTTCATAGTTCCTCCTGTTTTTTGCAATCAAAAGCTTCAGCTTCTAAAAGATTTACAGGGATTAAGACATCCCAGGCAGCTCCCCAGTTTCAGTGCATTTGTACTGGCAGACTGAGCACCGGCCTGACCTCACGTCTTTCCCATTCCAGCTGTGTTTTGCACTGAGCATCCTGGGGAACCCAACCGTAATGCTGTGGGATGAGCCGTCTGTGGGCATGGATGTGAAAGGGCAGCACTGTCTGTGGTGAGCAACCCCCCTGCAGCAGGACCGGGACGGGGGTTGTAGCAGTTCGGTCTGACCCTCACGGTTCTGGGACTGCTGGGCAGGCACAGGGCTCTGCCTCAGTGGCTGAGAACAGCCACATGTTCCCTTTTCCCCCCTGAGGGGCTGGGTACCACTCACTGGGCTCCTTGCTCAGCAGGCAGCAAGCCTTTTCCCAACCTTCAGATTTAATCTTAATGGTAGCACACCAAGAAAATCTGAGTACACTCCAGCTGAAACAATGCATTTGGTAGAAAAGACAAAAATTCCTATTTCTTCAGAGCACAAGAAAAAATTATAGGTAGTTCTTCCTCTCCATCACACAGCCTTAGTGCTTGCTGTCATTCTTCAACAACAGATATACCTGAAACTGCAAAATTTGGAGGGATGCATGACAAAGCGCCACGTAGCACTGGCAGCTATGTGTCGTCTTCAAGCAGAATAACTGAAACCTTTTAAATAATGCTGTTCTTCCTGGCTGTGCTAGGAGCTAAATGTAATCCCTCTGTTCACAGGAAAGCGATGCAGACCGCCGTGAGAAGCAAAGCACGGGCAGCCATCCTCAGCACACGCTCCCTGGAGGAGGCGGCGCTGTGCGACCGGGTGGCCGTGCTGGTTGCGGGGCAGCTTCGGTGGGTGTCAGCATAGCATCGTTTCTAGTCTATAATCTGTTTTTTATTATTGTTATTATTATTGTTATTTTTATTTAATTGGATAGTAAATGTTAGTTTGGTTTGTGCCAGGTATGTAATGAACATAATTTTGTAAAGAGACAGAATGTCTGGGCAACACAAACAAATATATATCTATATAACATATAAATAATAATTATAAAGAAATATAAAGAAATATAATAAATATAAAATATAAATAAGTATAATAAATATAATAAATAATATATATTATATATATACACATACATTTAGCTGATGAATTAGAGGAAATATATATACTGCTTATATACAGTGGTTGCTTTATTTGCTGCTTAAGATGATTTAAGCACCGTTCTCCCTCCTCTGCAGGTACATCGGTTCCCTTGAGGAGCTGAGAAGGAGGTTTGGCACAAGTTACCACCTGGAAGTCAAACTGAAGGACACAGGGCAAAGCGATGCTATCCACGCTGAAATTCTGCGCCTCTTCCCCCATGCAGCTCGGCAAGAAAGGTCACTACCCAACAGGCTGCACACCAGCCTGGACACGTGCTGGGATGCTCTGCTGCTCCTATTGACCCTGCTCAGTCATTTACCCAAGAGTATAGAAACCCTATAAGTACCCCTAAAACTTGGTGCTGAGTTACCCAATGATGGGTTCCTTTTATTTTTTTCAGGATTTATTCTTTGCTCTGCTACAAGATACCGATGGAAGATGCAGTACCTCTGTCCCAGTCTTTCTCCAAGCTAGAAGCAGGTATAAGGAAATAAACAATTCAGTATGAAGATTGTTTTCAAAATGCTCATACGGATTTGGTTTTTAAAGATGCCTTCTCCATCCCTCTGCAGCTAAACAGAATTTCAGGCTTGAGGAGTACAGCTTGTCTTTGCACACTTTGCAACAGGTATGTTGATTGAGAATGAAAATGTCAGGAATGCTCCTGAGAGATGATGCTAAATGGCTGGAAAGCTATTAAAAAAAAAAAAAAAAAAAAAGCCTACAAGCAACATTGGTACCATCAGTCCTTAACCATATCCAGGGTATTTCTACTGTGGTGCCTTGCAGGTGTTCATGGACCTCACCACCGACCTGGAGGAGCCCGACCTGGAGGCAGCGACCGAGGGGGCTGCAGAGAGGGGGCTGCTCCAGCCCTGAGCCCTTGCAGCCGCAAAGGAAAGCTGTCAGCGTGCTCGGCCAGTGCTACGGGGGTGTTGGGTCAGATACAGCCCTTGGACTTGGTTACCTGCATCATGTCACATAGAGCTTAGCAGGTGCTCTGCAAAGAAAAAAATATATATATTTTAATAAATAAAGCCTTTATCCTTTGACAATTGGAGCCTGCAGTCCGTCCATATCCTCAGACTGACTCACCTGATGTGCTGAGGGATAACCCTGCCGGGATGTTTCTGGTCCCAGGACAGCCCCCGGGGGCTGTGCAGGGGCTCATCCTTGGAGGAATTCATCTGCAAACTTGGAGAGGGCTCTTAAACCTCCATTCTTTAACCCGCATTCACCCATGGCACAAGGACACCAAAACTTTGGCTTGCTCAGGCGCAAGCAGCAGCATCCTGGTTGGTGCTGTGCGGCCAAGAAGGGTGGTGCTTTCCATAAAGGTGCATGGGGCTGGGTTTTGTCCACCAGGGGATGGGAGCAGAGGTGTGGGCAGGGATATAGGCAGCAGGTACCAGCAATGGCTGTTCCCACCAGAGAAAGTCCGCAGCATGGCTGCCCCACACCCCTGAGAGCTGCTTTCTGTATGGATCTCCAACACTAGTGCCTCTATCAAGGAGATGGACAAGGATGCATCTTTGGTTGAGGGTCACTGAGCAGGACCTGGCATATCCAACTCTCTGCTTAATTCCACCACCCCCATTTGCAAGGAAGGCTCAAAAGGTGTGTCCACCCAGCAGATGCTCTGTGTGCTGCCTTACTCCACCTCTCAATCTGCCTGGATCTGGCTCCAAAGCATCTGAAAGGCACTTAAATGTCAGAGGGTTTTGCAGGGCAGAGCGAGGGCAGCAGCTCCAGCCCTCCTCACGCCCAGCCTCTCACCCCGCTCCTCCAATGGCCCCCGAGCTCCGCAGCCGCATCCCCAGCCCGGGCACAAAATCAAAAACGTGCCCTTTAGAAGCAGGCTGTCAGTCAAAATAAGTTTATTTTGATATTTGTGAGAGGTTTTGTAGTCCGAGGGGCTGTTCCCATCCAGGTGGCAGCACTTCACTGCTCTTCCCACAGCAGAGCTTGCCGTGCTAAATTTGCAAACAAAACGGGTGTCAGCAGAGATAAGCAACAGGCAGCATTCGCTCCTCCACCCTCAGCAGTGTGCCGAAACACTGCTGCTGACTTCAGTCTCCACTGCTGCACTGAAAAGAGTTAGCCAGACGAAGGATTTTTATATGGCTTATTGTTGGGCTTCTTTTTCCTCTCTTGGCCGAGGCTCAAGAATTTCCTGAGTAACTTTTTCAGAGAATCGGCTTCGGCAACTCTGCAACAATATGCTCGGTTCACTTTTTAGAACGTAAATAAATCTGAAAATCTGCCAAGGAGGAAGGCGGGGGGGAAGCTGAGGAGAAGCGCGGGTCCGTGAGAGGAATGCCTTTTGGCAGAAATGCCCGATTGAGGAAACGAGTGCGTGAGCAGAGGAGCTCCGAGCACCACTGCAACCGGCCAGCGTCTCCCAAGGAGCCTCAGCATCCCTGCATCTACAGGCACGTTGCAAAGAGCGATCTTTGGATTTCATTCAGACCTTCCCACTAAGGTAAGGCTTAAGCATTCTTTTTAAAAGAAGCAAAAATCAGTATTTAAGAGAGATGGAAACATTCAGTAACTAGGAACAGCATAAATAATGCTGGGAGAGACACAAAAGCATAGGTGGGTCACTGGGTGTCTTTCAAACAGGCTCAGTTAAGCTTGTGATTAAGCTTGTTGTCACTTTTAAATGTGACAGAGACTTTTCACCTTGCTTTGACATGGAGTAACACTGAAATGGAGCTCGGTTTGCAGCAGAGGTGTATTTCTGGCTGTTCTTGGTGCTGGGAGGATATGGCGCATTTAAGCTGAGTTCAGTATTTTTGGTCACTCAGCACACAGAGGAGCAGATTTCCGTCCTACATGCAGACTAAGTTAAAGACAGGATCTAGAAAAAATCTTCTGTCTGTCTTTCACTGCTAAAAATTCCCACTGGGACCAGCTGGGGTCAGGCAGAAGTGGGGGTGATGGGAGAGGACACGTGGGACATCCACAATTGGACCTGGTGGCCAGCTCTGTCCCACCCGAGATTTCCTGGGCGTGAAGCTTAAATCCAGCCGTTGTGACAGCTTGTCTGAGTTCAGATCAGCTCCACAATTTCGGGGAAGTCAGGAAGTGGTTACCAAAGACTGAATTCATATTTTTATGTGCCTGGACAAGGGCATCTATAAGAGAAGAACACATTCAGAGCGTGATGGCAAAATAACAGTTTCTTGTCACTGAGCCAAAATCCTCTTCCCTCTCCTCCCGACATGTCTCACAGGGGAACACCACTTTTTGTAGCAGGTTGTGGAGTGTTTGGTGCCCACCATGTCTCTCCGGCAGAGCCTGGCCGTTCCTTGGGCACTTGTGCTGATGCTCTGGCTGCCAGCTGGGCCAGGAGGTCAGGATTAATGTTAATTTGTGCCTAAGGTAACCCTAATGCTGTGGCTCAGACCCTGTTTAAAGCCAGGGCATCTCCAGGTGTTGCATGGGGTGCACACTTCTTGCATGGAGGAGAAACTAAAAATATGGCCCTGGTGTCCCTGAAATTGACTAATGTTGAATATTCACATGGGTGGCCTAGAGAGTAATAAGGAAGGGGGAAAATGTTAATATAAACACTTGAAGAAGATAAACAGTTTGTTTATGTGAGCGTAGTCCTTTTGCATTTGGTATTGTGTCCTTTCACTCATTACTCATGACTATTTTCCTGGTGGCTAATGGAGGCATACTTCATCCGCAGCGTTACTCCAGCTCGCTTTTTGCCTCCGTGCCAGCATTAGTCATTATCCAGGCAACGAATCCCTGTTTTCCTTTGACCGCAGATTGTAAGGATGCTGCCAGCTCTTTGGGAGCAACCCACCAATGCACACTCGTGCCTGTTTGTTTCTCTCTCGTTTCCCGTGAAAAGCCCCGACAATGGCAGCTCTCTGAACGCACTTCCAAGAATTTGTTCTCTCGTAGCTCCCAGTTGCCTTCAATTGACTCCAGTTTCTGTATGAGCTCAGCTTGTACCATGGCCAGGCGTTGCTCAATGCTTCTTGGTGTTGAGCCTATAGCACATGAAAATAACATGCAACTAGAGTTTGGAGATTTTACTTGACCATGTAGTTGTCATTTCTTGGATATTAAGGCCAACCAAGCCAATTATGTCATGCACTCTGATTTCAACTTCAGTTAACTCCTCCCAGCCTTACCCTGCTAAAGCATGGATGCATGGAAATTGGGTTACAATGGGTGTCTTAATGCCGAGCTGCAAGGATGGGGAACACACTGAGGGTGATGAGGGTCTGTAGTGGTGGGAGCACTGGCACACACACAGTTATAAGAGTTACTGTGCCCTGGCACACATGCAGAGATGTCGCAAATAAAAGCAGTTGCTGCAGTTCCAGCTTTGGTTGTATCCAAAAGTAAACTTTTTTTGTTGTTGTTTTGTAGGCTCAAAGATGAGGAGACTTCAGAGAAATCTGAGTGTATTCCAGCAAACTAAAATTCTCTTGTGGAAAAATGTGCTTATCAAATGGAGGATGAAAATGCAGAGCTTTCAGGTAGTTTTATTTCATTGTTATTAGTATTATTATTAATAATAATAATAATAAAGTGACCACTAAATATTGTCTAATCCCTGCCATCCCTTATAACTCAATTTCTTTTTGTGATGTTAACAGCTAAATTACACTTCAGAAGCCCTTGCTGGTAATGAATGCCTTTTGAGAGTACGTCTTTTTAACTAGTAATATGTCTTTTGTCATGCATACGAGAGCAAGGATAGGTTCCCTGAGCGAGGCGATGTGCACAACCCAAAAACTTTCTTAGTTAATTGATGTATAAGAAACTGGTGTGACTGAGTGCCTCTTGTTTGTATTTTGATCCTGCAGAGAAGATGCTCCTATACTGCTATACTATTAAACTCCCTTCTCCACTTGCCCCTCACCTAGGAGTGGATGCTGTCGCTGCTCTTCCTGCCGCTGATGTTCATTGTGGGCAACTTCATGCTGCACATCCCCTACCCCGAGGTGCCACACAGCTACCTTGGGCAGCTAGACGACCCTGCCTATGATGCTGCTGGCGTCACCATCGCCTTTACACCCATCACCCCAACCACAAGGCAGATAATGAATGCAGTGGCCCTGAAGTCTGTAATGACAGGTATAATTCTGTCTCAAATATTTAGCTTTGTCTTTATTCAAGCTGTTATGTTTTGTGTTAGTCATTTTCAAGTATCTTTGGTCAATAGAGAAAATTCATCCCAAATCCCCTATTCTCACGAATATTTCCTCACAAATTCTGGTAATTTAAACTAATAGAGAGGTCGGTGTGTGTTTCTGCACTGTAAAGCTTTGTCTAAAATCTTTGCCACTTTGTAAAGTGAGCAGAACTGGAGAAGGGGAGCTGCAGCCCTGACAAAAGCAGGATCTATCCCCAAAGCCTGTGCTCTCATTTCCACAACTGCAGAAACTCATTGAGATGATTCTTCTTACAAACCACAGGTATAAAGCTAGAGGCAATGGACAGTGAGAGAGCCCTGGAGGAAGCCTGGATTTTGAATAATGAAATTATAGGGGTTGTGTTTAAAAAAAACTTCTCCTATTACCTCCGGTTTCCTACTGGGAACGTGGCTATTCCAAATGACAATCTTGGATACATAGGTAGGTACCCAGCTGTGTTTTCATGCTCTTTGATGCTTTTATTAAACTGTCATTTTTTTAAAAGTTATTGGTTCCTGTAGAGCATCTGAATCTTCAATTTTCCTCTTCTATTAAATCAACAGTGGTGTATGAGTGATGTCCTTTTCCTTCCATCCTCGCAGATACCTGTTACAATTTCTCAGCACGATACTGTGACAGCCCCAAGTATTGGTACAAAGGCTTCCTGTCCCTGCAGTCCAGCATCGATGCTGCTATCATAGAGGTAAATCACATTTATGAACTGCAGTAGGTCTCCTTGTATTTTAAACTCTGTCTAGGAAAGCCAAATTGTTCTGGGACAATAGCAAGGGACAGGCTTGTCTGAAAACTCTCCAGAAAAAAAATAAAATGAAATACTCAGCTGCTGGAGTGTTATTGACTGCGACAGTGGAAACTTGGATGGAATCTGCAGTTTCCTGCAAAAGACAACTGCTTTCGATTTCATTGCGAAGATTTGTACTAACTTTTGTTTATCTTCAAAATTTCAATCAGTCCCGAAGGCTGGGAACCAAACGTAATGCCATGATTTGGTCTAGACACTTCCCAGATGTCAAGGAAAAGGCAATTCTTTCAGGAGAGTGGGGTAGAACGAACAGCTGCTAGATGATTTGGTTTCAAAGTAGGCATGTCTGTCATTTCTCCTCCTTCCCAAATCGTCCTTCAAAAATAGACCAGGGTAGAGGCCCTTGCACCTGGCTGTGCACCCCCAGCTGTCCAGGCTGCTCTCGTCCCCTGGGGGAGAGCCATGGCCCTGGGGGTGCAAGGCACTGGTGTATCTAGATCCTCGGCACTGGGTGAGGGAAGGATTCTTCTCTCCGTAGAGAAGGGAAGGAGGCCAGCTGAGGTGCAGACATGCAAATGAGTAGCCCCTTGCTATTGGGATTTATTGCATTACTTCCTGATGTTGTCTACAAAGCTGCATTAATAAAATGAATAGAATAGAATAGAATAGAATAGAATAGAATAGAATAGAATAGAATAAAAATAAAATAATAATAAAATAAAATAAAATAAAATAAAATAATAAAATAATAAAATAAAATAAAAATCTAGGGCTGAAGAATCAGGAGGTTCATTATACAGTTACATCTCACTGTAGAAAATAAATTAAATGTTAAGGTTTTGACCTTGAACTCCTTTAGGTGGTGGCAAATCATTCTGTTTGGGAAGAAATGAAGTCAATTGCCGGTGTCCGTATGAAGTCCCGGAGTGTCATCTACTCAATTACACTAGAGTACAGTTATTTCATGATTACTATTGTGATGTGTTTCTCTTCATTCATGTATTTCTTATCAATGAATGTTGTAAGGGAAAGGAAAAAGCTCAAAGTACTCATGAAGACAATGGGGCTGCAAGACATTGCATTTTGGTGAGTTCCATTGTAACTAAAATGCCTGTTTGCCAAAAAAACAATATACTCTGGGCTCTTGCACAGTGTGTTAATTAGTTAAATGGGTTTCTAACTTTTCTCCAGTACTCTAAGGACAAGCCAGAAGGGTTGAGTATGGCAGCTGGGTATTGTTTTTCTTTGGGAATTTCCTAAGGTGGGCTATGCTGTCTGCTTTGCATAAGATAGAAATGGGTTCACCCTAGAAAATTCTTAATGTTTTAATTTAAAATGGTCCTGTCATGAAATTGTAACAACAGTTCCTCATTAAACAGCAAAGTAATGGCAGGCTTCCATCTCCAGGCTCTCCTGGAGCCTGCTGTATGCTGTTTACGTGCTGGTCCTGTCCTGCCTGCTGACGGCCCTCGTGGTGCAGGAGGCTTTCTACGTCAGCAGCTTCCCCGCTGTCCTGCTGCTGTTTTTTCTCTATGGCCTCGCATGTGTAAGTTGGGTTTGAGAATCAAATTTCCTCACTATGTGATTTATTAAGGCTTTGGTGAGCCCAGACATTGCTCCAGAGCAATGCACACTGTGGTCAGGACTGCAAATTTCACTTGGTCACACTAAGAGAAATAAATGAGTGGGTTCTCTGGCTCAGTGCAGGGATCTGACTCGTAGCCTGGAGGTCTGACAGGCTGGATGTGGTCCAGAAGGGCCTGATTTGAAACTCAGATCTACCCACTGAGAAAGGACGTTAGCATATTTGATAACAGACCCAACCCTCCTGAGATCTCTTTGCCTGGCACAGAGAATGCCACTGGTTAAAGATATTTCTCTCCTTCAGAGCCTGAAGGAAGCCTCTGTTCTTACAGATCCACATGGTTTTCATGCTCTGCTCCCTCTTACGGACATCCAAACTCGCTGGCTCCATGGGGTTCCTCATCACCTTTCTCTTTGGCTGCCTGAGCCTCGCAGTGCTGATAGAAAATCTTCCAGAGCCTTTGAAGTGGTTTCTTGGCCTCTTTTGTCCTTTTGCATTTAATGCTGGCATTGCCAAGGTATGGGGCATTATCTCTGCCAGTGAACCATCCCAGCTACCTGCTGCCCTCTCACAGCAGTTTTGGGAAAAAAATCCCAAATCCCCTCTCTTCAATTTTGTCCTTAATTTCAGGTTTTCCATTTGGAAAAATATGGAATAGGTTTCTCCTTTTCTAACCTTATGGAGGAATCGTACTTTTTGTTTTCAACTTATATTATGCTGATCTTTGACTCAGTCTTGTACATGCTGTTAGCCATGTACTTCGACAAAGTTCTGCCAGGTAAGAGTGATTTATATTTATGACCATACTTTCCTCTTACAATTTTGATTTATACGGGCTGTTAAACTGTTTATGAGAAAACAGTATGACTATGTTTTGGACAATATTTTAATTCATTATATAAACAATGGAATTCATTAGAAATAGCCCTGAAGCCACCCTTCTTGTCCTGCTTAACTCATCTCCTGTGGACACTGATGAAAACTCCCCAACCCTTTCTTAACAGGACAAAGCACCAATATGGGGGCAGACGGGTGTTTTTTAGAAACTCCAGAATGTTTGCAGTGGGATGACACTTTGAATGTACCTTTGGTTAACCACAGGTCATTTTCTGTGCTTCTCAGGGAAATATGGCATCCCAGATCCACCTTTTTTCTGCCTAAAGCCCTCATACTGGATGCGGAGCAGGAGGGGCTGCCCTGGGGAGGGACCCCACAGCACAGCGAGCCCCGAGGATCCCCCAGGAGATGATGTTGAGCCAGTGCCCACCGCATTCGTGGGGAAGGAGGCCATCAGGTCAAAAGAGGAGGCACTGCTAATTGTGCCCTTTGCTTGGTAGCTCGGGGCAATGTTCCCACTGCACCACCACTCCTGTCATCAGCTCTGTTTCCATTCATCCAGGCAGTTTCCATGTTCATAAAGGTTTTGCAAATCTATTTCACATAGAAAAAAATAGAGTGAAAATGTAAATGTGACACTAGGTCATTCAGGCTGGTCACTAGTGGTGAAATTCAGGTTAACTGCTGGGTTTGTTTTGTTTTGTTTTGTTTCGCAACACACTTGGTTAAACATCCATTATAAACAGCAAGGGGAACCTGGAGGGCAGCCTGTTGTAAAAGAGCCATCCTGGAAGTGGGCCTGGCCTTGTCTTTGTAAGGTTTGGTGCTGTCAGTTAATGCCAAGTAGTGATGTCCACATCTGCAGATGGAGCATGCCCAACTTTGTTGGACCCCAATGTCACTTTACCATGATCTCATGTTTCTCATGCCATTGCTGTCATTTTAAATTAAGACCCATAGAAATGAGAAAGGGCAACAGGGAAGTGTGTTTACAGGAATCCTGAAATAATATCTGCCTTACCTTCCTTTTAGACTCAACAATATTAAAAAGGCATATAAAAAGAAAGACAAGAAAACAGAAGCCCTAAGAGGTAGGAAAGTTGTGATATTAATTCTGGTTAAAGGTGAAGAAACAGAGTTGTGCAAATATTTGAGAAGGCCAAAGAAATAAAACAATATTTGTATTGCTTGAAAAATTATCTAAGATACGTATGCAACTGATTATGATTTTATTCTGTTTTTCCTGACTGATTTTGCATTCCCAGTAAGAGTAAAAAGAAGAAGAAAGCTCTATTCAGTTGTCATATTGCTGTCTCTTCTGTTAATTACAAACTAAAGGCAGAAGATGTTCTAGGTTTGCAGATCTTTCCCTCAGTGTCCTTAATACACTTCTGACTGAATATTGCTACTTAGTTCTTATATTCCTGGGCTTGTGTTGCCTTTGACAAAGAGTAGAGGCAAGTAAAACTTTGTATTTTTTTTCCCAAACTTGGTGTTTATTCTAGGTTTGTCTTTAAATATTTACGAGGGTCAGATCACTGCCCTACTCGGTCACAGCGGGGCTGGAAAGACAACGTTGTTAAATGTGCTCAGTGGACTGACTCTGCCTTCTGAAGGTGGGATTATAAATGGTAAGGTGGGATGGGAGGGCTTGATTCAGAAGCTGTAAAGACCAATTCATTCCCACCCATCGTGTTTGTTTGTATAAACAGGCTCTGCAACCATCTATGACTACAAGCTCTCTGAAATAGGAGACAGGGAAGAGATCAGAGAGATGATCGGCATTTGCCCACAATTCAACGTACAGTTCAAAGTCCTGACGGTGAAAGAAAACCTGAGGACTTTTGCAGAGATCAAGGGCATCAAGTCCAAAGAGGTAGAACGAGAGGTAAGGTGGTGTTCCCGTGAAGGACATCACTGCCTGGCAAAGGCAGGCAAACCCCGCGTTTCAGTGAAGGTTTGCTGGGCAGCGCAAAGCTCAGAGGGCTGCCTGCTACTCCTAAATATTGAAGCTGGTGTCAATCTTATGCCAGGAAGCCTTGGGGGCTTGGTGTTACCAAAGAAACTTGACTGCTTGGGGAGGGCAGGGGGTGTCCCAGGGAGCAGGCAGGAGCCAGGCACCACTAAGAACCCCTGGGAGCTGAATCTCCAGCCCCAACCAGATCTCCTTCATGGCTCCCAAAGGACTGAAGGACAGCTGGTGCTGGGAGCGGACTTTCTTGTGCTTTTCCAGGTACAAACCATTTTGGAGCTGCTGGACATCAGTAACGTTCAGGACACTCAAGCTGAGAAACTCAGCGGTGGGCAAAAAAGGAAGTTATCCATTGGGATAGCCATGCTTGGGAGCCCCCAGGTAAATTACCTACAGCTTTAAATTTTATTTCTTTTTAAATTAAAATTTAATTTTAAATTACCAGGTATATTGCTAATGGCTCTGTAATGTAGGGAACATTTGGATCCATTCGGTCATTTTAAGGTGGTCATCGTTATGCCAGAAAGATGACAAATTTTTGATCTTAATTTTGCTGATCTAGGTTAGAGCAGAGAGCAGCAGGAGCAACCACAATGGTTGCTCCTGCAAACCAGGTGGCCTGGCTCTGCTGCTGCCAAGACCTGGCCTCTCTGTACCACCAAACCCACAAAGTGGGCAAGTGTTCCTGCAGCGAAGTGCCTGACTGCATCCCTCATGCAGGTGCTGCTGCTGGACGAGCCAACGGCTGGGCTGGATCCTCTTTCCCGGCACCAGGTGTGGAGCCTGCTGAAGGAGCAGAGAGCCGGGCGAGTGATCCTGTTCAGCACCCAGTTCATGGACGAGGCCGACATCCTGGCTGGTGAGCACAGGCTCAGCCTCTCTGCAGAACATCCCTGGTGCAGGAATGCCTTCCCCAGGCAGTCCCCAACCTGCCTGGGATGAAAACCTGGGTCAAAGGGATCTGCCCCCAAAAAAGCGCAGAATATCATTGATCTGCTCTTGGGAATATATATATATATATTTTATAATATGGAAAAAAAATATATATATATACATGAAACAGCACTTTACATTTTAAATTCCTTTGACATTTTGTTTCTTTAGACCGCAAGGCTTTTATCTCGCATGGGAGACTGAAGTGTGTCGGCTCTTCCCTGTTCTTGAAGAAAAAATGGGGGATCGGCTATCACTTAAGGTATCTGCTTCCACCCTAGACTGGTGTCTGGGCAAATGTGTGTACAGGAATCCACCAGAAGGACTGTAAGAAGGGAACTGTGAAAGCAGCAAAATGAGCTGAATTAATGCTCAGTTAAATTAACTGAAGCAGTACTTTGCTCCAGAGAATGAATGAAGTTTGCTGGAATTTTGATTTTATCCATGCTAGCAAATACAGTGTTGTGTCATTTTTATTTTGTTTTTTATAAAAATTAACCATCTGTCTTGTGTTTTGTTTTGTTTTATTTTGTTTTTTCATCTGAACAGGATCCATGTCAGTGAGTCCTGTAATGTAGAGAGTGTGACGTTTCTGGTCAAGCAGCACATCCCCAACGTCATATTCTCGGGCCATGGTCAATATGAGCTGAGATATAAACTGCCGTTAGAAAACGTGAATAAATTCCCAGGTAAGGTATATGAAAATGACTGAGACTTGTCCATAGAGAAAAAATAATCAAAAATGTATGTGAGGAAAGAAAAATGAAGAAGGAGACCTTCAGCAGGGGTTACATGAGGAATTTTGAAATGTTGCATTTTTTTTTTCTGCTTACAATTTGGGCATCCATATGGTTAAGATCAAATAGATCGATTAATGCTTTTCTGCTGCTTGTAATGAAACGTGACAGGCTAACCTGGGCCACAAGTGTTACTGCGGGTTATTTTTTTTTGCTAGTAAAAGAAATAATAGTGATAAGAGGAAACTCCACGTAACTGGTACCACTCTGTACCTGCAGCAGCAGCAGGCAGATGCTCACTCACCCACATGTGCCACGCTCAGCCTGGCAGCCCCATGGTCCTGCTGCTGCCCCTGAGGCATGAATAAACATTAATTATTTGTATGGCAGCTTTGGGTTCCCTCCAAACTCTTTGCATCCTGGCAGTTAACTCTTTACCCCGTTCCCTGCTGACTTGAGCTGCACCAGAGTCTGGTCCCTCGAGAGGTGCTCGTGCAGGAAACCTGAAGGCACTGATGGTCTCTGTGTCACACAGATCTGTTCCGTGGCCTCGACAGCTGCTCCGACCGGGGAATTATCAACTATGGAGTTAGCATGACAACCCTGGAGGACGTTTTCCTGAGGCTGGAAGAAGAAGCCACATTGGGACAAGAAGGTACAACGGTGGCTGCAAGCACACAGCCCCCAGCCAAAGAGCCCAACTGCTCTACAACAGCCCCAGCAGCCGATCACCAGGGGGCTCGTACTTTTCCCCACATCACAATGTAAAGGCTGGTTTCAGACATAACTGCATGTGCTCTGCAGATGAGCACGTCCCTGGGGAGGAGTGGGCAGAAGCAGGACTGCGGTGCCCCGAGGAGATGGAGCCGGCCTCCCTGCTGCTCTCGGGCACCGGCAAGGCGATGGTGAGTGGCGCGGCGCTCTGGAGGCAGCAGGTCTCTGCCATGGCCTGGGTGCACTTCCTCAAGCTCAAGGGTTCGGTGAAAAACCTCCGGTCCATGTAAGTACCAAAGGGATGCTCGCACAGAGCTGGAGCTGGATGCAGTCACAGCAGGGGGGATGATTTTCACACTCGTATTTTGATGAGCATCTGGAGTAATTGATGTCATGTCTTGGCTATGGATGATCTTGGCAATCCGCACTCAGAGATGAGGAAAGCAGTTTGCTTTCCAGTGCCAGTAATATAAAACCTGCCTCAAACACACACGTGCCTCTCCCATCTCTCTCTTTCCCTCTCTTCTTTGAAGTTTTGATACTTGATATCTTTTGTGCAGCTTCCTTCCTACACTGAGTGATTTATTCAAGGGAAAACAATTTTCTTTCTGAATAAAATAATAATTTAGGAACAGTTTTATTTCAGGTAGGAAAGGAAATTTGAAAATAAACAAATGTGTATGGACAGAGAAAGGAAAATATTGCTTTCAGACTTCCTTTTTAATTTTATATTTTTTAAAGCTCCGCTCATATTGTCAGTGCCTGAGCTAATTTGTCCCCATCAGTCTTCAGTCTGGCATGCTGGCATTTCCAGATGGGGTACAAGAAAGAGAAGGGAGATGCTGGGCTAGCATATCCTTCCCGATACACACACAGTCTGCGAAATACCCACTTTTCAAGTGTTTATTCACCTCTCTCTTAATGTAGTTTGCTGCTCTATGTGGTTTTTCTGCTTCCTCTGGTTTTGCAACTGGCCCTGGTTGCTGCCTGGCAGAGCATGAGTGCCTGGGAGCTCTCCTCGGCGCGGTACTTCATGCCCCTGGGGAAGAGGGCTCCAGCAGAGACCACCAGCCTGCTGGTCCAAAACAGCACAGGTAAGGGGAAGGGGCAGGGAGGCTCCTCGTCATCCTGTCCTATTTATGGCTCTTCTCTCCCGTGAAGGAAAGGAAGAGAAAGAGACGATGGTCATAGGACGAAGGGGGTGTAAAGGGCAGTGGAAGTTTTGGAAGAGCACAGAAATTGTCATTTTAGGGGGTTGTGAATGTAGCCTATTTTGCTTCAGCAGATGATCAGATCACAATGCAATGCCATGAAAAGGGACATCCCAGCAGATGTTATTGGAAGGGACCCTGTTCTTTCCCTGCCCCAAATTCTGCTTTTTCAGAGTGTTCCTCACTGGGCACGATACTCCAGCAACGGCACATTAATCCTCGATCAGCCTGCTTCCAGAGTTTTACCTTTGACAATCCTTTTAGTGGATGTTATTTAAAAAATAAAAAAATAATTAAAAAAAAAAAAAATGAGTCAGTGAGTGTGTAATCCATGAACTTCACAAAAACAACGTGCTGTCTGGCTTCCCTGGTCATTAGATTTTGTCTGGTTTTGTTCAGTGGTCATGGATTTAAAAGAGAAACCATCAAAGCCTCTTTTGTTGCTCAGTATTATGATTCCTCTGCTTTTGGCTTTCACACCAGGCTCAGGCATTGAAGACTTTATCCACACTCTTGAGAGCCAAGATCTCACAGTGGAAATCACAAGCCAGGAAAATATCACAGAGGAGCTGAAACACAATGGGGCTATAAAAGTGTCTCGTGAAGGCCAGGTGAGGATTTTGCCTCTTGCCCTACCATTTCTTCCTAACAATTTAAGAATTAAGCAATTAACAAACAAGGCATAAGCAGAATGAATTATTTCAGGCCTGGATTCTCTTGACCAGGAGTTTTCATCTTGGTTTCTTGCTCTTTGAAGAGCTACAGGTTCACCATCTTGTGCCACATGGAGGCTGTCAACTGCTTCCCAGTGCTTGTGAACATCATTAGCAACGCTCTGCTGAGAGCTCTCAACTCCACCGCGCACATTCGGATCTGGAGTCACCCTTTTTTCTCTGTAAGTGTCAGGGTCTGATAGCCGGGTGTCAAAGAACAGCTCTTTAAAAGTCTTTAGGTCTTAGTGAGCCATCAGATTTCAGCAGGGAGGCATGTGGGGCTGCCTGCATCCACAGACCCACCTTCCTTAGTGGTGGCACTGGAGCTAGAACTGCTGGTTTGGGGCAAACTGAAGTTTATTTTTCCCTTTGTGCATCTTAAGGGCTGCTGAAGAGAGAGGGTTTCTTCAGGAGCCTCCTTATTCCCTGTTTCCACCAGCACCACCCTCCTCTCCTCACCAGTGAAAGCACTTTGTGGGGAAAACCTTCCTTCTGCCAAAATCTGGCTAAAGGCCCGCCTTGTTCTCATTGTCTTGTATTCCACAAGAAATGTAGCAAAATGAATTGTGGCATCCAGCCACTACGCTGCACATGTTCTCTACAGATGCTTTGTTCTTCTCTTTTCAGATAGATAATCCACGATTCTGGGATTACTTCGTTTCTTTCTACCTCATTTACATGCTGTTGCTGTTCCCTGGTTTTCCTCCTCACTTCGCGATGGGCTACTTGCAGGATTACAAGGTAAATTCATTGAAATGGAGCAGATTTGGGTTCATAGCTGTATTGCCACGAGGACATTCAAATATGATGGGCATCTTGAGGGTTTTTTTTCACTGTGTGGATATGAGCCAGCACAGAATGCTAAAAGACAATAAATAAGTAAATATATTTGGCATTTAACCCCAGTATTGCAATGGGAACAGCTTTTTATTAGCTTTATAAGCCTATTTCTGTGGGTGCAGCTGGCCAACATGTGCCTTCCCAGACAGGAGCTCGTGCCCAGCTGCGGGTCTCGGGGCTCTTCCCCTCGGCATACTGGTGTGGCCAGGCACTGGTGGATGTCCCGATTTGCTGGCTCCTTCTCTTCTCCATGTTTGGCCTTCAGTTCGCCATGAGCAACAAGATTTCTGGGAGCATCGGCAACATCTTCTTGCTGGTACGTCCTGTCCTGGTGGTGGTTGGTTCACTAGGGATGGATTTGGGTAATGTTTTGAGAAAAAGTAAGGGTAGCTGAGACAGCAGCCACATCTAGGGAGGCAGCATTTTTCAGGAAATCCCCATAAAATCATGCGGGACCATGGCAGGACTTTAGCAGTTCGTTTTCAGCAGGCAGGAGTAAAATGCATGGGTATAGCCAATGCTGGCACACCTACAGGTTCCCAAATCCTTACTGCCCTTCTTCTCATTTCACCTCCTATGAAGATTTCCCCAGCTGGAAATGAAAGGCAATAAATCTTGTCTTAATACTTTCCTTCACACTTAGCAGTCAAATTGTGGTAATTTCTGAATGCCCTGATCTTAATTTATGGCTATGTAAACTGAACCACACTGCTGCGTACAGGTTTCTGGTTGTTGACATCGCTCCATTTCCTCTAATGAAAGCACTTTTCTCTGCAGGTCATGGGTGCTTTGGGCTATGGAGTTTCCATTGTTCTCTTCATCTATTTAATCTCCTTCTTCTTCCGCAAAGGATGGAATTGTGATTTTTGGTCTTTTATCCTGATCGTGGTAAGCATATGTCTAGATAATGTGATGTAGGGTTTACAGAAATGTGTTTTGAGCTCTTAAATATGAACTTATATTCCATTCCCTTATTCTGGGCAGCTCAAGTGGACCGTTTGGCACAGACTGGGATGGGAACAGGACGGGATGCTGTACTGTTTTATTCTGCCCAAAGCAGCCCTGTGTCTGGAGAGGACTTTCCCCAGCTGGCCCAAACCAGCAGCTTTCCCTTAGGCAGAGACAGCTGAGGGCCTCCTGCACCCTCACTTTTTTTTCTCTGTGTGTTTCTTGTCCATTTTGAGAAATTCAACAGGGAATTGAAAAGGTTCATCTGTGATGACCAGTGAGGAGTGTAACCCTTCGTATCAGCTGAGTAGCTCTCTTGTTTGATTTTTAGATATGCCTCGTGTCTTTTATCATCAGCCGAGTCATGGATCTCACACTTGATATGAGTGTCTCCCTCTACCTCATGTCTCTCTTCATTCCCCTGTACCCACTGCTGGGCGTTATGATCAACAGTGAGCAGGTAGGCAGGGGCACTGGGTGGCAAGAGACTCACAGCTCTATATGAATGCTCTACAACAAAAGCATTTGTTCTGGCAAGCAAAGTCTGGTGCTGATTGCATGCTGCGTCCTGGGAAGACTTATTAATTTCTTCGTTTGAGTAGGATTTCCAAACCATCAGAGTGCATTGTTGGATACCCATGTCAGCTCAAATGTAATTTATCCAGCTGCTCATTACTGCTAGGGGCTACTTCTTGTGCAGTTGAGCCATGCCTGTAGATTAGGTAAGCAATCTTAATTCTTTCCATGCAAAGCCAAATAACTTGGCCTGAACCACCATAAGAGAAAATTTGAGGTTATATATCTGACTTTGCATGGAAAGCATGTGAGCATTATGAAAACCCATAAGGAAACTTACTTCATGTCAGCTAGGGATGACCATGGAAAGGCAGCTCAGAATTTAACAAAACCCTCCAGCTACATGCAAGACTTTTTATGAGTTATAAGTGACTCAGGAGCGAAGTCCAAACAAAAGAGAGCCCTGCTCTGTCCTGTCCCCCTCTGCTGGGCCCCCGAGGAGGAGGAGACCAGATGTTTTCCTCTGATAGACCATTATCCCCCCCAAAAAGTCTGATGTGTGTCCTGAGTGCTGTGACATTTTTTGGAACAGGACTGGGATGCCCAAGTTCAAGGGTCTGTATGGTGAATATTCTGGGTAAATCAGAAGCTTTTATATGTTGTTAATGTATTTGTTGTTTGTATTTAAGCCTTCCAACACTAGCCAGAATTATGTTAAATCATTGCAGGTCTTCACTGTATACATTTTTTTTATTCTTACAGATTTTTGTAGAGGACGCTGACTTAATTGCTTCTAGTCCAAGGAACGACGTGCTAATAGCTGTCTTTGCAGTAAGAAAATGTTTAAGATTAATTTTCTTTAGGAATGTGTGTCTCCCAAACCCTGTCCTCAGCTAAGAGGAAGATCATTTCATGTAGAAGGTGGATCTCGGGGGGTCTGGATGACAGATTGCCCACCTGTACAAAAATAGGTTTGCTCCTTTGAAACAGGCGAGGGAAAATGAAATAAGCCTAGCTCACTTAATGCTTCTGCCATTGATGATTCGTGCCTTGATAAATAATAGCAGAGATCACAGCCTTCAGGATTACCCCAGGTCAGATGGTAATGGGCTTTTCCACACGCTGTGCTTTCCCCTCACCTATTTTATAACACCGCCTCCATCTTTTCAGCTTCAGCCGCAGTAGAAAGGAAGGCAAGGCTGTTAATGTGCCAACCTCTATTTTTCAGCCTTATATCCATTCTGTGGGTTTCATTTTTCTTCTTCGGTATTTGGAGATAAAATATGGAAGAACAGTTCTGAGAAAGGACCCGGTATTTAGGTTTGTATAAACACACATGCACCCCAGGCACATGCGAAATCTAATCTCTTGGCACACTGCTTTTCCTTGAAGACATTTAGATCAAATGTCAGGATTTTCATGTCCCTGTTTCTAATTTTTTTTTTTTTTTTTTTTACTACTGGTGTTTTTTTATAACTAAAATCACTTCTTAAATCCTACAATGTTATGATAGCATAAAACAGCCCTTGAGCTTTTTAGTGACTCCACAAGGTGCTGCCTGTGCTGTGAGGAAGTACCAGCCTGTTTCTCCCTACAACACAGAGAGCCCTGCAGAAAATAATGAAAATAAATAAATTAAAAAAAAAATAAAATTGAACCAGTCTTGGCCTATCCAAATTGCACTGGTGGAAAAGAAGGATAAAGACTAAAACACTAAGATGAACCTGTTGGGTTTGTAGAATTTCCCCGAGAAGTGAGAGCAGCCACCAGCATCCTGAGGAGCAAGAAGAGGAGGATGAAGATGTTAAAGCTGAAAGAGCAGCAGTGAGAAATGCCCTAGTAGCTCCGAGTCAGGAGGAGGTAAGACTGAGTGTGGTCCTTCCC
Source organism: Nettapus auritus (assembly GCA_011076525.1). Classification (NCBI taxonomy): domain Eukaryota; kingdom Metazoa; phylum Chordata; class Aves; order Anseriformes; family Anatidae; genus Nettapus; species Nettapus auritus. Next base: position 10,126,413 of record CM021782.1, on the reverse strand, counting down.
TCTTTATTTGATGTCAGTAATAGGACTTCTGGTTAAAATAAATAAATAAATAACAAGATTAATAAGGGCAAGTCAATGTTGTGGCTGTATTACTCCTCTCTGGGAAAAACCAGCCGTTAAAGGTACACAGTGGGTCCCTATCCCACAAGATAAGGAAAAAAGCTTTTAAGAGCATTCCTCAGATTCTCAGACAACTACAAATCACATTCAAAGATCTTTATAAGTTGTTTTGCTTTTTTTAAAATTGAAAAATATTACTGAAGGATTAATGTTCCCCAGCATAATAGACTAATCTTTCTTCCTCCTCCTTGCTTTCAGAAATCAGTTATTATTGTCAGCAATCTGTGCAAGGAATATAAAACAAAGAAATCAGGGTCCGTTTTTAAGAAGAAAAAGAAAATGGCCACCAAAAATATCTCCTTTTGTGTTAATAAAGGTGAGAACTGGAACTGTTTTACTCGCCCTGTTTCAGATGCTGATCATACCCAAAGAGCTAATCCTCTGCAGAGTCTCAGTCATCTGAGCCACGACATAAAAGAGGAATCTGTTTGCTCCATGGTTAAGGCACACATGCACTGTGGCTGATGCAGTAAAGAACAGCGTGGATGCATCCAATTTGTTACCTTTGATTTAAAATGCCATAACCCCTCTACAGCAGTCACTGCAATTTCTGGGTGACCAGACTTACATTGGCTATAGAGTTGAAATGTAATCTATGGGCTCTCAGAGCACATATTTATACAGCTGTTTAATTTTATTTGATCTTTGCTATTAATATACTCTCCTTTAAGTTTTTTTTTTTTTTTTTTTCCTTTAATGGGACTGTGCCTGATATATTTGTTAAATGATGATTATTACTAAGAAATGGCGTGTCCTGATTTCAGGGGAAGTATTAGGACTTCTGGGGCCAAACGGAGCTGGTAAAAGCACAGCTATCAAGATGATTGCTGGAGAGACAGCACCGACTGCTGGGCAGGTAGGAGGCACCTGGAGGCTGGAGAGAAGGGATGGATGTCCACAAAAAGTGCAAGTGGAAAGCTTGCACCTAGCTATTGAATGGTTTTCTTCAAAACAGTATGAGGAATCAAGGTTTTAAGCAAATATTTTGTGCCATTAAATTAAATAATGTATTAATAAAAATTATTGTGAATCAATTTTAGCTTTAACAACCACTTGCATCTCCCCAAATTCACTGTGACGATATTTAGGAGCCATGTAGCCAAGGGCTGCAAAACCAAGCCTTTACTCCTTGGGTTTCCCTCCCTGCTGACTCCCACTGAAGCCCCCTGGCCTTCCTCTGAGCCCTACACTTGGGTCTGGGCAAGGTTGGGCAAGGTGAAACGAGTGGCATGGTTGCATAGGTGCTGCTACAGAGGCGAGAAGGAGCGACGTGCTCTCTGCAGGACCACCTGGGGCACTGCCCCCAGGAAGACCCGCTCTGGCCGGACCTCACCGTGCACCAGCACCTCCAGGTCTACGCGGCTGTGAAAGGAGTGCGCAAGGAGGATACGGCTGCTGCTGTCAACCGGTATGGGACAGGGTGGTGCCAAGCTTTGGTTAAGGTTTTATCCCCCATCCTAAGGCACAAGGAGGGAACCAGAAGGTCAAAGTCCTCTGTGAGCCAGGGGACACATTGAAAGGAACTCGGGAAATGAATCTGCAAAGGCGATTTTGTGCTAAATGCTGCGATTAAGTGAGCGGGCTGAGAAAATCTCCAATTTGCCTAAGTGTGTTTGGTGGGGATAGATTTACCACTGACGTCCCTTTTAAGTACATTATCTGCAGGAAGCATTTCTAAAATCTCGGGTTTTATTGTTTGGCACTACAAGAAGGGTGCTTAAGTGCTGCCTGCTGAGCTGACACCGGCAAGGTGGAGTGGATTTATAATGCTGTTGACACGAGTGATTGCTCTTAGAAAAGAGCTTGTGGCCTATTCAGTGCGCTCTGCTTCAAATATTCATTCACGTTTTTACAACACAATAAATGTTTAATGAAAACAAACAGGAGCCAAGAACCAGGGGAAGAAAGTTCTGTTTTCTTATTGTTTTGGAAACCTCTGATTATTCGACTGTGAATAACAAAAATGTTGGTTTTGATGTGTTGTGTTTTTTTTTTTTTTTCCTTTGTTCCCTTTCCCCACAGAATAGTGAATGCTCTGGAGCTTCAGGACTATTTAAAAAAATCATCCAGAAAATTATCTGCTGGGATAACCAGAAAGGTGCAGTCTTTTGTTCTTGTGCTGAGTGTTGCAAAATGCCCTCTGTGAGCAGTGGGACCTGTGTGTGTGCTCCCAGCCCCCAGGACAGCATTGCATTGCATCCCACAGTGGGCTAAAGTCACCCAGCATCTTCTAAGTTTGTGTCTCCTACAAACCGGAGGCTCAGTGCCCATAAACAACACGATGCTGCCCGCAGCTCTTTGCAGACAGAGTGCTGGGGGCTGTAGCAGACCTGATCCCAACCCTTTCCCTTCTGCAGCTGTGTTTCGCCATGTGCATGCTGGGCAACCCCGCAGTGCTGCTCCTGGACGAGCCATCGACAGGCATGGACCCCAAGGGGCAGCGCTGTGTCTGGTGGGTAGGACCCCAGCACTGAGCAGGAGTAGATGGGTAGGGTTAGGTAAAGGGCATTTTACCACATCCATGTTTAGTGCTGCTCGTCTCGGGCCAGTGGTTTTATAAGAATCTCTGATAAAAAAATATAGCATGAGGAAGGAGTGGGAAGCCCTTTTGCTTTTTTCATCCTTGTTGTAGATTTTAGGATGGTTGAATATGGATTTAGGAGAATCCATAATTTTAACTGAGTCAAAAATAAAAAATATTTTCGTTATTTCCAAGTACCACCAGTCTAAAGTTTTTATATCTTTTTATGTTAGATTTAGGGGCAGGTGCATGTGAAGGGGCAAAAAGGTTTAAGAAAAAATGTCTGGCATTTCTACGGAGTGTTGGCTTTTCTTTTTTTTTTTTCCTCTTTTTTTCTGTGTCCTCAGGAAAATGATCCGTGCCGCCCTGAAAACCAAGGAGACAGGGGCCATTCTGACCACGCACTACATGGAGGAGGCAGAGGCAGTGTGCGACCGCGTGGCCATCCTGGTGGCCGGGCAGCTACGGTGGGCAGTGGCGTGGCCGGGATGGGAAACATTTCTCAGCCCCCCTGGATCCAACAAGGGCTTCCCCTCCAGCCTCGGCCTCCTGAGCCCACCACCATGGGCGTTATGAAGTGCTCCCCATTGCAGGACAATTTGGGAAGGAGCCGACGGCTGGGGATCAGTGGTTTCACATTGACTTCATGCTTCACCCCTCCCCTGCAGGTGCATTGGCTCCATTCAGTACCTGAAGAGCAAGTTTGGCAAAGGCTACCTGCTGGAAATTAAAGTCAAGGACCCAGAGAGCACGGATCTCCTCCACGCTGAGATTTTGAGGATTTTCCCAAGTGCAGCCCGTCAGGAGCGGTAGGTATAAATAAGGGATGAACAGAGGCTCCAGGATTACCTCCTACCTAAACGTGTGCCCAATGTGGTGTCCAAATGCTGGATTCAGGTGAAGAGAGGCAGAGGGGTCAGAGCCCCCTGGGGGGATCTGGCCCAACAATGTCACCAAGTCCAGCCCTGCTGCCATCCCTACAATAAAACACCTACAGGTCCAGCGCATAGTGTGGCATGAACCTTTGTACCCAAAAGCCAATGCAGAGCAGGAATCACCTCCTTTTTTTTCTCCCAGCTTCCCCTCTTTGCTCGTCTACAAGGTCCCAATGGAAGATGCGCTGCCCCTGTCCCAGTCTTTCTCCAAGCTAGAGGAAGGTAAGAGCAAGGCAAGATGACTTTTTGAAAAGGTGGAGCACCAAATGGTAATTTTCAGCTCTGTTTCCATTTCTCCACAGCCAAGCAGAACTTCAGCCTTGAGGAGTACAGCTTCTCTTTGAACACTTTGGCTCAGGTAGGTGACAGACGTGCTGCAAGGGCATGAGCAGGAACAAAAGCCAGGTCTGGGCCAGCACTGAGGCAGGAGGCAAGAAACTGCAGGAGCTGCACCTCCTGCAAAAGTGCATCACAGGGTTAGGGAGGGTCTGAGAAGTAATCCGAACTTCATGTTGCCCATTTCAGGTGTTTTTGGAACTCTCCCGAGAGCAAGAGAAGGATAATTTTGATCTAACTGTGGATGGGACTTTCGAATGGAAACAGCTGCAGCAGGAGGACAGTTAGAGATCCATGATGCTCATTTACACATTACTCCATATTAACCTAAGTGGTGTGATATTGCACGTATTTACTGTCATTATTGGTGTACCGAGAGGAGGAGGAGCTCTACCAAGGGCATTTCTTACGGCATTTCACCTGGACTCTGCAGGTGTCTGCACCAAGCCCTGCCCCAGGCTGAGTTTCTGAAGACTGGTTGATGAAATGCTGCCCGCTGTGAGAGCTGAGTAGCTCAGAGCAGAGGCTGAGGGAGCAGAGGGACCAAGGGGTTTGCAGAGAGAAGGGTCCTGGCCCACCTCTGGGGCCAAGGCTTTGCTTTGCTTGGTGGATCTGGGTGCAGCAGGGAGTCTGGACACGCTGCCGATCTCCTGGGCTCGTCTCCCACCAGCACGTGGGACTGTGCCTGAGACACGTTTAAATACATCTTATTAAAATTTACACTGTATTTTTATATCCTTCTAATAAATGTCTCTATAGAAACCGCAGCAACACCCTCATATGTCATTACTGCTGTGGACCTCCAGCAGCAGCTAAGCACACTCGGCCTCTTCCCCCTGGGGATGGAGGTGGCCGCAGTGGGGCTGAGGGGCTTTGGCATGGCAGGGGATGGAGAAGCTGCATGCTGCAGGAGCTGTTGGTGAGCCTGGGGCTCCTTCTGGCAGGGCACAGGGCTGCCAGAACTTGGGGTCAGCTCACAGTGGTGGAGCTGGATTTTTTGAACTTGTAGAAATGACCTCCAGACAGAAAGTCCCGGGTCAGCAAACAGCTGGGCAGTAAGACAGTGAAGGGGAAATATCTGCTAAATCTGCCCTGCTGCTCACGAGGCACCATCACACACCCAGCCAGCGGATGGATCCCACTGATGGGCTGTTGTCACTTGGGCAGGGGTCCTGAGCCTGCACGCAGCCGCCCCCCGGGGTACTGTTCGCCTTGGCTGTTTTGCTGTCGAGGTCGGAGCATTCCTCACGTCCCCGAAGCAGCAGCCTCCTGTCAGTAGCTTGTTACGGCCCGCGCTGTGAGTTTGTGCTAGCCCAGGGGAAGCTGAAGAGCTGCCAGCTGCAAAGCCTTCAGAGGACAGGGCAGGAGCAGCGTGTGAAAACCAGAGCGTTAATGGGGGACGTGCTCCTCTGGCACAGCCTCTGGCAGGAAAGCATTTAAGGCTTGCAACCCATCGAGAGTCATGGCAGCAGCACTGGAATATTTTCTGTGAAAAGAGGAAGTCCTGGTACATTTGCAGAGTTTCTGGAAAGGGAAGGGATGGGAGCTGCTGTTAATCTTTCTGGAAAGCAAAGCTGCTGCCAGTTCTCTACAGAACTTCCTTCTAGAGCTGCTCTGCACTTAAAAATAAACCTCATACCTGCTAATGGCTTTGTCTTTTTGCTGCAATGGCCAATAAATATGTCGCAAATCAAAACTGGATCAGGTCCACCAGCACCCCAGCATTGCCAGGGGCACAGCTGAGGTCGCTTTCCGTGGGTGCCTCCATCGGGTTCTCAGATGTCACAGGAGGGCAATGGTGTTTGGCCATGGCCAGGAGCTGGACAGACCTTGCAGGAGCAGTGGTGTTGACCCTGGGAGCTCCCAAGATGTGCTCTGAAACCCAACAGATCTGGGTTGTTGTGAGCATGCAAAGTGCAGGCCCCCAAACCCTGCAATGGGAAGTGTCTCAGTGGCATGACATGGGAAATGATGTGGTGTTCTGTGCCAGCCCTGAGAAGAGTTTGAATATCTATCACATATAATTCTTACAGGCAACATCTCCATGCCTGATCCAACAACCTTTCCTGCTCTTCATATCAGCAATTCCATGAGTCAGCTCTTTGGAAGGATTCATTTCCTCGGGTGTAAAGACAAATGAAAGGATTTTCCTCCTGAAAAAAAAAAATGGGCACACAATATGCCTGCGCTCAGCTCATTTGCTAGAGCTAAAGCCCTTGCAGAATATATGAATCCAAATTTCTTTACATAATCTGGTGGCTGTGTCGCAATCGCTGCCTGTGTAGGCTGCACACCCAGCCCCAAACCATGCCTGGCGCTCGCTCAGAGGGATCCGTGCTCCCTCCCGCTTGCACAACCACTCCGCTTTTACTCCCCGCCCCTGGGAAATGAGGTATGCGAAATCCCCAAGCATTTTGGTCACCTGCTCCTGCAAACTCGGTGAAAGGGAAGAGTTTTGTTTAGTGCCCTGTGGATCTCTGTGGCTGTGGGGAGCTCAGGGCTGTGCAAGCCATGACCCTCTCCATATCACTGCACCTTATACCATACTTTGCTGTTCCCCTCCGTATCTCTGTCCCTACGTGCAGACCTCACTCCTTTAATCAGGAAATCTCTTTTCTATCACAGCCAGGGGCCAAGGCCCATTTGGAGGCCTTTGAATGATGCAAACAATAACAAAATCCCAGTGAACTGCCCCAAGTCCTGCCCCAGAGCATCCCCAGGGATGGCGAGGGGAAGCCGGGTGCAGAGTGAGCCAGGGAAGCAGAGGGAAGGACCGAGGTGTGACATCTCCCTGGGGCAAATGCACTGCTGGGGCTGGACTGGGCTTTTCCTTTCCTTGGAGCATCTCCAGCCGTGGCTGTTTCTTCCAAAAGCACTTGCAAATTTGTTGTTGTTGTTTTTTTATTTTTTTAAATGACTGCCCCCAACCTGCCTGCTAGCACGGGGCTGGCGGGTTGCTCCGGGTGCTCTTTGGTGCTTCCCATGGCAGGGGAAGGCCAAGCAGCTGGAGCTGGCTCCTTCCTCTCCTGCACAAGGAGGAGAAGGGCAAAGACCCACAAAACCCCCTGCAGGGAGCTGGTCGGAGCTGGGGCTTCAAGTGGGCCCTAAGGGAAGGGGGACGGGGCCGGTGCCATGGCCAGCACCACGTCAAGATTTCCGGGAGCTGGGTCACAGCCAGCACTTGGAGAAAAGGGGTCTGTCCCCAGCACAAAGCCAGGCTCAATTGGCAGCAGGGAACAAAAGTGCTCGAAAAGTTAATGAGCACTTAGCATTTTCATCGGGGGAAAAAAAAAAAAAAAAAAGGGCAAGAGTGTGATTTCCTAGAAGCGAGCAGGCTTCTTGAACGTTCCCTTCAGAGGTCACCCCCGCCTCTCTCCCTCCCCTGCCCTGAGCTGAGGGGCTGGGGGACAAACCTCAAACTTCCCCTTGCTGCTGCCACCGCAGCACCCCCGAGTGATATCAGGGAGCAGCCCATGTCTTTGGTTAGGTGAGAAACGTGGTGCTGGCCTGAAATTTTCAAATTTCAAGGAACTTTAGGAAAAGCATCAAGGAAAGCTTCAAAGTATCTATGAGCCAAACTTCTACAGAGGAGGGTAAGGCTGAGAGATGCTACACAAGGGGTTGGTGTGCTGCAGGACACCTCCAGACCTCAGCTGAGCATCAGACATCTTGTTTTCAGGACATCCCTGGTAAAAGTGAAATAAAGTATAAAGAAAACAGAATATGGATAAAATAAAACAAAGTAAGATATAAATGAAATGCAATGAGATGAAATTAATAAAATGGAATGGAATGGAATGGAATGGAATGGAATGGAATGGAATGGAATGGAATGGAATGGAATGGAATTACATCAATAAATAAAATGAAACAAAATAAAATAAAATAAAATAAAATAAAATAAAATAAAATAAAATAAAATAAAAAGCCCCCAGGAGGCTTTGCCCTGGGGAGCATGGCCCCCTCCCATGCAGCACAGCTGCCCGCAGCTGGCCGCCCCGCACAGGGCCAGATGTTCCTGCAGCACAGGGAATGAGGCAAGGCAGATGCTGGCAGCCCCCGCAGCGCGGAGGCCAAGCTGCTTTTTCCATTCACCGGAGACAAAAGAGGAAATGGGGCTTGGACTGCTGCCCCCTGAACGGGCTGCAGTGAGTCCTCAGCTCAGCCGGCCCAGGGCACACTCCCCAGCGAGTGCCTGGATGTCCAAATGAGCATCACTGAGAGTATTTCATTTTTAAGGCATGAATTAGCATGCACATGAAAGCCAAGAAGACCATTCCTTCCCTTGCCTTGGTACTCCTTAACTCCCCGCCGCATCTCTGCACCCTTCCGAGGCTTCAGGATGAAGCCGCTCCGCAGCCCCTCAGCACCAGATGGATAAAATATCAGGCAGAAGGCTACGTGTGGCTGTGGCAGCAGCCAAACCCAACAAAATATTTACTTCAAAGCAGGCAGAGGGATAGCTTGTCCAGCTGGAAAAAGCAGGAAACGTTTTTTAAAAAGAGGGAGAGGATTGTGTAAGGCATGATGTTTTAATTAAAGCATGCTTTAATGATAACAGGAGTTCACGAACTTGTGTTCCAGGCAGAATGGAAGTGTCTGTGTGTCCGTGTGCCTCTCCGTGTGGGTTTGTGGATCAGGCAGTGGTTTGTGGATGGGTGAGGAGGGAACGGGGCTGGGCAGGAGCTGAGCACCTGTGTGTCTGTGGTCACGGGGACTGGAAATGTCCCCCCTGATGGCCCTTCTGCTTTTCTAAATTAATTTTGTCTATTTGAAATTATCAAAAGTCATCTATACCTGCAAGTATTGTGTCCCTGGGCAAGCCTGGGATCGGGTGAGGACGATCAAATGGATTTCAGCAGGAGCAGGAGGCACAGGCACCAAAGGCAGATCCTTCCCATGGGCTTGGGATGCACAGGAGCAGGTCCTTCCTCTCGGTTCTTCCCCCAAGAAGTGTGGATGGTGCCATAAGGACAGAGTTAAAAGGGTCTTTTTTAAGTTTCTTCAGCTATTTAAGCAAGTCCTGTGTCCACAGACAAGCTGAGAGGCAAGGTCTGCACTGGGCTGTTGGAAATAGCCCCTTCATTACCAGTCCCAGCAACCATTTATTTAAATGGTTATTTATTTTAAATGATTTTTTAACCTCAAAGCAAGGGCTGTGGGACATGAGGATGACTAGAGGTAGAGCTCTGCTGGGTTCGACCTCACCTGAGGCAGCTGAGGACATCCACTTGCTGGCGCTGGCTGCTGGCCGGGGCCACAGCTCTTTCCACCCACGCACCTCGCTTTTCTTTGGCCTCATTGTGAGAAATTCATTTCATGTTCTAAATGCAAATCCTCTGAAGGGTTCTCAGGATGCTAAGTAGGAATTCAGAAAGAAGAACACAAAGAAGAAAGAATTTATTTTTTATTATTTATTTATTTATTTGCTTTAATCTGAAAAATAACTGGCCTTGAAACCACCACATTCTTCTCCTCTCAGGGTAGGACAGAAGACCCTTGGCAGCATTTTGCAGCACAGCCTTGCTACCCCCAGCTGAGGAACACATCCCGTCCCTCTGCATCTCACACCAGGATTTGTATTTTCTGGTCACAAGAGACTGAAAAGCAAGAAATGGGCAAAAGCAAGAAATGGTGCCTGCCCTGTCCTAGTGCTCCTGCCCGCAAAGGACCCAGTGGGGGGACAGAGGGAGGTCCCTGGTCTCTTGGGACCCCTTTAACCTGCTGTTGACTGTTTCATTAATTTTTAATATGAAAACCCAAGAAGGGAAAATCAGGAAAGTGTGAATTTCTGGGAAGAAATCTCCCTTTTTTGGTTACAAACTGGGCTTGGGCTAAGTGGCACAGTGGCACAGTATACGGTTAGCCAACGATATCAGTGCCTTTCAAAAACATCAATTTGAATAAAACATGGTCAATAATTTACTAGAAATGCAAAGTTTGCAGCAGAAGCTCTGCAACCTCTGGCTGAAAACAAATATTTCTTCTGGTCTCCAAATGACCGATCTCCTGATCGTACCTCCTCTGTTCTGTCTTTTCTGGAAAGGGAACAGTGCCAATGGTTAGACAAAAACACCGCCTTGCCACTTCCAGCTGTATCTCCTCAGCTGCAGGTGCCTAAAAAGTGCTCCCATAAGTGAAGACAAGCACAACACAGGGAAAACATGTTTGGTCCAGCCTGGGAATGAGCTTACACAGAAGTGGGAGGCCCCGAGGCCAGGTGCTGTGCTCGCTCAGCCCCGACACCCCTGGTCCCGCACTGTGTGGTTTATTAACAGGGGCTGATAAAAGCCGAAGGAACACAATGCCAGGTGGGCTGTGGGAGCAGGGAACGAGGGCAGCACATGAAAGGAGCAGAAGCAGGGGTCAGCAGAGGCTCTGCTCATGGGGGAACAGCTGCTGGGACCACGGCAGTGGGTGCCCGAACAGCTGCGTGCTTGCAGAGGGGGGGAAATGTGCTCAGTTTTTCACTTCTCTCAAAATAAAATAGGTTTTGTTCTTTTTCTTTTTTTTTTTTTTTTTTTCCTTTTTTCCATGTAAAATAATTTTGCACAATGGGGTTCCGAGAAACGAGATGCGGGCCTTTTTTTCCCTTTCCTGGAACTGCCCCCGTGAATCACTTGGCTGCGCCCCGGGGGTGCAGCGGCCCCGGGCTGCTTCCAGCATCTCCATTCGTGCTGTGCCACCTCCTGGGGACACGGCGGCGGTGCATAGCTGCCGAGCGATCCCGAGCCCCTTCGGAGCCATCCCTGCTGTCCCCAGACCTGCTCCCAGCCTGCCCAGTGTCCCCTGGAGCCCCTCGCTCCCGTGGGCGAGCCCCCGGCCGCAGGGTGCAGCAGCCGCCCCCGTCCCGCTCAAGAGGCAGCAGGGAGATGGAGCTTGGGAGTAGTGCTGGGTTAAATGTGCACCGTGTACACTTCAAAAGAGATGATTTGTGGTAAGGTCTGGGACTTGGGGCAGGAAAAAAAGGCTGTCCTGCCATCTTCTAGCAAGAAATGTGAAGGGTCCCTCCGTGTGCGTGTGGCACCTCTAAATGTGGAGTTCTGGCGACTGCTCGCTCGCACAGGTGTGTAAGCTGGATGCTTGGGACCCATCTGCTTGGGCACACAGTGTGAGTGGATCCCCTAGGGACGGCTCTCCCTGTCCTCACTGTCAGGACGTGCTCCAGTGGCCTGCTGCACTGCATTGCCCCAGGGAACCACCCCAGCCTGCTCGCTTTGGGATTGCTTTGTCACCCAGACCCTAACGGAGAGTGACACCTGCCACACATCATTGTGATGGCTGTTAGGGAGGCAACACTAATGAGAAATGAGGGCAGTGAAGGACTGATTCCTGTTCAGTCTGCAAGAGATTTAGGACTCTGGTACACAACCACCTCCTACCCTAATTTCCCAGCCGAGAGCATCACCCAGGACACCGGTGACACCCTCGCCTCAGCATCAGCACAGGGAGAGTGCTCAGCTCCACAGGCTGCAGGGGCAGGAGGAGAGGTAAAGAGGATTGTAAGGACTGGGCTGTGTCTGAGGACAACCCATCAGTAACGCTGCATAACTCAGCTGAAATGCTGAAGGTGGCACCGCTGCCTCTCCTAGGATCGAGCAGTCTGCTCTGCTCTGCTCTGCTCCCCGCCAGCGGCTTTTGGTGGATGTGAGGCTCTGCAGGTGGGAAGGGGGAGCCCAAAATCCTGGACCACAGAAGCTGTGGACGTGGCCAGTGTCCCCAGAGCTGCAGCAACCACCAGCAGCAGGGATATTCATTTTTTCCACACGGCAAACGTCCCCCAGGGGTTTTGTTTGCTCAGTACGTGCCCAGACCTCACCAGCAATGCCAGCCCTGATGTGGGGGGCAGATGGAGCCTGAGACCCCCCCATCTGCCAGCAAAGGGAATGAGGAGGGCTCTCCTGCCTCCCCACTGAGCCCAGCCAGCTGCTGTGATGCCAGGAGCCATGGTGGTCCTGAGGGTCCAATATTTGCAGCCAGAGGCACACACCTAACACCTAGTGTTAGGTCAGAGAGAGGTTGGACTCGGCGATCTTGTAGGTCTCTTCCAACCTAGACATTCTGTGATTCTGTGACCTGGAGGATAAAGGTACTTCTGTCATCTTCGGTAATCCCTCCCTCCCAAATGCATGCCTGAATCCTCACTGCTTTGCCAGTGGCTGAATCAAAAAAATAATAAAATAAAAAATAGTGTGTTTATCCAAAGGAAACAGCCCCGGGAAGTGCCTTTTCCCATGCACACGGGCAGGGCATTCGGGTCCCCAGCAGGACAGTGGGGACAAACAGCCTGGGGCACGGGGAGGGAGTGCAGGGGCTGTGATGGCCTCAGCTCCTCACTGCTGTTCTCATTTATAAATAGAAAGGCAGTTGGTTATTATTAGAGCTCGTTGAGTAGATCTGGAGAGAACTGCAGCAAATCCTTCCAAAGGAGCTGCTTTCCAGCCCAGCAGAGCTCCTGGGGTCACGTCTGGAGGAGGACAGCTCCAGGAGCACCGTGAGACGCGTACGGCTCGGGGCTGGGGCGGGCACATGGGGCTCCACCACGGCACCAGCTGTGGTGCTCTCAGCATGGCTGTGGCTGGTGTGGTGCCACCCAAAGGATGCTCTGTCCCCACCCTGCTGCATGAAGAAGTTCTCATTCCTCCAGTGGGACAGGACAGCAGCGGAGAAGCTCAGGCCATTTACTCCAGTGCCTTCCCCAGGATCCCAGAGGACAGCTCCTGCACCATCACACCACCCAAATGTGCTCCAAGAAGACCTTTCCCACCCAGGTGTGTGGCACAAGGACACCTCATTGCATCTTCACGCTGCCCCACAACCTCTGTGGGACCATGGGCAGGCACAGAAGAGGAGAATGCATGCCGTGAATACCCAGGAGGTGGCTCGCTTTTGGGGGCTCCAGCAGAACCCCTGCCAGGTACGTTGGGGTGGCTTTTGTGTGTCCCCCAAATGTCGTCCTCATGCACTGCCCCAGCCACACTCGCAGAGAGCAGAGAGCTCAGGGTGTGCCTGGGGGCTCACAGCAGGAGACGATTTCAGGCCATTTGTCCTTAATCCTGGGGGATAAAAATCTTTCAATAGCATTTAGCACCAGAGAAATGCGCCCAGGCACATCTTATCATGTCTGAGCTGCTCTGTTCCACCTGATTGCAGAGGTTATACAGATAATTATATAAATTAAATCTCTTTTCTCGCCTGTTACTGTTGGAAACCACTTTCTTCTTGTATCTATACATTATATCCTTCTACAACCTAGCCCTAAATCTACAAAACTGCACCCAGTGATGCACAAAGATCCAGGACTGAAAGCATTTCCTTAGTGGCTGTCCTTTACAGTGGGGCTGGAGGAAAAGAAAAACAAAATACACTTGATCGATATTTTTAAAAATAAGGTTTGAAGGCAAAGCATGAGAAGTATCTATCTGGTTTTAATTTCAAATGAAAAAGAATACGGTTTTAATATATGTCAATACTCTTCTGCTGTAAGAAGAAATTATAGATAAAATTAGCAAACTTTAATGCCTTAATGAGGCTCAGAAAAAAAAAAAAAAAGAAAAAAAAAGAAAAAAAAAGAAAAGAAAAAAAAATCAAAAGCAAATATTTGGGAATCTCTAGGTAATCTGTTCCATTTATCATGCTTTGGCAATCAGGATGTCAAACCGAGGTTAGCATAATGAAGAAAATCAAACAGGCCCTTTTTTCCTGCTGCTCTAAAATCACAGAAGCATCCAGTCGGGGGGGGGGAAGAAAAAAAAAAAAAAAAAAAAAGAAAGAAAAGAAAAAAGAATTTCTACCCTGCTGTCCTGCTGTCATTGCACAGGGAGTCTAATTGCCAAGGCTTCTTCCTGCACGTCTGAGCAGGCTATGCGAGAGGACAGGAATTTTTTAATCACAATATTTAAGCTCTCCTTGGTGACACAGCTGATGAGCTAATGCAGCGATCCTCTCTTTGTCTGCCAGAGATGGGAAGGTAGCAACGGCTGAGAATGGAGTCACGAGCTGAGAAGGTGAAAAGGCCCAAAAGAGCCCGCGGCATCTCCGGCAGGGCTGGGGAGGTGCTGGGGCCATGGTACAGCACCTGGGGGAGACGTCCCCAAAACAGCCTCAAAATGAAGAGCTTGACCTACGTGTCCCTTCTCAGCATCCCCTGCAGCCATGGGAGCACAGTCCCCGTCCAGCTCTCTTCTCTCCCAGCACCACCAGGCTGGGCTGCGTGGGAATCCCTCAGCTCCAGCTTCACTGAAAAGCCATTTATACCCCTGGGTGAAAGATTAAATACACAGGTGATGTATTATTCTGGGACAAATAGTGTCTGCTGCTATAGGCAAGGAACACGTGTGGGGCCATTTGGAGGCAGCAGGAGTTGTTTTTATCTCCTGTGCCCTCCGGCAATGGCTCCAGTTGCTGTACTTTGAAATCACGGCATCTGCAGACATACAGGAGGAGGGAGCGCTCGGCAATTAGTCACTCTAAGTCACATATGAGCATAGAAATAAAGCTGAATGCACCTCCTCGAGCTCACCGTGATGAAATTTGATCTGTGCACCTCACATCTATGCATATTTTCTCTCCAGAACCACAAAATATATTTATATATATATATATATATATATATATATATTTTTCCCTGCAGTGCTGAGTGTCTGGTGCTGTAAAACGGGCATGTGAGCGTTGTCTCTGTTCCCAAAGGCGCTGTGAGGACAAGCAGCAAATGAGCATGAAGCATTTTGAGACTACCCAAGCAGTGTTACAGCGCTCTTTCCATTCCTGCCCTTCCTTCTGCTGGAAGATGGGTGTAAAAAAGAAAGATGTGAGCAATGATCCAAAGCAAACAGAGCAGGCAAAGAATTGTGGGCAGAAGCTTGGCTGGCCGGGGCTTTCTGCTGACCCCATAGCCCCTGCCCCAAGGGAACAAGCAGTAAATCCTCTGCCTTCCCACCCACAGGGGCTGCAGCCTGGGTGCCAGCTCTGAGAACCCTGGATAAAGCTCCCACGTCTCCATCCAGGGCAAAAATTTTCTCCTTGTGCTCATGCCACAGCATCCCCACCTCCTGTACAGTCCGTAGCATCAGGCGATTAGTGCTTGCCCGTATCAGCAGGGATGAAGTTTTTCCTTGATTCTACTCTCAGAGACTTTCCTTGGCTGAAATCTGCAAGAATTCATAGGAAACGAGGAGGCTCCTTGAGATGCTGGAGCTGATTTGTGCAGACTTGCTCCCGCGCTGCCCCCAGCACCCAGCCGCTCTGCCTGCCTGCAGTTCATGCCGTGTCTCAGCTCCCCTCATTCCACTTTGAAGATGAACAGCAGCTGTATGAGGCACGAGTGTTATAAAATCTGGCAGACAGCAGCATGAAGCACCGCGGGGTCTCTGGTCCAGCCTGCTGGGCCACGCCGGGTCTTGGCCCCGTGCTGGGGAGGTTAACGGAGCTTCTGGAGCATGTGTGGATTTATTCTGAGGTCAGGCCTCTACAGTGCTCCTCCAACAGAGTGATAAAATCACTCGAAAGTGCACATGTGAGCACACGTCCGAGGTTTAAGAGGCCTCAGAAGAAAGCATCCTCAAAGGGCAATGTTTCCTGCTCTGTTCGGTTACCTCCTCCAGCTCTGTGCAGGGGCTGACCTACCTTGGAAATCCAGGTGAATTCACCTTCTCTCTGTGAAATGACTCTGGGAGCTCCTGGACATCAAATCTAACAACTTTTCCCAGTGTAACAACAGGAATCCACTGAGTCACTGTGTTCCACTTAATGCATTTATTTATTCTTTTGCACATTGAGTGTGCAAAATCATAACCACTCACTTACAAATACTGCCCCTAACAATATCTGCAAAAAGTTTAAGCCATTTACAGACACTGGTTAAATAGAAAAAATATTTTGAACATTTTACAACACCAGCTTTATAAACAGGATGTGCAAACCCTGTATCTTGGGACGTGTTTATCCCAGCGATCAGATGTTCCACTTTGGTCTCCCCGTCAGGGCAATAAAAGCCCTACAAAAATTCTTAAAAACCAAAGTACAAACTTCAAGTCGATCCCAGGAAAAATAAAGGAAATTGCTGTGCTAAAAGTGGAAAAAAAAATGTGCTCTTCAATGCACAGCCACGCTCTGTGGGTAATTTCAGCCGAGCCCGAAAAAAGGGCACTGAGTTTGTGGGTGGAAACGTCAGCCCAGGGACTGGGACTGCACATGGTGAGTCTGAAAATGAAAGCCAGGATGGGCTGGTGGAGCTCTGGCTGCTCCTGGCTCTTTTTGTGTGGTGTGGGCTTTCAGTGGCACCCAGTTCCCCAGAGAACAGCCTCTCCACCTGCCTCGGCTGTCCCAAGCCTTAGCTGACAGCCCCTGCTATTCCCCATGGGATGCAGAGGGTCTGATGACAAGAAGCCCTTGGGCTGGGGTCCTGTAGCCATGCAATACATTTACAAGGCTCTTCCTTCTGCATCGAGGTGGGATGCTGAAGCATGAAGTGCCTTACCCATGGCCAGGGAAAGCTCAATAAATCATGAGAGGGACACAATTCACCATCAAACTCACCCACCTCCTCCACAGTCCCCGATGCCCTCCCAGGTATGAGGAGCCCAGGTATTTTGGGCTCCATAATACCTCCCAGGTATTATGAGACCACTCATAATTCATGGTTTGTCACACTCTGCTCATGAACACTCCCACTATATTTACCCGAGAGCCCAAGCAGGTAAACCCGCAGTGGTTTGGGCTCTGAAATCACTGCCTGGTTGAAACACACATTAAAAAACAGAGAGGGAAAACTACTGGCTGCCCACAGAATCAAATTAGTTCTGCTCAGCCTCCTCCGTCTTTCTTTATTGCTCAGGTAATAAAATCACTCATGATACAAATCTCTAATTTAAGGTGTATGGGAAAGCAAGTCATTAACAGGACAGCATGGTTGGGCTCTGCCCAGCCCCGGTGTGGGATGAGGTGCGGGTCCCTCGCATCAACAACTGCTAGTTGTACAGCCCAGAGTTAAGCACTTTTTCAAACAAATAAAGCAGCTCTCCAGAAAGGGATATGACATGGTGAATGAAAAGTACGAGCCTGAATGCTAGTGGGGGATAGATCATCTCCCCCAGGTGATGAGCAGCGAGAATACGTGGGGATGGCGGGGAGGTGCAGGGAGACAATCCTCTCCCCTCAGCTGGATCGAGGTTTCAGCCAAGCTCATCTGCATTAATCGTACGCTCATTAAAATCAGTTGTTCTCTTTTTAATTCAACTAGTGCTGCCAAGCTCAAGGATTAAAAATTCATGAGCCAATGTCCCTTAAAAAAAAAAAAAAAAAAAAAAAAAAAAAAAAAAAAAAAGTCTAGCTGTTCCTTTGTGCTCGAAACTTTCAGCTCGTGTTTTCGTGAGGGATGGGAAAATGAACAAAAGCTGAGATTTTACACAATTGTGTGATTCCTGGTGCTTCCTGGAGGCAGCCTTGCAAATTACATCATTTATGTGATGAAAACCAAGAGAGGGAGTACACTGGGTTCCTCCCATCCCTCTTCCAGTCCAGCCTCAGTCCTTCTCCTTGGAGCTCTGCCCTTGAAATGTGTGTGGAGAACGGGGACCTTCCTCCAGCTCTCTTGTGGGTGCTGAGCAGCCCTCGGCAGGAGGGTGTAAGCGAGGGGCCAAAGCCCAGAATTTCTCCTAAAGCCCGTGCATGTGAGCGACAAGCGAGGCGTGACTCTTAATGTGCTCCTCATTAAGGTCACTGCTGACAATAGCTGCAGAGCTGGAGACAAAGACAATAAACACCATTTATTTGAAGCAGATGGGAACTTGGAAAGGGCTCACCAATATTCTGAATACGATCCGGGATTTTTTTTCAATGGCCAAAACTAAAAACCATGCTGCTGGAGAGTCAGAGACCTCCAGCCCATGGAAATACCCAAGGCCACCATCACCTTTGCCAGCCCAGGTGGGGCAATAACCCTGTGCTGCTGTGCTCCTTCTCCCAGCAAAGGGCACCAGGGTTAGCAAATAAAACCCCCACCAAGCCAGGCCAGAGCACAGACAGCCCGGGAAGAGGCTGGGATCAGCTTCTCAAGCAGAGTTTGTTTCCTGAAGGAGAAGCAGCATAAATAAGGAGGGCTTGTTAGCGAGCGTCGCTGCAGTTATTTATGGAAGGTGCTCATTTCCTTCATCATCTGGATAAATATCCATTACCCTTCAAGGTGATGAGTCAACTATTAATTAACCTGCTGGGGAAAAAAAAAAAAAATAATAATAATGCAGATATTAATGTCTTCAAAGGAAGCTGCCAGCTCGGGGGGCGGGGGGGAAAGGGCATCGGGGCAATGTTGGGATATTCCTGTAAGATGGCCCTGGATGCTGAAACTACAGCATGGACCCTTCCTATAGGGCAGGCAATAAAAATGTGGAGGAGATGGGATGCATGCTGGCTGCTACACGCGCACATACGTGGTTAACAAATAATAAAATAAAATAAAATAAAATAAATAAAGTAAATAAAGTAAAATAAAATAAAATAAAATACTGCATATGCAGTCATCCTGTTCCTGCCTCTCTCTGACCAATTTTAGCTCTGTTTTTTCCCTCTGCATAATCCCCAGCTCTCTACCCACACATGCCCACACTTCAGACAGACTATCCCAAAAAACTGAAAGATGTCAAAAAAAAACCACAATAATCCAGGGCCTCATCAGCTTCCAGGAATGCTAACTGGCTTAAGAAACCACAAGTTCTTTTTTTGTTATTTTTTTTTATATTTTATAATGTATGGTGGGATTTTTTTTAGTCTTTTACAATCTCCTCTTTTAAAAACTGGCAGGAATTTCCTCCCTTTTCACCCTCCTCAGTCCTCTCCCGGCTATATTCAGGGAACATCTCTCACCAGCCCGGTTTAGCTCACATTTCAGGGCAGAGCAAATGTGCGTGCATGTGGGGGGGGCAGGGATGATGAGTCAGTTAGGCACCCCATACAAATCTGATCTCCGAAATTCCCTTTCTGCCTGCAAGCATGCCAGGAGCGGTGGCAGCCACCAAGCCAGCGCTGTGCCCAACATGCCCAGAGCCTGGCAGGCAGAAAACGATTCCCTCCAGCGACACTGCTCCCACCCTGCACTAAATGTCGTGCTTGATGAGGCATCTGCCACTTAACGTGAAAGACACCATCACAGTGTAATAAATCACGCTGCCAGAAGTGTTTTGCGCTCCCACCAGCGCTCTGTTAGCTGCAGCATTTCCCCTCGGCACGCTGCTGGCCGTGCCTTGCAGACCTCACGTATTGCAGCTGATCATTAACTCGTCCCCAGAGCAAGCAGCTGAGCTAAGCCCTTGGATCTCGCAGCCACCTCTTCTGTTGCTCCCATCACTCCAGCCCTGGATTTCTGGGTCTGCAGCCGGGCTTAAAATGGAAAGAAAGAAGACGTTGGAGGCCACACACTCAGAGCCCCTCAGTGCTGGCAGCCCCACCTCAGCCCGGCAGCCCCCTGCCCCACAGGTCATCTGCACATCCCTGCAGCAAGAGCTTCTGTCCTGCTCCAGGCTGGCTGCTGGCACTGGGAACAGCCCAGAGGACTTTTCAACAGCCCTGCAGCCCATGTAGAGAGCATCGTTGTGGGACTAGGTGAAAGGGTTCATCAGCTGGCACACCCCATGACATACAAAGCACTAACGATCACAGACACCGAGCCCAGTGTTCAAATGAAGCAAAGCAGATTGTGCTGCTCAATCAATTATCACGTCAGAAAATGATTATACTACCAATTATTGTCCTGCCTGGGCAGTAATTTCCATTTCCTTCTGAGCTAGGGGTTTCTGCTGGACCTGTTTTCACCTTTTATGATGCCCTGTCTCATAGTGTAACTGTCCTGGCAACACGTCCAAAGGTGGGCACTTCTCACACAAGCAGCACAATTTGAGAAATTCGGGCATTCCCAGTCAGGTTTTGATTTCATGCAACCGGTCAGGTTTAAAGGAGAAAATGGGACAAACTGTCCTCAGCTTTGGCACATTCGAGCAGCAGCAATTTCGAGTAGAATGCAACACTGCAAAGTTTGCAGTCGTAAAAACCAATCCTACACGGAGCAGAGCTGAATTTTAAAAATGACCCTGTAAAACCAGCCATTTCATAGCCAAGACTCTGCCCTTGGATCTGTCCTTTCTGGCCAGGAAAATAAGTTAATGTGGGTGTAATTGCAGACTGACCGTTATTTACCATTGAGCTTCATAAAAATGTTGAGGAAAGATGTATGCATTTTAATTAAGTTCCGGGGGAAAAGAATGTGTACCTGGCCAGACTGCAAAGAGATGAACTCATCACGCCATCCACGCCCCAGTCTCCTGCCTGTTTTCCTCCGCAACAGTGAGATCAGCTCAGATTGCAGTCAGCGGGTTTAAAAAGCAAAGTAATCCTCTGAAACTGCTGGGCCAGCATTTTCTCATCCCTAAGGCTCTGAGCTGGGAGCTCTCATCCAGCCACGTCTCCAGTGCAACTGATGGGCAGGTGCTGGAAATCTTAGGAAGCCTGCAGGATTCCCCAAATCGGGGTATGGGGAGGGGACCCTGGTGGAGTTTGCTGCGGAATTTTATCCTGGGGAATGCCCAGCTGTGGAAGTGAGGTGAAGCTCGTCCTGGGGTGCTCCTGGCACGGGTTTGCGCCCAAGCCACCATGGGCATGCTGCCAGCGAGGTCACAGCTGTGCTCGTGCGGGGCTACAGCAAGCCAGGGGTGTGCAGCTGGCTGGGGCTGAATCCCAGTTGCCTTTTGGGTGTGTAGAGAAAATAAATAACTAAAAAAATATCCTGAGTTTGAGCAGCAAAGCAAAAAAGAAAACAACTCCCCTAAGTCTGGAAAGTTTCTAGGGCGTAGAGACAGAGTGAGGGATCAGCAGCAGCCCCCTCCCGGGGTCAGCGGAGCAACCTTCCCCAATGGAAAATAGTTCTGCTCTTCTCAAATACTCGGATAGATCCCCTGTGGAAGTCACTGTTGCTCTAACAGAGGGTCAGACGTGGTGTCTGTGGGCTATTTAAAGGCCAAACCATCTGCCTGATAACACTGCTCGAGTCCGACATGAGCGGAGCAGGTAGCTGATGGCACGCGTGCAGCGCCTCCATCACACAGCCACAGGACTGCTCCTTCCCAGAGGCTTCACAGAAAGCAAGAGCCTCGTGTAGTTTGGGTCTCATTTCCTTTTCTTCACAGTTTTGGGTGCCCCTAGGTGGGACAGTGTTTGGCCATGCTACAGCCTGGGCCAAAAAACCTGAAAGCGGTGACCAAATGGGGCAGCATCACTCAGTCCTTTCCAGCAGCGAGCACCTTGCAGGGGCTGAGCCAGCCCCTGGGAGCATCCCTTGGGGAGATGCCAGCATGTCGAAGCTGCGGAGGCTCGGCTTGGTGTGGCATGGACACAGCCTGCCCTGCCCTGCCTCGTGCTTCCCATCCTGCTGGGAACGGCCTGGCTCCGGCCCCATGGCTGACCACAAACCCCATCGGCACAAACGTGTTTGTTCCAACACTCGTTCACACTGCAGCCATGGCGCTGGTTGGAAGGACACAGCTCAGGCTCCGTGTCAAATGAAACCCATTCCAACTGTCTGGGAAAAGAGCAAAATCTGCCATTGCACTGCTCTGAGGGGTTTGCAGCTCGCTGCAGCACTCTGTGTCTGCTGTTGTTTCCATAAGCAAGTCCAAGAGAGCCCAGGAGCAGGAAGGAATTAGGCACTTATGCAAAGCCCATTAAACTCAGGGGGAATCTTTCCATTGACTTCAGAGTCTTTGGCTCCTGGCCCTGCAGATCGGGGGCTGTTGTGTGGGATTTCGAGCAGGAAGCGGGAGCAGGACTCTGCAGGTTTTCTCAGCGTTTGTTACAGACTTCAGCACAGCTCTCCGTGCCCGTCTCCCTGCATGTAAATTAGGACGCGTGTAGGCACTGACTGCTCGTTCTGGATGCACAGCCCTAACTGTGCACCTCCTCCATCCTTCCTGGGGTAAGCAGAGCAGGAACCCTCATCAGCAGGATTAGTCCGTTCCTGTGGGCAGCAAGGATTCTGTGTGGGTCCCGGTGCCAAACCTATGTATGATGTGTCAGCCTGAGATGGACAAAATGAATATAATGTTAATTTTAAAAAAAATCAGCAGGTCTGAAAATCTTGTTCACCCAAATTCCAGATTCAGGCTGAATCCCCTGCTGGGACCATGCAGCATTTCCCTGGCTGCACTTCTCCTTGCTTGCTTCCACCCAGCACTTGCAGAGGGATGCCTTTGGATGAAGTGCAGGAATGTGAACCAAAACGACCAAGGATCCGAGCTGCCTCCATTTCACCCCAAGAAGCAGAGAACTGATGTTCACACTTGGGACATGACCTCTGGAAACCAGAGCTCCCCAAGGAGCACCGTCCCAGGCACCCAAACCTGCCAGCATATGAACAATGAGTGGGATCAATATTAGAGAGTGAAATGATGCTTGGCCCAAAGATCAGCTCCCCAGAAGGCTGGTTTGGGGGTTCCCTTTGCAGGAGGACTTCTCCCCATGGCCAGGCATCTCCACTTGCCCAGAGGGAGATGCTGCCATCCCTCCTGGTGGAAATCAGGTCGGGTTTTTTGTTTTCAGCAGGCTGTGGGTTTGGACACGAGCTTCGCTCCCACCTGCTGCATGTTCACCGGCTCAGCAGGACGAATTGCCAAAGCCGACAGGAACTGGGGGCTCATTCGCGTGACTGAGGCTTTGGCAGAGTGCGGGCTGCTCCGCTTCCACCAAGGGGAAATGCTGGGAGATGCCGTGGCAGCAGTTCAAGGCCGGGCGGTGCACTACGAAGTCTAGACAGCGCTGGATGCCGGCGAGCAGGAAGAATGCCGTGTCCCTGCCCCTGCTCCCTGCCTCAGCCCAAGCAGCATTCCTCAGCCGGGAGCGGGCTGGGGAAATATTTCGCTCCCCTGTTCCAACAGACCCTCGAGAACAGTTGCCTCCTGCAGGCACCTCCACCCCCAAAGCCCTGCCTGGAAGGTTGAAGATTTGCCCTGCTGCTGCCCACAGCAAGGCTTTCATTAGGCTGAAGGCTGCAGTGCCCCATGGCCAGGCTCCTCACAGGAAGGACATGGAGAGAAAAACCTTAGAAAGCAAGTTTTTGTTCCTACCTGGAATGAAAGCAGCACCAGCGGAGGGGCAGCACTGGGCAGCTTTTCCCTGCACCATTGCAAGAGGTTCAGCAGAGAGATTTCCAAGCAGCTGTGCTCATTGCTGTCTGCCAGGGTCAGGACAGAAGATTTGGACATAAACCCTCAAAAAAAAAAAAAAAAAAAAAAAAAAAAAAAAAAAAAAA
>CM021782.1:10010379-10095743 GCA_011076525.1 Nettapus auritus | reverse complement strand
AAAAAAAAAAAAAAAAAGGAAAATCTTTTGTTATAAAAAAGGAAAATCTTCTGTTTATTAAAAAATGACTTTGTAAATGACCTGCTGGTTAGTATCCGAAATAGAAGGGAAGTCCTTAACACAGGATGTCATTGCACATTTATTTAAAGCTTTAATGATATGTTTGGGGACATCATCCACGCCTGACTATTTCTCCATTGCAACTGTCTGGAGGAGGGAGCCTTTTCTTCGGTCTTAAAATAGTAAATGAGGCCAATTATCTCACGGCACTTCCAAATGGTAATTTGATTCCTCTTTAGCTGTCTGCGTCCTATCAAAGCAGGTTTGGCAGGTTAGGTTTGGGAACATCTCCCCCATCTCCCTCCGCTCAGCTGAGCACCCTGGGGTGCCAGGGCACAACCCCGGTGCCTCCGTGCCCCGGGGAGGCAGCACCAGCACTGACCCAAGAAATGGGGTTTCCTTGTTCACCGCTTCTTGTGTTGGAGATTCAAAAGAGACCTGGGTTTAAATCAGTGCCAGAGGTGGGCCAAGGGCAGCGGGAGCTTGGTCTGAGCGCCCTGGGGAGCACAACAAATGGGGTAACAAATAAAATCTTCCTGCAGGAATGGCCCCATCCTGCCAATCCCAAATCCCAAAAGCGCAAACCTATCAGCCCCAAAAAGCAGCAGGAGTAGGCTGTGCCCAGGACAAAAGCCATCCCAAAAATTTGAGGCCCCAGTAGCAATACAGGTGCCTCATTTGAACGTTTTAAATAATAATGAGAGCAATAATTTGGCATTCCAGTGCATGCGGAGCTGGCAGTCACTACCGCTTTGGGAAAGACTGCATGGCTTCAATTGAGTACAGATTAATGGAATCGATTTATTATTTTTTTTTTGTTTCTTTTTAATTAGTCTCATTAGAAACTAAACGATCTTCCTGCAGAGCACGCAACCAGCACAAAGACGCGGGCCCGGCTGATGGTTTTTCTCCCGGTGCAGTTGCTCAGAATCAGCGTTGCGGACCAGGACAGATTTAATAGCGGTTTCTGGCAGAGATTAGCAGCAGGCAGCAGCTCAGAGAAGATTAAGAATGAAACAAGCATTAGGCAGTTTTGATGGAGAGTTTGTCAAAGTTGGTCTATGAGTTTAACATGAATCAATGGAGGCTTTCAATGGGCTCACGTTGAGGGAGCCGTGTTTGTTCCCAGTGATTTATTCTGGCATGTTGAACTCCAGATTTTGTTAACTTCGGCTGGATAATCTCCTCTTTTTTAAACAAAAACGGGAAAAAAAAAAAAAAAAAAAAAAAAGTCCTATTGTTATCCAAAGGCCACTGCTTATTATTGGGGTTATTATGACACTGTTTTGAGGATGGTTTGAACCCTCGTGTTCAGCTGTTTGTGCCTATGGTTTTCTGACATACTGTGGAAAATACAGAAAACTTGGTATTATAGAAAAAAAAAGTGAGCTCCCCAAAAAGAGCTTAAGCCCCAACGCTTCAAATATCAGAACAATGGAGGGGAGCAATTCTGAAAGTGCATTTCTGCAGGACAATATGAACCAGCAGATGTGCAGAAGATGAACCAGCATCTTCCAAAGATGAAGAGAGGGAGGGGAGGCAGAGGGGCACAGGAAGGCACTTTGGTGGGCTCGTGGGGACCGGCCTGCGGGCAGGAGCCCGTGCCATGCCCACAGCATGCTCGGGGACAGATGCACCCCCAACGGCCCTGCAGACACCCCCCAGAGGACCAGCTCCCACAAAAGCAGCATCGCAGGCTCCAGGACATGTGCTTGGCCAACAGCTCCACTGACAGATGCCCATTTTCATGGCCCAAACACCCCGATCCCAGCACAGGTCCCAGAGCCTCTGCTCCAGGCAGCCAAAGACGTACTTGACTTTCCCTCTTTCTGCAGTTTATTTTTTGTTCTCCCTTCAGCAGAGCGCCGGAGCCAGGCTAGTCTGGTCACGCTCCCTTTGTTTACAGCCAGTTTCTCCTCCATTTCCCTCCCTTGGCCTGGTGCTTCTCAACCTGCTCCATGCTGGCACCCCCAAGCCTCACCCCGGGGCTCTCCGGCCCCCTGGACATCCCCCAGCAGCTCCCAGTGCTCCCACAGCCCATCCCAGCACGTTCCCACCGCGAGCCTCTCGGAGCAAACTGCTGGGATAAGTTTGCTTGAATCTTTTTATTTTTTTAAGTCCTTATGAAAATAAAAGCCGAGTGGGAGCCGTGTGCCAGCAGCATGGTGGAGGGGTCCCAGTGCAGCTGGGGGGCTGCCCGCTCTGCACCGACACCTCGCCCCCCGCCCCCCCCCCCCCCCCCCCCCCCGGACCCCTCGAGACCCTCCAGCACCCCCCAGGACCCTCCAGCACCCCCAGGGACCCCTCAGCACGCCCCAGAACCCTCCAGCACCCCGCAGGACCCCCCAGCACCCCCAGGGGTCCGCACCCCGCTCCCCTCCAGCAGCCTCCGCTTTCGGAAGAACGGAACCGGGGGTGGGGACAGAGGTCTGGGGGACATCTTCCCGGTCCCCCCTCTCTCCCTTTCTCCCCGCCCCGGCCTCTCCCCGCGGCGGGGGCCGGCCCCCAGCGCCCTGCCCGCTCCCCGCCCCGAGGTGCCCGCACGCCCCGCTCCGCCACTCGGGCTCCCCCCCGCGTCCTGCACCGGGAGGAGGCGGCGGCAGCGGCTGGGGCAGGGCTGCTGATCCCCCCCCTCCTTCCAAAAATAATAATAATAACAACAAAAAAAATACAAAATAACCCCCAACCGGCTGCCTCCCGGTTCCCCTCGCCGGCCATGCCGGGACCTCGGCGGGACCGGCCGGCCGTGCTGCTGCTGCTCGGGGCGCTGCTGGCCGCAGACCTCTACTTCCACCTCTGGCCTCGGGTGCGCAGGGAGCTGGCTCCGGAGGGAGAGGGGGGTCCGGGCTGCCCCTGCCGCCCCCCTCGCCCCGCCGCCGCCCCCGCCCCGCCGCCGCCGCCCCGCGGCCGCGCCGCCTCCGCGCTGCGGCGCCTCTTCGGGCACCCGCTGTACCGAGCCGCCGCTCCCCGCGGCCCCGCAGAGCCGCTGCTGGGCGCCCGCGAAGCCCTGCGCTACTACCGGCGGAAAGCGGCCCGCTGGAACAGGTGCGTCCCGCCGCCGCGGCACCCGGCCCCCGCAAACCCGGCCCTGGCACCCGGCTGCCGGTGGACGGATCTGGGGATCCAGACCCGGTATTCATCTCTGGGTACCCGTCTCTGGGAACCCCTTCTCTGGGTACCCCATATCTGGTCCCCATCCCTGGCACCCATCTCTGGGAACCCCATCTCCGGGTGTCTATCTCTGGCACCCATCCCTAGCACCCATCTCTGGGTACCCATCTCTTGGTACCTATCTCCGGGAACCCCATCTCCAGGTACCCATTTCTGGGCACCCATCCCTGGCACCCATCTCCAGCACTCATCTCTGGGCACCCATCTTCGGGAACCCCGTCCCCAGATTCCCATCCCCAGGTACCCATCCCTGGCACCCATCTCCGGGTACCCCATCACCAGGAACCCCATCTTCAGATACCCATTTCTGGGCACCCATCTCCAGGTATCCATCTTTGGGAACTCCATCCCCAGACACCCATCCCTGGGCACCCGTCTCTGGATACCCATCCCCAGCTACCCCATCCGCATCACCCCATCCCCAGCACCCACCTCTGGGTACCCATCTCCACGTACCCTCTCCCCAAGCACCCCTCTCCGGCACCCCCTGCATGGGCACCCCCTAAATATCCCTCACCCAGGTGCCCCTACCTGGATGCACACCCCGTGGCTCTCCCCAGCACCCTCTCGGTGGCCCATTTTGTGCACCCCTCCTGGCTCGCAGCCCCCGCATCCTCCCCGATTTCCTTCTGCACAGCACCCAAGGCAGCCACAGCCCCCCCGGGCAGAGCCCCGGGCAGAGCCTGGGACCTTTCCTGCCCTGCACATCCTGGTGCCTGGTCCCTGCAAGGTCTGCAATAGCAGTGCCGGGGTGCTGGCTGCCCTTCCAGCCCCTCTCCTGCTCCCCTTGCCAACTTCTCTGCTGCAAGAGGAGTGGAGGCTTTGACTTTTAGCCAGAAAATGACTCCCAACTCCAAGCCGCTCTCCCAGCACAGATCTCTTCTTGCTGCTTTTCCCAGCCCCAGCCATGGTTGTGGGAAAACTTCCCTGTCACCATCCCCATCCCTTATGTGGAGCAGTCACCCAAGGGATGGTGACCCTGGGCATGGCCCCTGCCCCTAACCCCTCTCAGGAGGGCCATGTCCCCATGTCCCAGCTGGAATCAGACAGCATCACCCGCGTCCCCGCTCCTCCCCTCACCCCATGGGCCTCTTCTTTCTCTCCCTGCCCATGCTGGGGATGCAACTGGGGATGGGGTGAGGCAGTGCTGTAAACATTTTTACATCAGCTGGGTGGGACAGCGAGGGGGGGGGGGGGGGGGGGCTGCAGGCAATGAGCACACGGCTTTGCAATGCTCCCAGTGCACAAGAAGCCGGGTGGGGAGCTGGGGTGCAGGCAGCATTCCTTGCTGCTCCCCGCTCCAAAATCACGCAGGGCATGAGGGGATGTGGCCACCGTCTGCCCCCAGACCCATGTCCCAGCAGAGCCCAGCGTGGCTCTTCCCATGCCCGCTGCACCGCTGCCAAGCTCCGAGCAGAGCAGCAGCAGCAGCCAAAAGCAAACCCATTAATGCACGGAGCACCGGCGGCTGCCCTTGGACTCATCACTTAAACAGCAGCAACTAAAAATAACAAAACGTTGCACAAAGTGGTGGGGAGAGCCTCGGGGACGTGGTGGTGGCAGGGCTGGAGCTGCTCTGTGCTCTAAGCAGGGTTGGGGCCCTGAGAGGCTCTGCCCTTGCCAGAGGCAGCCTGAGGGAGGATGAAGCCTCCCCAAGATCCCCTCAAGCCCATGGGGCTGTGGGGAGGCACAGGGTGGGTGGGTGCTGAGCAGGGCTTTCAGCACGGAGAACAACTCGGCGGTGATGGTGAGCATCCCGGGGACTGTGCCAGGCACAGTACCCAAGGCTGAGCAACACCTCAGGAGTGCGTCAGGATTTGGGAAGCAGGATGTGACCACAGGGAGTGAGGACATGACCAGCATCAGGCTTCCTAAGCACCACCAGAAGAGCACTCGAGGCCAGGTGCTCTCACCAGCACTGGCGTGATTTGCAGCCCCTGCTCTTTGGTCAGAAGGCTGAGTTTCCCTCCATTATTTACTGCTTTGTTTAAAAGCGCTCTCGGTGCTGATGCCATGGCCATGCATTGCCTTGTGCTCAGAGGTTTGGCTGTTCTGTGTCCAAGAGGAGATCTGTGGTGCTGTGTGCCCTTGTTTGACTTCGCTTTGCACCTCTGGGAAGGAGAAGGGGGCAGTGTATTGATCGCGCCTCAGCCACTTGGAAATAAAATATATGGTGCTCGTAAACAGGCAACATGCTGGGGCCAAGCTAACACCTGGCCTCTCCTTCCCTTGGCACTGCAAACTGAGCGCAGAATGAGGAGGCACTCGCCAGGGCTGGTGCGTTTCGTATGACCATTCGTTGCTGCGGGCACAGATGAATTTATGGCTCCAGGAGGCCAGAAGCACTGCACGGCCTGCGTCCTCCCTGCCATGGGAGACGTCCCTCTGGCTGCCCAGGGGTGACAGCGGTGTCCCCTGCAGGACGGGGAGCCCCTGGCTTTCCCTCCTGGTCTGTGGGTTTGGTGGAGCTGCTGCATCACATAGGTAAGGGCAGTGCCTGCTTTCCCTGGCCTGCCCCAAGGTGCAACTGCATCCATAGAACAGGGTCAGAAGCCAGTGCCTGTTGGCCACCCCATCCGTGTACAGGACATGGGACTCGTTTCTGCACCACAGAAATGTTGCTGCACCATAGAAATGTTTCTGCTCCTAGACCTGGTCCCTAGCATGCCCCTCAGCGTGCCCGGCTGCTCCCCTCGAGTGGGGCCAGCTGCAGCCCAACGCAGTACCTACCGCATGGCACGGCTGCCTTCGTTTTTGTGGCTAGATGGGAATAAATCGGTCTGGGACTCTGCCAGTCCGTGGCCTGGCCCCAGGATGTGGCATGGTTGGGATCAGTGAGTGAGGAATGGAGCCTGGCTGCAGGATGCCAACCGTCTGCGGAGGCTGGTGGAGATGTGGGAAGGGAAGAAACAGCCATGCCTCTTCCAAACAAACAAAACAACCTGCTGAAAAACTCCAGAGCTTATTTTTTTCCTTGAAGGATGTGCCCCAAACTCTGTATCCTCAAAACTTCAATGCCCCAAACGCTGTATCCTGCTCAGTGCCAGTGGGACCAGCCCTGCCCGTGGCACAGAGCCCGGTGGCACAGGGACAACGAGGCCAGCAGACACCAGTAGCCCAAGCCGGGTGTCTCCCCACGCCAAGCCCCTCATGGCCCTGGCCTTGTGCTTCTTGATCCAGCTGAGCACAAAGCCTGGGCAACCCCAGGGCTATTTATAGCAAGCTATAAATGAACCCTTTTTTTTTTTTTTTTTTTTTTTTTTTTTTTTTTAATATTATT
Source organism: Nettapus auritus (assembly GCA_011076525.1). Taxonomy (NCBI): domain Eukaryota; kingdom Metazoa; phylum Chordata; class Aves; order Anseriformes; family Anatidae; genus Nettapus; species Nettapus auritus. The sequence goes on along the minus strand of CM021782.1, from coordinate 10,089,232 downwards.
ATGTCTTTTGCAGAGCTCTGCTCCTACAGGGAAATATTTCTGGAATCCTGGGGGGACAGGAGAAGCTGAGGGAGCCATGTTTTGGGTTTCAAGGGGGCCGTGGGCCCTGCAGCACTGTGCCCACTGCACGTTGTGGCTGGAGCTGCCGGCTGCGAGCTGCCTTCCCTTGCCCAACTGCTGCATTTTTTCCCCATCAGTAATGTGTTGCTCACCGCCACCCGCGGGGGAACGGGCTGCCTGCATGGGAAGCGGGAGAGCAAATATGGTAAAATATTTGGGCAGGGAAATTCCCTGGGGAAAATTCCTGAGTCATTCCCCAAAACGGACACCGGGGTCTTTTCTGTCCCACTCTGGGGATGCATGCTGGCTGCGTGCACATGGCTACATGCCCCTGGCTGACCCGGTCCCACTGACCTGAAATCCCAATACAAATTTGGAGAGGGAACCGGCTGCCCTGACCCCCTTCTTGCTGCAGGGGTTGCCACATCGCTCCCTTCCCTCCATTTCTCCGCAGCTGGTACCGAGAGGGGTCCCTCAGCACCAGGAGGCACCTCGTGGTCACACCACCGAACGTTCTTGGGTGAAGAAGGCAGATGGGACAACCCCACAAAAGATGGGACAGCCCCACAAAACCCATTGCCTCCTGCCCTGCTCAGGGTTAGAGGCTCTTGGCACCTCCCCGCCTCCACCAGCTCCGTCCCGGCCCTGGTTACGAGTGGTTAATGAACCACTCGTTATCAGCCCCCTGTTTGCCCTCCCTGCTGTGTCTCGGCACTTTCAGAGCAAACTGGACTTCATTTTCCCCCTGTCAGGCCGGTATTTGCAGGCTCTGCCGGCGTTAATGAGAAACTAACGCTGTGTCCTCTGCCGGGTGGATGAGTGACTTTTGGTGGTAGTTCAGCAAAGTTTGGGGCCAAACCGCCGGTGTTTTGAATGTGAGGGAAATGCTGGTGGCTTGTGGAGATCTCCTGGGTCTGTTGCAGCACCCGGGAGGCCCCCAGGGCTACACCTGCCAGGAAAGGGCCAACTTCAACCCCGAATTTAAGAGGTCCTGGGCAGGACGCCGCCAGGCAGTCTGCAGCCTCCCTGCTCACTAAAGCACAGGCCGCAGGCCCTTGGGAGGCGATTTCAGACCCCAGAGATTTCAGACCCTGGGAAAAAGCTCTGCCATAGACGTAGTGATGGTAAAGAAAATCCTCTGTGGAGGACAAGCCCCTGTTGTTCTCCCAGGTTCTCCAGACACCTCACAGAGCAGCCAAGCCCCCAGCCATCCCCGTCACACCCCAACCCCAGCTCCAGGGAGCTTTTCCCCATCACACAGCCTGCCTCTGGCGCTGCTGGAGTCCGGGGTTAGCTCCAGGCATGCCCTGATGCTCCTCTTGGTCCTGATGAGGAGAAGACAACAGGGCTTCTTGGGTCCTGTGTCCACAAAGACATGTTTCTCAGAGCCTCCTTAGGTGTGCTGGGAGCTACAGAGCACCTCTGAGACCTGGGGCACGTTGCAGCCAGCCCCCTGCCTCAGTTTCCCCTTGAGCAGCACCATACCTACCCCATAAGACAGCAACCCCCCGGCACCAGGGATTTCCATCCTGTGGCTCATCCTCGTCACCCCACGGCTTCTGTCTTGCAGGAGACACAAGCTGTACAGGGAGGAGCTCAACCTGACGTCCCCAGCCACGCTGCTGCCGCTGCGGCCGGAGGCCAGCTGGCTGCAGTTCCACCTGGGCATCAGCCGGGATGGGCTCTACCCTCGCTCCAGCCCTGCCGTCAGCAGGCTGCTCCGGGACATGCAGGACTTCTCCACCGTCAGTGCCGGTGAGCTGAGTCCCGGCACGGGGACAGGGACGGGCCCTGCACCTGGGGTTGGTGGCTTCAGCCACGCCAGGTTCTCTTCTGCCACCAGGGCAGGGGGATTCATCCTGCTAGGGGATGCTCCGAGCCCTGCGCTGGCTTCCCCAGGGGTTTTGAGCTGTGTGGTTGTCGTTTTGCCTTGAGATGGGAGAAGGGGCTTGGCTGAGGTCATTTCTCCAGGATTTTTGGTGGATCTCTGTGCCACGCTATGGGCCTGTTGCATTGCAGCTCATCCTGACAGGCTGCAGGGAGCCGTGGCCGTGCAGGGTGTGGGCACCAGGTGGGTGAGCCCTGCACGGCCCCTTCCTCACTGCTCCCCCTGTCCTTGCAGACTACAGCCAGGATGAGAAAGCTCTGCTGGGAGCCTGTGACTGCAGCCAGAGTGAGTGTGTCCCCTCGGGTCCCTGTTGTCCCCACCAGCCTACTCCGAACATCCCTGCATGTCATCCTTCACTTTACCCAGCCGGGCAGGGTGACACTGGGACCCCCCCCTTTCCAGCTCCTCTGCCCTACCCTTGGCGAAGGTGCCCTTCGCCAGGCAGTGCCAATTCCCTCGCCCTCTCGCCCTCCTATTTAAGCCAGTTTAATTTCCTCCCCAGTCGTGAAGCCCAGTGGCGTGCACCTGAAGCTGGTCCTCAGGTTCCAGGACTTCGGGAAAGCCATGTTCAAGCCCATGAGGTAAGGCAGAGCCCCCCGCTGCCCCCCCCAGCAGCCCCACTCAGCCACCAAGCAAGGAGCTGAACTGTAATGGATTTATCAGCACCACCCAGCTGGGAAACGCCGCACAACAAGCAGTGGGCACAGGGGCTCGTTCAGAGAGGGCAGCGAGAGGACCTCAGGGTGCTTTTCTCCCACCAGCTGGCTGTTTTTCCACTAGGGACTTCTCATCCCTTCCCCGGGGGGCTGTTTTCCCTCGTAACTCCCTGGATTCCCCAGGGTGCCCTGCATCTGCCTGGGAGCTGGGCACACAGCTCCGTGTGCTCACCCCATGCTCACCCCCTGATCTCTTCCAGGCAGAAGCGCGAGGAAGAGACACCCGAGGATTTCTTCTACTTTGTCGACTTCCAGCGGCACAACGCAGAGATCGCCGCCTTCCACCTCGACAGGTACAGGCTGCCGGGTGCTGTGCCTGCAGGGAGCTTGGAGCCGTGCTGAGCCCTGCTGAGCTGCTGGGCCAGAGATGGCTGCTCTGCAAGCACCGTGGTGGGAGCTGGTGCATTGTTTGGGAACAGTCCCCAGGAGAAGCCCAGGATGTACATTTGCCTTGGGGAGCAGGCTGGAAGGGGCCGAGCAGGCTGCAACTGGACTGCTTCTCGGAAGCAGAGGGCATTGCCCAAGGAGCAGGGCACAGCATCAGCCGTTTTGCCTGATCGTGTTGACTCAGCAATCGGCAGAGGTTTTCTATTCTCAGATGTGAATGTCTTCCTGCCCCGGGCCCTGATTTTTTAAAGACTGTGTGAGATGGAGCAGCAGGGAGTGAACCCTTAAAAGCGGGGTGAGCCCCCTCGTCACCCCCCGTCCCGGCTGCATTGCACTGGTCAGTGCCTCGATGCTCAGAATCCACATCACAGAAAGGCCTCGAGGGCTCGTCTGCCTCCCAAAAGACAGGGCTCGCACGCAAGGAGACAGGAGCAACTGGTTACGGAAAAGACACAAATCCTGGAGAACATCCAGATTGTCCCAGGCGACAGCTATTAACATACCAGAATAAAACCCAGCCTCGTTTTATTGCAGAGGGTAAAATGATCCTGGCTCTTTGCTAGAAAGAAGCCAGGGGGAAAAATCCATTTGGGTGCAGTCACTGCAGAAGCAGGGGGGTGAAGACCAATGGTTTGTGAACAGGAGGGTCACAGACAAGCGCCTGCCAACCTGCCTTGCCATCCGGTGCATTCATGTCTCTTCCCCTGTGCAGGATCCTGGATTTCCGCCGGGTGCCCCCCACCGTCGGGAGGTTGATCAATGTCACCAAGGAGATCCTGGAGGTCACCAAGAACGAAGTCCTGCAGAGCGTCTTCTTTGTCTCGCCAGGTAGGCGAGCGCTTGGCTGCGCAAGCTGCGGCTGCGGGCGGCTCAGGCCTGGCAGGTGGAAGAGCAACTTGTGCAGGAACGGAGTTGAGCTCTCTTATCTGCCCACTTTTCCCAACCTTTCCCTTCATAAGGTCTGTCCACTAACCAAAACGGAGGTATCCTGCATGATTTGGCAGTTCATGTCCATTTTATGGTTACAGACGCCCAGTACCCATCGCATGATGGGGCTGGGGTCAGTCCGGGCTCCTCTGCAGCCTCCTGCATCCCTCAGCACCTCTCCCCAGCTCTCCTCTGTTCCCTGCAGCCAGCAACGTGTGCTTCTTCGCCAAGTGCCCCTACATGTGCAAGACGGAGTATGCGGTGTGCGGGAACCCTCACCTCCTGGAGGGGTCCCTCTCCGCCTTCCTGCCCTCCCTCAACCTGGCGCCACGACTCTCCATCCCAAACCCCTGGATCCGGTCCTACTCGTTTGATGGAAAAGAGGAGTAAGTGGGTAAATGCTGCTGCTTCCGTATCTGCGTTTCAGGGGAGGTGAACAAGCCGGACATGGGTGGGTAGATAGTGAATAGGAGGGAGCAGCTCCAGCTGGGAGGGATCCACAAAGCCCATTGGGTCCAACTAGGCCTGTTTAGCCTCATAACCTGGTTCACTTGGCCTGTTCAGCCTGGAAAAGAGGAGGCTGAGGGGAGGCCTCATGGTGGCCTACAGCTTCCTTATGAGGGGCAGCGGAGGGGCAGGTGCCGATCTATTCTCTTTAGTGACCAGTGACAGGACCTGAGGGAATGGAGTCAAGCTGAGGCAGGGGAGGTTCAGGCTGGACATAAGGAAGAGGTTCTTCACTGAGAGGGTTATTGTGGACTGGAACAGGCTCCCCAGGGACGTAGTCACGGCACCAAGCCTGTCACACTTTAAGAAGCATTTGGACTGTGCTCTCAGCCACATGGTCTGAGTTTTCGGGTAGACCTGTGTGGAGCCAGGTGTTGGACTCAATGTTCCTTATGGGTCTCCTCCAACTCAGGATATTCTATGATTCTATGATGGTGTGTCCCTTTCAACTCAGGATATTCTCTGATTCTGTGATTCTACGAACTGTCAAACGGAGGCTGGGCAGAGGCAGCAAGGCTGGGGTTCAGATCTGGCCCTTGAGCCCAACCTTCAGCCTCCCTGCACACCCGAGGAGGGAGGGTGAAGGCGGCAATGGAGGCCGTGGCCCTGTACTCAGGGGCATCCCTGCCTGGCAGAGACGTGGCTCCAGCAGCCAGGGCCGAGGCATCCATCCCATCTCTCCACATAAGAGGTGGCTTTGGGGGCTGTTGGGACACCACTGACTGCTTACCCCCTCCCCTTGGTCTCCTGCAGGTGGGAGGTGAATCCACTCTACTGTGACACCGTGAAGGAGATCTACCCCTACAGCAGCGGCAACCGGCTGCTGAACATCATCGACATGGCCATATTTGACTTCCTAATAGGTAGGATGAATGGGGAAACAATGTTCTTCCTTCCACGGGGGCTTTCGGCAGTGCTCCGTCCTCCCTGCCTCACCGCAGGTTTTCCTGGAGCCATCCCTGCTGCTCCAGAGAGGGTTTGGGAGCACTGTCTGCAGGCTGCCTTGCCTCCCTGCCACCAGACAAAGCAGCCCATAATGGTGAGCAGGCACAGGGCCCCCGGACCCATCCCCGTCAGCTCCAGGGGTCTCCAGGGGACCAGGGCAGCAGCTCTAAGTGTCTCGGACACTTCCAGTGAGCATTTCATGTGAACTGGAAAGAAAACACAGGGTAGTTTGGAAAATCACTCAGGCACTTGCAAGGGAAACTCTGCTCTTCTGTCTCCCCTTTACCAGGGAACATGGACCGCCACCACTACGAGATGTTCACCAAGTTTGGGGACGACGGCTTCCTCTTGCACCTGGACAACGCCAGGGGGTGAGGCTGGGAGGCCAGGGGCAGGCGGGGAGGGCTGGGGCAGGCAGAACCGCGCTGAGCTCTCTCCTTACCTGCAGGTTTGGGCGGCATTCCCATGATGAAACCTCCATCCTGGCCCCACTCACCCAGTGTTGCATGTAAGTGCCAGCTTCGTTGTCCTTCCTGGACATGTCGGTGTCCCCCCACCCAGGCTGGGCCCCAAAGCAGCGCTCCAGCTCCCCATATAACCCCAGCCAATGAAACCAACTGAACACCAGACCATGGAAGCTATCAGATGTCCCCAGAATGGGAAATTAGCTTTTATACCAGCATTAAGCTCTGTTGTGCTGCAGGCAGTGTCGTACCACCATCCTTTCCACACTCCTTACTGATGGACCCTTTCCCCTGAGAGCCCCCTGAATAACCCTAATGCCCAGGTGAGCTTCCCAAATCCCCATGCAGAGCAGCAGGCAAGTGTAAGATGCCTGAATGCCCACCAAAGCATTGTTCTTGCACGTGGAAAGGCTTTTTCTGCTTTTTCTGCTGGATGGATCCCTTCCAACCATCACCTGGCACTTCCCAGCCCGTCAACATGAGGTGATATCGGCCCAACACGAAGCTCAGAAATCTTCATCCAAAAGCTTTGGTAGTTAATCAAGTTTCTTCCCATGGCACTATGGAGAAGCTCATCAATTTTGCTGTTTGAATCCTATCTTTGCTGCCCCTTTATTAATTCACATAAATCAACAGCTGAAAGTTAAATTACAGAGGCAGGAAAACAGCTGCTCTTCCCCGTGGTTTCTCTTTAGAAGATGCCCAACCTATTTCCTTGCTGTACCTGCTCCAGCTAAGCCTTGGGGCGGTAATTGCACTTTCCCCCCCTACAGCTGTATTACCAGATCTAATTTTAAAAACTGCTATTTGCACCTAGCGAGACTTTTCATTTGTAATTGCAGGCTCTCAGTGAATCCTTCACCTGAACTCCTATTTTGTGGGGTTCAAATTAACTCTGCCTCTTAATTTGACCTAACAGTACTAGCCACAGGTCAGATCCTTCCTATTCAACCAGATCCACCCCCCAGAAGCTGTCCTTAATTTAGTGCTCCTGGTAGCAGCGGTAAGAAGCCCTGCAAGTCGCACCTTTTAATAAGCCAGCTCTGGCCCAGAACAGCATGAAAGTGACTTGCGCTGCCTGAGGGAGCCACAGAAAACCTTATTTCCTGGACCAGCAGATCCATTCGGTGCGGGGGAGCATCCAAAAATGTTTGGAAAGAAGTTGAAAGGTTTCTTTAAGTCCAGAGGTCATCGATGTGTCTGTGCCCTGCACGTGTCTGCTCCCGAGTACAGAAAGTAGCACAGATGCAGCTCTGCTTTGAGGTGGTCCTTTTCCTGAGTCAAAACCCCAAACAAGGAGCAGATAAGCCTGAAAACAGCCCCCAATTAATCTAGCACGTGCATCTTCTTGGCTGAGAAGGTCCCTAGAAAGGTCTGGGTCAAATCTTCAACACTTCAGTCCAGTGGAGGACTCACGGTGCTGTGCGGGAGGGGAGAGTTGCTGGTGGCAGGCTTTTCATCCTGCACTCCCTTCCACCTTCTGCCAATTTCTTATGCAACTGTTAGAGCATTAAAAGAGCTGTTCCCTGCAGGGTCAGACTACCCCGTTCTCCACCTCCAAGCACCATCACAGAGCAAACACAGCTGGTGTTTACCCACAGCAGCTCCTACGGTCACCCCTCGCTGGGAGGGACCACGCAGGGCTCCCTCCAGCAGCAGCAGAGCCACGCGCTCCAACGGTGAGCTGGGTTTAGTGCTGGACCTGTCCTTATTTGTGGCTTCATCTGGATCACACACGCAAGGCAGGCCCCTGAGCACAATTTAAAGCACCTGTCCTGGTGGCAGTGCCTCGTGTGGCTCCCCGGAGCGTGGCACAGTGGCAGCGAGCCAGTACTGAGAGAGGGCCTGGGTAAATAACAGGCGTGAAAGGGCAATTTCTGCACCTGGCTGCAATGTTCCTAGCTGCGCCTTTTGCTGTCTGAAAATACCAGCTAAGTGGGGCTGGTTCCACAAACGTGGGCTGCAACTTTTCAGAAGTTTAAAAGGCAATAATTAAAATTGCCGATCAACTTCAGTAATAGAGATGCTGAAATCAAAACGCTTTTGCTGAGGATTAAGTAAATAATTTCAGAATACTTCATTTCAGTCCCAGAAGCATTCCAAAATTATAGCTTTTCATCCTGCTTTTCGTCAAAGTGAAATATTTAAGTCTCAGTCCCTCTTAAGGTGAGATGTCAGTTAGGTAAGCTCCAGAAAATATTCTCTTTTTGCTCAATTTTGACAGACTTTTCCTCATTCACCACCAGCTTAGATCTGTCTCTTCATTTTACCTCTCCCTCTGCCCCATAAATATCTTTGGGAACATGGCACTGTTACTGATCAGACAGCTGGTTCTCACCAGGATGCAAAAGGCTCACGTTAGGCTGTCTGATTTCTTCTCCTTCTAGAATAAAGCGGATGACGTGGTTGCGACTGCAGCTCTTGGCGGAGCCCGAGTACCGGCTCAGCGACGTGATGAGGGAATCGCTCCTGCAGGACCCCCTGGCACCCGTCCTCACTGAGCCCCATCTCTTGGCTCTGGACAGGCGGCTCCAGCTCATCCTGAAGGCTGTGAGGAAATGCATAGACACCTACGGAGAAGGCAGGGTGGTGGCCAACGACACGATGCCGCCCGGGACTCCCACGTTGGACAGGGCCAAGCTGAGCACGTAAAGTCCTGAACTCGCATGCAGAGGCAGGGGAGACCCCCACGAGGCAAGCAGCACGTTTTAATAGCTGGTAATTTCCACCTACAAATTGTGCTTCCTCCACCCATGAGACTGGGGGGAGAAACTCTCTGGGAGATCTTCGAGGACTGCGCTGTGGCCTGGCTGCGGCACCCCGAGGTGTGGGCATCCTGGGGAGGGACGTGTCCTGGGAGGCACGCGTGGCTCAGCCTGCCCGGGATCTCGGCCTTGCTGTGAAGGACACAAACTAGATCCAAGGATGAGGCTTGAATAAAGAGATGCCAAGAGCATTTTCCTCTTACCAGTTCTGTGTTCTGTAATCAAGAGTGCGTATCTGAGAAAAGAGCAACCTTACTTCGCCTGCTGCTCTGAGACGAGGTGACACCGATTCACCACGGCCAGCCTCGAGCACGTCTGCAGGGCACTCACCATCAGACCTGTCCATTGCCTCCTGGTCTCCAACAGAAAGCAACTGACCTACTCTGCTTCTATCCGTGCAACAGTGCCCAGAAGCCTGCTGCCTCCCAGGGCAGGAAAATCACTTCTATTTCTACCTGCCCTGAGCATGGAAGAACCAGTCAGGATTATAGCAGAAAGGCAGATATGTATTGCCCTTGACCTCACTGAGTACAGCCCTTTTAAAAATAATAATAAAAAAAATCAAACATCTCAGAGACACAGGACTCTATTTACAATTCACGATGACACTCACTTCCAGTAAATAAACGTTTTGCCAAAGGGGAGGGCTCCTTCACAGGTCATCTTCTCATAGCTTTGAAGTCATTAAAGTCACCAGAATTCCCTGGAAAATATAAACGGTTTCCCCTGCCCTTATCTCTGCTTATTTTGAGGAGATGCAATAGGAACTGAAGACCAAAAAAGAGTAGGGAGGGAGTTATCAGAGATCTTTCAATTTGCAGTTTTCCCCTTGCCTCCCAAGGACGAGGCTTATGAAGGATTTGATTACTGAAGCTCTCTTTAATAGCTTTGTGCTTTAACTGTTCGAGAAGGATTACTCCGAGCTTTTTGGCAGCCTAGGGAAAGTCGTTGAGAGCATTGTTGATAATTTATCATCCTTAAGGAAAAAAAACAATCAATCTGCTAGGAGCTCATTCTAAACTAACCTTTAAGTTAAACAAAAGCCATCAACAGCAGGGCTGACTCCTCAGGTTCACAGCAAGCTGCTTCACGTACCACGGGCTCATTTTCCTGTAGGCTGGAATTTTGCCCAAGCTAACGAGAGCTCGGTGACGCTGGCAGTAAGTGCCTGCAGCATGTAAGGAAGTAACAGAGCGTGTTTAGCCACCACTGTTAGTTTTTCGCAGGGAACCGTATTGAAACCCAATCCAACCCCACAGTAAATCTGCAATCGACTACCTGTAAAGCTATACTGTAAAGCTACAGAAGCAAGTGTAGATGTAATTTTAATATGAAGATATAGTTTGAGTACAGGTGATTGTTCTGCACATTTTTATGAGCAAGGAATTTTGGAGTGTTTGTCCTTAGCAGTGTGGGTTTTATTCTGAAGCCACAAAAGTCAGGAAAAGAAAAAAACAAAAACAAACAGAAACCTCACACCTGGCTCTTTTAGTCTGTCCTGACTTGTGATCCAGCCATGTATTTCCATTTCCAATTTTCACTAAAGCATATTTTTGATAGCCTTAATCAATCAGAATTCCCAACAGTGGTGGTCTTACAGACTTTGTTTTTCCCCACATCAACTCTTGTGGACAGATAACAGATTAAAATGAAAGGATTTAACTCCCACTCAGCATGTAGTCCAGCAGTTAACAGCAGTCGAGCATGCTGTATTCCCAAAGTTGCTTCTCCCTCTACTGGTGACTTGTTGTGCTTGTAATGCACATGCCAAACCCCAAAATAATTTATTTGAACAGTGTTATGCAGCATTAACTTTAAATATAAAGTTGTAAGACTGGAAATACTAAAAAGTTTAATTTTAAGTTTAAAAAACAAAAACTGATTTCAGCCTTTTATTTTTTAAATCAAGGAATCAAAGAAAGGGAGGCTAAGATGAAGGAAACAAACACAAGGATATTTTAATGGCTGTTATGTTAACAGGGGTTGCAAGGTTTTTCTTTCTTCTTATTCTCTGTGTTCTCCCTTACATGGTAGCTCTTTAATGCTTCTTGAGAGTGTGATAGATTTCTCAGAATCAGATTCAAAACATGTCCAGAGTGAGCTGCTTTAGGTCAGATTCCACTTGTCAAACTTTTCTACTTCATAGAGTAAAATCCCCCCGATTTTTTTTCCCCAGTATCTGTACACTAGACCTCATTAATGATTATTTTTCACATGCTCAAAACTTTCCCCAAGGGCATGCAGAGGGGGGAGCAGACAACTTACAGAAGTTTAGGAGCTCCAGTAACAGCGGCTGTGCCAGGAATGAGCTGCCTTTACAAGCAGAAGTGACTTAAGAGAGACACTCAAGCAAGCCACTGGTACTTCTAATTTCAAAAGCAAATCACACGCACCCAGAACCAGAACTCCAGAGAAGTTCCTGGGTCAGAAGGCTGAAGGAAAACATAATACAAGGATGAGGGAGGAAAAAAAAGAGACTGATTGCATTTAAGAATTTAAATCATTTTATTGCTTTACCTGCCATTAGGACAATCTATAACAAAAGGAATATAATATATTAGCACATACAGTAAATCAGACTTATATAGTCAGGTAACAATACAAAAATGGTCCTCTGGTTGACTATAGCTTCCTAGGGCAATAGACTTCATAAATTCGCTAAAGGTGGACTAGCAAAAAATTACTTCTAAAGCCCTGAATGTTAGCTAAGGCAAAACTATGCCAATTGTGGTTTCAAACATATTTCAATTGCACACAAAGGTAAAGCTATAACTGTGAATAATATTTAACTCAGACTTAGCTGATTTATCTTAAAATCTTGTAGGTAAAACTACAAAAGGGAGTAAACAGCAAGCTAAAAAGATGCAGTAGTGAAACTTGATTAGAAAGCCTTATATAAAAAAATGTGCATTTTTTTTGTGGAGCTCTAACTAGTTTACACAGTTTTTGGTGCTTTAAAGTAACGTGAAGAACACATGAAGGAGAAACCTGGATAGAGTCAAAACTGAAAGGAACAGTTTTAACAAAAAATCAAAGTAGCATTTGCTTACTCCTTAAGGGCTCTGGCAGAAATCATCTACTCAATATCTTCCGAAAAGAGAACTCAAACCACAAGCATTTAAATCCCACTCTTGGAATTTCATGTTTGGAAATACCATGAAACCTTTTGTAAAAGCACGGTACCCTTGGAATTATTTAGCATCAATTAACAGACTGTTTTTGACACACCTGGGAGAGAGTCTGTTGAATTTGCATTCGTATCATCTTGGAAAGGAAATAAAACGAGGGCTCCATCATTAAAAGTAGTTGCACAACAAATGCAAAACTGCTTGCTGTCACTCCCAAATACAAACCTACGCTACTTTATATAAATTACAGTTTAAAGGAAACTTTAAAAATTGCCTACCATTATCGAACCGTGGAATTCAGTAAAAACTTTCGGGAAGTACTGGTGCGCACAGAGTAATGTAACACAAAGCTGGTAAATACTGAAGTACATTTAAGACTCCGCAACATATTGAACTTGGAAAAAAAAAGTATGAAAACTGTGTCATGGAAACTGGATAAGCAAGGAAAAGAATGCACCTTTTGTATTTAAATTAGATTCATAATCATTCTTTTTTTAAAAAATTATGAATTTAAAAACATATTTAAAATAACTGAGCGCTGCAGGAAAGTTCAAACATTCACTTTTTCTGCCTCACATTCTCCACCAAGTATAACGGCATCTATATGGACCAGCAATCTCGCCCCCTGCAACTAATGCTGGCCATAAATACTCAAAGTTTAAAATTTCCCTGGTTTTGAAGGGTCACCTGAACTGATGATCATTTAAAAAAAAAAAGTCAACTGAGGAATACAAAGCAAGCAAGAGTCACAGGGGAAATAAAACGTTTGCTTCCAATTTCTGCACCAATCTAGAACTTGAACATTAATATCAGCTAGACAGCTGCACCACTCTTACATCGATCTATGTACTCGAGACCAAAGTTAGGCATTTAATATTTGGTTCTTGCCACTTTGAACAGGAAGTTTCGAGTGGCAAATCTATCACCAAAGAGAGAACAAGAGAAATAATCAGTTGCGGCAAGTCAGCAAATTAAGTAACAACTGCAGGAGTTCACCAGAACTATTAACCTTGAAAGCTTTGATTTACACTTGACAAAAACATAACTAAGCAACCTTAAACCAGCAGACACAGGAACAATTATACTGTTAAATTCCAACTGTGGCTTTCTTAGCAGCTGGTGCCTCACGATTGACCCCAGGATTACAGTACCCAGAAAATTAAAAAAGAAAACCCCAAGCCCCAAGAAGCTCAATTACAAGGGCAGTTCTCATGGGAAAAGAAATACAGCAGATTATGACCACAGCCTTAAAGTCTGTCCAACAGCTTGAGAAACACCTTTAGACTTCCACCCCCCCTCTTCCCAGTCACCTCCTTACTCTATGGCAATTGGCGTGGTGCCTGGAGATCTCTTCTTCAGAAAAGCAAGGCTGCATTTGCTGCATTTGCCCAAGTTGGACGCAGTTGCACAGAAAGAAGCCGTAACAGCAAACATCTCCATAGAACTTTTTCTATTTATTTAATGGGACAGAGAGCACAGAACTAATATGCTCTAAATTAAAAGTAGTGCCATGAAAAGCAATTTTACCTTTTGTTTTTTTAAACAGACAGGAAGCTGCAAATGCCAGTGGCAATGTGGCTCTGCACAAGGGTAATAAAGCAGTGTGCATTCGTGAAGCATGTTTCTGATAGGGAGGAAGGTTTCAGACAGACAGCGATACAAAACTGTTGTACTGCTGGATGTTTCGCTTGAGAATATCCGAGCACGGACCCAGGACACGTTCAAATCGGGGTCGATCGAGCTTTACACATTTCAACAGGCCACGAGCAACAACTGTGGCAGCACGGGGACGGTTCATCAACAAAGCTATTTCACCTAGAGCAACAGGAAAGTGTGAACAGCATTAAAAATCAAGGTGCAAAGAACCAAAGAAATTACCCTGTTGTATTTCAGACTGCTGCAGGAATTGAACCAAAGTTAATTCAGGTTTTAACACTGCTCAGAACAAGTGTCTATATAGTTACAATAGAAGCAATTGTGAAGCCAGTTTTTTAAAAAAAAAAAAAAAAAAAAAACTTTGACCAGACTAAAGCTTTTTTATTTATTTATTTATTTACCAGTCTGTCTGCATTCAAGTCTCTGAAGACAACCTAGAAAACTTTCAAGTTTCTATTTGAAAAAGGGTCACACCTCAGTTAACTATGTTATTTTCCTAACCAAATACTCCTTTTCCTAATATGTAAGGTATGTTACTGTCCAGCCCAAACTTCTTGGACGTGCAGGACAAGACCATGGGGTATCAAAGTAAAAACACTAATGCACAAGACAGAAGCTTTTGACATTTAGCTAGCCAGAATCAGGAATGTGACTTTGCCATTGGACGGCAGAAAATGAGCATCCCAAGCCTGGGATTCCCATTTCATAAGCTGTGCACAAACATGCCAAAAGCTTTGTTTCAAATACCTGTTACAACTACTAATGTGTTTTGAAATTAATTCATGCTATTGTTCCCTTTGGTGGTAACAGCTATGCCTAACAATCCTAGCCGCGGCATGAAAAAGCCCACAACTTTCAGGTTGGCTTGTCTTTAAGCAGTTAGACTGGTTACTTCAAATTCAGGACTGAGGAAAGAACTCAGTGTTCCTCAGAGAATAAATTTGCCTGCATTATCATAAGGGATGTTGAAAAGAAAGGTGAAAAACTCTTCCTCTGTGCCCAATTAAAACCTCAAACTCGCTAGCCTCCAAAACACAAGCTTGCAGAAGAGTAAGCAGGTTCTAAAGGAGAGTTAAATCCTCTGGGACAGATCTGCAGCACCTGAACACAACGGTAACATTTAGTGTAGTAGGAGGAAACTCAGGGATGTACATCAGGGGAAAGCTTAGAAGAGACTGAAGCTTGACAAATGTAGAACAAACATCTGGTACGAGTTACTGAGACCTAAGCAGACCTTTCAGCAGACCTGTGGCCTGAGCCAGCACTGTTACTGCACTCCTGAGCTCATCCCACTTCAGGCCTTGCAACACAGTATTTGCTGATTACATCATCTACAGAGCTGGAAAACTGAAAAGACAGCCAGGAGGCTTTTGCAAGAGGACAATTCAAAAAATGAGAGGATATACCTTAAGCCTGAGGATTTTTTGGTTTTGTTTTGTTTTGAAAGACAGGATTTAAACATGAAATAGAGGCTGGTTAAACAGTGGAAGAGATTGTGCGGGGAACCTCTCTGAGCACACATGAAACTCAACTGGACAGAGCCCTGAGAAACAAGATGCAATTTCAGAGTTAGCCCTGCATGGAGCAGGGAGTTCAGGTCAAATGACCACCAGCCTTTGCAGTAACCCACAACTACTTTTCTGTAAGGTGCACGCACACTCGAATGCCAAGTGACTGATACTCACCTCACACCGAGTGAAGCGTGTGAATTAGCCAAAACAGCAATTAAGCAAATCCATCCCATTACTATCATCCACACAGCACAGGTAAAACTCTGACAGGGAATTATGTAATTACAGCTGTCACGCCAGGACTCACCAAAATAATCAGAAGGTGCCAGTCTGCCCACTTCAACAAATTCTTCGTTTTCTGATCGACGCTGTAACACTGCAGCTGTGCCCTTTAATAAATCACAGCAATTATCAATCGGAATTTCTGATATCACTTGAAACACTGAATTCCAGAAGGAATGAGTTGCTTTGCAGAAATAACTCTTCTGTTATCTCAGTCTTTAAAAACCATTTCACAGTTCATGCATAGTTCACCAGACTGCTCCATAAGAACAGCTGGTCGTCCCTCTTCTTCAAGCTTAAAAAATCTTGGGTATTCACTTACCCACAGCACCGATTTCCTCCTGTTTTTCTTGTATCAGTAAGAATATTACAGTAAAAATAGCAAAAAGAGAAGGCAATGATATTGCTAGCTATCTAGAATGGGGCCCCTCTCTCCTAAACAGGACAAACTGGGTTAAGCCAGATTTTTTTTCCTGGAAGTACCATTTGTAAAAATAGTCAAGCTAAATATAAGCTTCTGCATGTCCAGCAAGATTGCATCTCACGAGGAATTCTCTAGAAGTACATTCCTGCATTTTGTTTTTCTCCAAATGTCTATTTAGGGGCAAAATAAGCAATGTTAAAAATATTAATGAACACGACTTCTGGCCTTGCTTACCTCCAAGATGATGAAGAATTCATCTCCTGGCTCTCCCTGGACCACAATCTTTTGCCCATCCTCAAACTGTACCGGTTCTAACGCGTCAGCTACAGTTAGGCGCTCCCACTTGTCCAGAGATTCTATAGAGTTAATAGTTTGTTAATAACCTGTCTTTTTGAGGTACGAGTTACACTTTTTCCTCTGTCCTTATAGAGAAGACAGCCTATAAACAGTGACATTTGTGCATCAGATAAAGATTTCAATTGGAATTACTTCGGAATCATGTAGAAAAAAAACAATACAGGCTTTACAGTCTCCTTCATGGATTACCACAAGAATCTATAATCATAATAACGCTAGGTAACACCTTAATTGCAATATGGCAATTTATTCCACTTCTGAACAAAATCTTACTTACCCAGTATAGACACTTTACTAAGGAATTCCTCATACATCTTCCTCTTTCTCAAAGTACTCCCCTACGGGGGAAAAAAAGAAAAAAACAAACAAAAATTAAGGTTTTTTGTCTACATCTCGTTTGATATGAGGTTTCTACTGAATTCCAATATAAAAAAATATACAGCTTAACCAGACATTGTGCATCCTGTCACACACACCCCAAGCCCCACAGAACTAGGTGTTTTAAAATTTGATTATTTCGGTAATATTTCAGAGAGTTTGCAACCCTAATAAAGCACTTATTTATTATGGTCTTGACATTGCTTAAATGTATTCTTCTTTCATAACCTTACAAAGATTCACAACACCTGCTCAAGTTCTTTACAACTGGCATTCACACACACAACTTGAAAATGGAAAGCCAGAATACAGAGCAGGATCTAAACAACTTTTTTTAACCAGGTGTTATATTTGCAGTCCAGTGAACTACTCTGCGTCAATAGCGCTGGAATTGTTTCATTCCCCAATGCAAGACTATCCCCCACATGTGCATGAGAAGCGATAAGCTTTCTGATTGCGTAAGATAACGGGATTTTGAATAAACAACCCCAGCCAAAGGCAAGCAGATAGGAAGTCAGGTGACTAGAAGCTGATTGAACAGTTAAACGAAAAGCATAACTCCAGGTTAGCACACAGCTCCTTGACCTGAGTAAGCCATACGTCAGCTAGAAAAATACTTGCCATCAGGATCCTTCTGTAGCTATCTCTGTCAATGCCCCACAACTTCACATTTGTCTTCGCTTTGACTGTTGCGGCACGAGGAGTTCCGTATATAAGGGCAAGTTCTCCAAAGCTTCCACCCTCACCGACACTGGTTGCCCACTCGTTGTTCACGTACACCTGGAAGGCAGTGCATGGTGCTAAGCCAAAGCCCATGGCATCTTGCAAGCCAGTTGAAGACAGCGTGAAGCTTTCACTACCCTGCATTTCCTTCATAGTGAAGGGCAATTCTCACATCTGTACAGTAAAAGGGGACCATTTTGGGGTTTCAGACTACACATGGAAACTCCAGAGACCTCTGGTTAGGAAATAAAATCTTAAAGTCTCTATGAAATATAGAGAACTCAAAAGGACTTAGAAGAGGCTGTCACAGAAAGTTGTGGATGGTTTGGACTGGAAAATAAAAAGGCTGGTCATTCTTATAGCCTGTCCCACACCTTAACTAGACTTCACCCTACACTTGTAAAGCATTAGTATTCTGTTAGCATCTGAATCCTTCATTTTGAAGCTCAACACCACTCACTCAGTCTGTGCAGCCAGACTGAGCTGTCACTAAGGAGTAAAATAGCTCCAAAGCAAAATAAGCTTCTACAATAAAAATTTCTTAAGAGAAAAGCTGTCTAAGTAAGGACCTGTAAGAGAGGCCTACAAATACCACACATCATTAATAGACCACCAGTAATGCTTACATCCATTTCTCCTTGATCAACAACATAGAAGTTATCACCTTCATCACCTAAAGGTGAAAAACAAAAAAAGAAAGATAAAAAATTAATAAACACTAAAAAAGTAAAACCAGGAAAGCATTTACAAAACTGGCACCTCTGCCAGCTTTGATGTGTAGAATGTAATGAGGTTGGCAGAGACCAATTTTACACAGCTTGCAGGGTGAAATTCCACATTTTGCTGATTTCACACTCCTCTTAGTTCTGTGAAAGAGGACATTACTGGTATGCAGTATATCAGCAGCACTTCCAGAAACACTGGAAAGGCATACTGGATCCAATAACTGTTGTAACGTATTCTACAGAGCCATCAATTCACAATCTTCCCAATAAACAACATATGCAATGGAACTGCATATTCCCACAATGGCTCCACTCCTTACTTTACAGCATGAGCTGTGCTCCAGGTAACGTAACAAGAATCACTGCATCCAGACTGTTTTTATTTTCAAAGAAACATGCTGACAGAAGCACTAGGTCAGCCTGCTCACCACCTTCATCTTATTTACCAATGTAAGCATTGCCACTTGCCTTGCTGTATGACGGTCTCGCCCGCAATGTAAGTGACGGGGAACATTGCATCAAAGATGTCACTGAAAGAGGGATACCAGGATTAGACAACTGCTTTGACAACTGCAGCATGTGCAGCAACCTAATCTAGTGGAAGATGTCCCTGCCCACCGCAGACAGGTTAGAACTAGCTGATCTTAAGAAAAAAAACAACCTTCCATCCCAACTAGTCTGCGATTCTGTGCATGCATTCATACATCTCCAACCTGCCACTACTTTCCCTGTAACCTCTGTATCGTTACACTGACTTACGAAGAGACTGGGCAGCTTTGTATATTATGAAACGTTTAACTCCTCAGAAATCTACACTTTAAGATACTTTAAGATTTCTACAAAGATTTATTCCTACCTCCTCTCGTTGTCATCAAGATGGGCAAACAGCACATTCTTCTCAATAGCTTTTGCCAATGCGGCCATAGTCTTATAATCTTTTGGAATAACCTAGGATATAAGCAGAAAAAGTTCCTGATTAAGTTCCTAAAGAAATAAGTTTGTATTCCCCATGATAAATAAATTAATAGATTGCTACAAGACATTGACCAAGTTTTTCCAGGTTCTTTCAAGCAGTATAGAACTAATAAATACAGTCAACATTTACAGCCAGTTTATACAGAAGGTAAATAAAATAACCTGTAAAAAGCATCATTCCACGTTAACATCGTAGTTTCTTCTGCAAGAGTGCAAGTGTGTTCAACCTGTTTCCCTATGAATAGCAGTGAATCTGCTCTGCCACTAGGCCAAACTGAATATTGTTGCAGCTGCTGGCTAACTGGAAGCACTGGGTGTGTATATCAGTAGTATGTATAAATATATGTGCACACACATTACTTCAAAGGGAACAGGTCAAAGTTCCACATAAATCGTTTAAGTGAAGGCCAGTTTATTCCAACCTCCAGTGACAGAGCCACAGGTCTGCTTTTTACAGTCATCACACGACTTCACAGACCACAGGAGCCTAGTGTGACTTAGTACGCTGTGCAGTAAGTGGTCTTAGCTAAACTCTTAGACTGCGGTTCCAATTCCTGGCAACACTTAAAAAAAAAAAATAGAGCACCTTTCTAACATAAGACGCGGCATCCTCTTCTGTGTAGACTTCTGCACTGATGGCCCCACGTCGTCTTCGACCCTTAACCACAGGGTTCACAGGCGGAGGAGGAGAGATCTCATCCTCCCGCGAGTCTGAGCGCGAACCAGACTTCTGTTGGTTCAACAACTGTTTTGTTTCCTCCTGAACAGGAAGGAAGAGATATCTGTGTCACTTAATCCAGTAAAGCAAGAAAGCAGTTACGTATCACATTCCAATTTAGTCTGCCAGTGCAAGGGAGCTTCCTGTGTACTCTTACTTCCACATTAAGGCAAGCGAGGAGATGACAGTAAGC
This sequence comes from Nettapus auritus, assembly GCA_011076525.1. Taxonomy (NCBI): domain Eukaryota; kingdom Metazoa; phylum Chordata; class Aves; order Anseriformes; family Anatidae; genus Nettapus; species Nettapus auritus. The sequence continues at coordinate 10,069,503 of CM021782.1, read as the reverse complement.
AAGATCAAAGCCCTTTTTCAAGAAGATATGCCTTTCATAACATTCATGTCACTACCGTGTTTACTTTAATAAGTGACGCTACTGGTTCAATAAATTAAGAGGTATAAATTTGATTCTACTTTTCACTAGTGTATTCAACAGATAATGAACCAATCTACAAACGACAGACACATTCCTAATAACAGATTCAGGAGTTCCTTCCCTCAGCTCCAAGGTATTGAGGCTTTTTTCCATGGAAAGGCAGAAGAAGGACTCCTCAGAAATACACATTACACGAGAACCTGAAACAAGGTGAAGCCATGGACCAACTCAACGCTTGGAAACCATCATTAATTTCCAGAGAAAAATATGAACACTGCTGACAGAAGAGGTGGAGGAAGGATGCTAAAGGCCAAACGGTATTTTTTCCCCTCAAAGTGCAGATCTGTCAACTTTGTACAGGCTTTTTCCCTCCTTCCCTCAGTTACCTTTTGTGCTGTGTCATAGTAATTTTGTAGAAAGCCAGCACGCTTACAGTCAAATGAAGCCTGGCTAACTTGACGCACAAAGACTCGATTCTTTTAGTAAGGTGAATCTTCTGGTACGTAAGATCTGCCTTTAAAAAAAAAAAACAGCCAACCTCAAAGCCAAAGCATTTGAGTCATAGCAGCTCAAATGACTTTCTCCCCGCTTTAAGGAAACAGTTTTGGGATATGCCTTAAAAGAACAAGGAGTCATCTGTTCTGCGAGAACTCGAGGCGCGTAAGAGCTGGGTTTGTCCTGGTGTCCTTGATAAGGCTGTCCCCAGCCCTGTTGGGCAGCTTGGCTGCCACTCTCCTCCCCGGAGGTACACAGCGGCTATGTATAACAGCACCACTTTGAGGAAAGAGCCGTCAGATAACCATTACAGGGAGTTTACATTTTATACCTCTCGGATAGCCCAAGAGCACCGATCCGTCAAACTGCACTTCACTTCCTGCTTTCTGTCCATTAAAATAGTGCTACATTTCAAACCCACGGGGGCAGGAGGTATTTAAAGCCTTGGCGCTTTTAACGTGAGGGAACGTCAGCTGCTGGATCTCTTCCAGGATCACAGAAAACACACAAACATTGAAATGCTGTAACTCTCGGGGACAGGAGCACTTCGGTAGCATTGAGCCAGGGAGCTGTGCATCAAAACGCTGTTCAGCAGGAGCTTTGCCAGCGCCACGGGCTGCTTGAGGAGCTGCACCAGGAGAAAAAGCTCAACCGGTAACTCTGCCTGAGCTGAGCTTTAACATCATGTTAAGTCTGTTAAGGTAGGACATGGACGTAGAAAGGTTACAGGTGTGGAAGATAAAATATTAAAGTCTATCAGCTGTTCTAGAAGGTCTATTTAAACACGAATCAAGAGGAAGGTGACCCCAAAATGGAGACAAATCACGTCTGCATTATGCATCGCAGGACAACTCCGTGCCACGTAGGAAGGGACACACTAGAAACTCACTTTCCATGCGTTCGTGTTTTTAAAATGCACCTTGTATCGTTCCTGACACTAAACCACACGTATTACGCCATCGGATCCAAGACAAACCACACTAGGCCCTAACAAAAAGGAGCAAGAGCTGTTATGCTCTGGTATCCTAGAATATAACCAGCCTCATTCGCATGAGAAAATGCATTTGTTCAAGTTTAGAAACTCCTAGGACTAAAATGCTTACTGGAGAAAGGCATTCATTTTGCTCTGTACTCATTAGTACAGCCATCACTGGGATTTTAAAGAGTTTTAGTACTAACTTTAGCCTACACATTGCATCCAAATATCGAGCTTCCAACTAACAGAGCAGTCCAGACAAAGTTTTCATTGTCAGTGACCACTAACTGGAAACTTTATTTCTTATCTGCGAGGAAAAATAGTTATTATTAAGCCCATTTAAGTTATTAGTTCCAAGTAAGAAATATTAAAGTAATTAGGCTCACATAATCGTATTTGAATTCCATCAGCTACCAAAGAACATCATGATTTCAGAACTAAGTTCTGCATTGTGTATCCCGGTATCTGGCAATTGTCATTGCTCCAGAAATAGTCGTTTTCTTCTGGTTAATTTGTATTTAATTTATACCACCTCTCCAGATATTTGGAAAACCTCAGAAGCTAAAAAATGCAGTGTTAAAATTTCTGCTGTACATTTAGGTATGAGTCTGTGGAGACAGGGAGGTGCTGAGGAGCAGGTACAGTGCTCAGACGTCGATCACCAGCTTTATAACCTGTTTTCTGTCAAGTCCAGCGTACACAAAACAGGTCCATCGGACAGTAACAACCTCTGCTACATTTCCACAGCTCAAACCAGATGACACAGCACGCCCAGCACCAGGCTGTTAGCACACGCTCCTGTTATCAGACACGTTCGCAGAAGCCTTAGTGCTCCACAAATCGATTGGGTGCCATTTCATCTCCGTGCAGTAATCAAATTCATGGGAAAGCCTTCATAACCGAAGGGGACATGCAAATTCCTATCGTAACTGTAACCGCCTCAGAGGCAGTAATTTTAATGTTGTAGAACATCAATTCAAAAGCATGTTTAAACGTCTTCGATGTATTGTACTAACACGTCAATGAATCAGCTCCGTGCGCGTGCTGTGGAGATGACTTGTCAGGAGAACTGGGGAGAAAATAGAAACCCAGCTTCAGGTTCACTCAAAAGTCAGTTAATAAAAACTTCATCGCGCTGCATCTCAGCCTGGGTTTCGTTCAGTGAAACGGATTAGCAGATTTTAAAAGGGATATTGAAAAGTTGCTCTGCTTTACTAAAGATGTAACAGACATTACTGGTGGGAAGTAGAATAGTTTGTTTCACACGTTTTTGCTCAGCCAGAACTACGCAGCAGGTTAGAGCTGGTTAATAACAGTACTTAGCAGTGGTGCTTTCCAGACAGGGGTGTCAGAGGAGCTTGTTAACGTAGCACAGGACATTCACTGCTCTGTTACCTGACAGCTATTAAGATCCAACATTACCTGGTCAAACTAAGACTGATCCATTAGATTGAGCGGTGAAATTACTTCAAGAATCTTCAAAATCTGTAGCAATTCTTAAATTCAGAAGAAAAAGGCTATGGTTTTGCCATACTAGAGCTGTGCTGGTTGGCAAGTATAACCCATGCCAACACTACTCATAATAAAAGACTGAACAAAACTGTAAGAGCAATTTGAGGGGAATAAACATTACCTAACCAGTTTTACTTTCAGCTTCCTTGTAGGCTGACAGAGAACACAGACGGGCTATCTGCACCAGAACAAAAACGTCAGGAGTTGTTCAACTCCAAAATACACGTGACTACCAGGATGACAAGCCTAGCCCTGAACGTAAAGGCAAATTAAGTTCCCTTTAAAACTAAATGTCATACGTTGAACATCAGCGTGCTATAGAAAAGAACCTAAATATTCCTATTTTATATCCCTACACATGGATTGGTTTATAGCTCATTCTAAGTGCAGTCAGTCAATTTACTCTGATAATTTTTAAAATGAGACTTAAAAAAAAAAACAAACCTTAAACATTGATACAAAAAGCTTTAGAATCTATCCATGCTCAAACCCAAGAATATAAGGTGGAAAATAGGCATGGTAACAGGTGGGGACAAAGGAGTTTTAGGAACCTGATTACTACCTGGTTTGCTACTGGGATTAGAAGGAAAACATACACAAGATATTACAAAAAATAAATAAATAAGAAAGCAGACATACTACAGAGTTCTTGTCCATTTAACAAGCAAAAATGTTCCTCAAACACACTGCAAGCTACAGGAGCTAAGTCTGCAGGATTTAGTCATTTCCTGCTATCTACCACAAACACTTCCATTAGAAGACTACTTCCACTACACATACTTATGGTCTCTAGCGTTAATCTTCCTTCTTTACTCCAGCAATTAGTAATAACTACCTAGAATAAAAAAAAAAAAGACAAAGATATAGCTCCTGTATAAGACGAGCAGTTAGAGCAGCACCTGCAAATGACTGCTGTATAGAGAGCTACGTTATTTACTGATGACATATCCTGAACACACTGGTTACAGCCAGCCTTTCCTCTGCAGTAGACCTTAAAAACTCATTTTCTTAGCGGCTTTTTCTCCTACCTGCTTAGATACAGATACACACAATGAACTGTTCAAACGAATGTTAAATTGTTTCAGATACGAGCACCCAATGGGCAGAACACTTTCCATTCCCAAGATCACACAATGTTTCCAACAACAAAAACACCAGAGACCTTGAGGAAAAACAAGAGGACCAACAAAGCTGTGACAGTAACACTGCACTCCCAGAGGAAGGCAGAAACAGGCTTGCTCTCCTACAAATTTGGAAACCAAATACTTCCATTTGATTTCAGCTAGGCTTGGGTAACTACAACTGGCTTACTGCTTCTGTGCTGCACCTGAATCAATGTAAACCATGTCTCAATATAAGAAACCAGTGACTACTGCCAGCATCCACAGGGGTCACACACCACATATCTGAGCACAGACAGGACCTTGCATCCTAACAGCTTCTGTCAGTAAATGCTAGATTGGGATTACACCTGCATCTCAGGTAGGTAAGTCTCCTTTTCAGTTTATTTCTTGCCCCAAGCCCTTTTTTATGACAGAGGTGTCTTTACACCATGACCAGCTAACAAAAAACTACAGAAAAGTGGTTCTCCAAAAGCATCAATTCAAGTTCCAAACAGCCAACAGGAACACAGGCCAGATCTGAGCCTCAGTCGCTGCATCACACTGAGATGGCGTAAGTTTAGGTTGTTCCTTCTCCCACAGCACTTATTTTTACCTTCTCCAATCTTTCGAAGTATTCCCTGAGGAATCCCATGGGCCGTTCAGGTCTCACGGTGCATAACTGCACAATGCAATCCTTTAGGAGTTGCTGGATGTTGTGTTTTTGGACATAAAGTTCACATTCCCGAAGGCTACGCTCCTCCTCACTGCTGCTGCTGCTAGAAGCTGCCATTGCTGAAAGTAAGAGAAAGGTTAGTTAAATAATTAGGGGAAACAAGGATGCTGCTGCCCAATAGTCAGGCATGTTGCGCTGCCTGAAAGAAAATGATGCTACATTATCACCTTCCTGATATCAGTGTATAAAACCACCTTTATCTCTATGATACATTTAAACTGAGAGAAAAAGAAGTTATGCACTTATTTAGCACCTGGGAAGAAATAAAAAAAATCTGAATGCTCTGTAGACACAGGCAGAAGAGGAAGAGCATTTGCCTGAGCTGGAAAAGCTTCAGCAACCCAAGCCCTCTGAGCACTTAGTCAGAAGAGGTTTCCGTCTTAACTTTCTGCTGATTAAATCTAAGATTCTGCAGGATTGGAGGCTCACTTACAGGCCTGTGTGGGGTGCTGTGTTTTAACCCAGCAGCCAGCTAAGCACCACAGAGCCCTTCTCTCAGCCCTCCACCGGGGGAGAGAACCGAAGAGAAAATAAGACAGAAAAGAACAAATAAAACAAGTGATGCTCAAGGCAACAGCTCACCAGTAGCCGACCGGTGCCCAGCCTGTCCCCAAACAGCAGCCCCCAGCCAACTGCCCCCGCTTTATCGCTGAGCATGACGCCACGAGGCCCGGGACATCCGGAGAGTCTGGGCCAGCTGTCCTGGCTGTGTCCCCTCCCAGCTCCTCCTGCACCCCCAGCCTCCCAGCTGGCAGGGCAGCACAGGAAGCTGAAACAGCCGTGGCTTGGAAGAAGCACTGCCCAGCTAAAGCGGCCGCGTGTTATCACCATCACTTTCCTCCTAATTCCAAAACACAGCACCGAAGCTGCTACTATGAAGATTAACTCTGTCCCAGCTGAAAGCAGGACACGGGGTCAAGGGGATTATGCTCAGGACATAGGTGGGTGGAAGCTGGGAATCTGAGAGGCAAGCATTAAAGGCATTAGGAAGTGAAACACTGAACACGGTAAGGTCAAATCTGAGCAAGTTCACCAAGCGCCAAGGCAGTTCGTTAATGGAAGTCATACAATTAGAAGTGTTCCTCCTAAAAAGCTGCTCTCCAGGTTAAATTGCTCCACGCTCCATAACCATTTCACTGCAACCCCCAAAACATTTCTTCAGCTGTATGTTACCAGCAGCACACCTTTGAACTCACTGATTATGATACCAGGTTTTCAGGAGACTTTAAAATGACGGCGCCGGCAGTAGCACTGCCATAAAAGTGTTCTTATGCAGTGTGGCTTTTTTCTTTCAAGTCATGATTTTTAATATATTTGTAGGTACATATATTTATAAAATATACATAGACATAGGCCATTTTTTCGTAAAGCACTAGATGAAGGACTAGAAAATCATTTCTCAGGGCACTTTTGATGAAATAGAGAGGCAGTTACCTGGTACAGGAACAGCTGCAACAGCTCAGGAACACACCGCAAGATACGTTGATCCCAGGATCAGCTTTTGAAAGGAAGAAAATGGAGTCAGAGGGGTCACTGTGGGAGATGACAGGCCCTGGAAGCACCTAACGCAGGCCGCTCGTGGCCCCGCACAGCAGCCGGCCGGGCGCTGCGGGCCTCAGGAGGGCCCCGCGCAGCTCCAGGGCCCGCGAAGGGCGGCGCTGATTAACGCGGGCCAGCCCTAATTACCGAGGGGGGTCGGCGCTAATTAGCGACGATCCGCTCCAATTCGCGAGGGCCGGCCCTGCTGAACGAAGCCCCGCGCTGCTAATTAAGGAACATCCGCGTAAACTAAAGCATTAAGATAACGACAAATAATGAATTAAAGACGTAAATAACCACCCCCAGCGCCCGCGGCCCCGCAGCGCAGCGGCTCCCCCCGCTCCGCTGCCGGCCCGGGGCCGCTCCCGGCGGCAGGGCCGGGCACCGAGGCCTCGCACCGGCCTCGCACCTCCCTCACGGCTCCCGCCGAGCCCTCCCCGGGCCGGGCCCCGGCGCCCACCTGCGTGGGGCGGCTCCGCCGGGCCCTCAGCGCCCCCCGGCCCCGGCCCCGGCCCGGCCTCGGCCTCAGCGACGGCTCCCAACGGAAACGGAGCGCGCCGGCCAACCGCCGCCCGCCGTGACGTCAATGCGCCTCGCTCTCGCCCCGAGCGCCGTCGCCATGGTAACCTTAAAAGGGGCCGGGTTAACAGTGCGGTTTGCCTAGGGGAGGGTTGGCGGGGCAGTGAGTGCCGCTTTAAGAGGAGCACCGGGATGAGGGGAGAGGGCGCCGCCTGGTGGGGCCCGCGGGGTGCTGAGGGAAGGCTGCGGGTAGAGCCGTCCGCCATTAGCGGGCCGGGGAGGCGTGTGACAGAAAACCGGGCGTTAGTGCGTGTTTTGAGGCTAGGAGACGGTTGTGGCAGACCACAAGCAGCCCCAGAGTTCACGCTCCTTCAGTCTTTGAAGGCTTCAGTGGGTTAGGGGTTAATCAGAAGGCAGGGTGCAGGAGTTTCTGACACCAAGACAAAAACATGAGGTTTTACAAAAAATCCAGCCCATCTCAATGCAAATTGTAAAGAATCCTTAATATCGGTCACACAGAGTACAGTACCCTATAAGTAAATAACACATGCTCAGCTGATAACACTCTCTGTAACAAAACCAACAGATTTTTCTGAACACTGGAAAAAAGTTCCGTGCAGTCACCCCTACACACTCCTTTTTCTTTTTTTCCCCCCTTTTTATCTTCACTTTTCGCAGGCCGTCTGTCACTGTCACATCTCACTCCTCCCTGTTGGGACAAGTCCTGGTGTTTTGGAAGGGATCCCATCCGGAACAAGGCTCGGCCCCATGCGTAAGACCTGTTCCACGACATTCTCTTTATGGAGAAAAACAAGCTGCTGTTGTGCAGCGTGCTCCTGATGCAATCCTTCCCGAGCTCTGGAGCCAGAGTTCAGATGGCAATGCCGTAGTTTTAATAAAGGGAACAGAGCCGGCTGTCAAAAGGAGCCTTTGTGATGCCAGCCTGAGGTTCCTCATGTTAACCGTGTACAGTTCCTTCACTGTGAGTCAACAGTGACTTATCTTTGGAAGCTAAATCATGTTTCCCATAAGCATGTTTGTACATATTCATGCGTTAATTCTTGCACTGTTAGAGAGGTAAGAGAAAATAAAAGAAAACAAAACCCCGTTTCATTTGGTCTGGTCTGAATTACAGTCAAACTCCAGCCTCAACTGTCTAATTAAATAATAAACATTCCGGAGTAAATAACTTGCATTACCATCAGCGCTGTTCCCACAACTTTCATTTCAAACAATTTCATGCGTTAGAGTTTCTCATGAAGCAATCTGTTGCCCGAGGCTGTGGCTGCTGAAGCACGGAGGAGAGCTGCCCGGCCTGCCAGCAGAATATCCCACCGCCAGCCTCAAGTGGGGCAGCGAGCCACCATGAGGAGGGGTAAGGTGGGGACTGTGCTTTCACAGAACCATACTAGCTCCTGGTTATATTTAATAAGAAGTCCATAGAATCATAGAATCATTTTTCTGATTCAGCTTCATCTAAAACACCACTTTATAGTGTCATTTTCAGAAAGGTATATATGAGTCTTTGCTCAAACCCCAGTGGCAAGCACCGTGGGTTAGCATGGCAGTGATTTCAGTGATGGTAACCATCACACGCTCTTAGTGGTGAGCTGTTCATTTTCCTACACTGGTAAATACTGGTGGAATCTGAGAACAGACAAGGAGAGATGGCTCCCCAGGCCCAGGCAGGGGCTGTGAATCATCATGTGCCACAGCACGGACTTGCAGAGAGCTGCAGGCAGGACCTACTGGATTTTAGCAGCCTGATTGCTGTCATTTTTAAACCAAGAAACACTGCCTGAAGTATAATATTTCTAGGCAGATTCTGGAATAAAATGGCAAAGGCAAGTATCACAGGTCAAATTCATCCTTGGTCAGCACCCACAGGAGTCAGTAGTTATGTCAAGCCTAGAACTGGTTTCAAACAACAGTTAGTATTTCTTCCCAAGCTCTCTCAAGCCAGGAGTTAAAAGGACAGACACTGTGGATGTGTGAGAATCTATGGCCCAGAATGTCCAAAGCTATTTAAGTCCCTGTAAGTTAAGAGGACTTGGTTATCTAAGTACCTTGGAGAACCTGGAGCAGTATGTCCACTCATTTTTATACAGTATTGTGTGCTAGGCTTATGTCGTTAGCCACTTCTGCTTCAGCTTCATAAGGAGGAATTCAACAGCACTATTTTTATTATTAAAACCAGCAGCCCTCTTCAAGATCATCACAATTCTTTTCACCAGCTGAGTGATAATGCCACCTCATCATTCTTAGGCATTTCGCTCACCTCCATTCTGCATTAAGTCATGTAGGAGACATATTCCTGGTCCCATAAAAGACCAATAAATTTGTCTGTAAAAGGCATCTGAAATATCCCAAGAGGGAAGATTTGTTTGCTTTTTAACAAAGCTTCCCAGAAGTTCTTACAAAGACTAAATTTATTACCATAATTTTTATGGTGCCATTTATCAACATGGCATTCAACAGTAATAGAAGCTGAGAATGGTCACTGGGAAGGGAAAAAATCACGGCTTTCTACTCTGTTTACCACCGTGCAATCATACAAACCCCAGAGAGATATTGACTGACTCAGAATTATCCTACAAGCATAAAGGAAGCCGATGAGAGCAGGCTGGCACAGCAGGTTAGCCAAGAGGATGGAGGTCCAGGCCAAAGCAGCTGGGAGAGAAGGCTGCACATGGACCAGCGAGCATGGCGTGGGGCACAAGGAGCAGCGTTAATGGGACACGAAGAGCAGCTTGAAGCTGAAGTGGCTGAGGAGTCACTGGATCCATCTGAAAGGAAAAATAATAATAAAAATACATCACTAAGCCAGAAGGAATACCTCCACGAACAACTGTGCTCTGCCAGCAGGGCAGTGATTGGGGAGGTCAGAAGAGAGAAGGTTGTGTGAGCCACAATGAGAAATAAAAGCACAGAAATCGTCTTCCCCTGCTGTGGGCACGGAAGAAAAAAAGGTTCCTGATAGGTTCTTCAGTGGCAGCGGAATTAAGAAGGCCTGCAGGTATCTGGAATGACACACGGTGGTTATAACAGCAGAGATTTCTACTGAGGATACCCTCCCAGCTTCATATCAGTATCTGCCCATGAGGTGCCACCGTCTCAACAAGCCCCTGGGACTGAAAGCAAACGAATCGAACAGCGCTCAGATTGAGGCAGCCTGTGTCTGTGCCCCTTGCCTCCCACCCCCCGGTTCTCCACGTTAAATGTGAATGATGTAAATGAATCATCCTGGATGTACAAGCGGAACCAAAGAGGCACAGCCCAACACGCACGCTGCTGTGCGCTGCCTTGGGGTGGGGGAACGGGGAATTAAAGAGCTTTACTGATACCAGAAGGTTTCTTCTACCAGCAGAAACTGCCCAACAGCCTCAGATTGGCATCCAGCAGCAATCACAGCCAGAGGACAAAAACCTGTGAGCTCGCTGCGGACCCTGGCAGTGCCAGAGGTAGAGTTCACGCTGTGTACTTTGGATATATCTTCTGGTGATTTGGTTTAAGCTTTAACAGGCACAGCAAGTAACCGTCTCTCGCTGCACACCATGTCCCACTGAGCTGATGCAGTGTGATTCATAGAAAGATCCATAGATCGGGAGCCAAAAGGCAGAAAAAAATCTCAGTGTTTAACAAGAGATTGTTTGAGGGCTACTGGTTTCCATGCCAAGCTCTGGCTGTATGAACTTGACAGCTTTCGGTGTGACACTTCAGTTTGCCAGCCTGCAAGGAGAGAAATGGTGCTTGCACACAGCGATGCACATCAGCCAGGTGGCCTGAGCCTCTGGATGAGTGGCAGTGTGAATCAATCCCGTGTCAACATCTGTCATTTTGCCACGTGAAGGAGGAATAATGCAGAGCAAGGAACTGGTGTGATCACAACCCATGCCGTCTGACAAACACCACCTGAGCTTCCTGCTCTAACCCCGTCACGACCTGTGCTGGGGGCTAAAAACCTGCCCGGACCCTGGACGATGGTTCACGGATCTCAGCTTTGGTCCTGCCTCACATCAACGGGGCAGAGAGCTGTGAGAAATGGTCCCCACCGCAGAACCAGTTTGCTTTGAGCAGCAGATCTCAAATCATTTCCATATGTTACTTTGAAGAAGAAAACGCCTGGGAAGTCTCAAAGCACAGTAACCAAGAGCCAAGGCAAAAATGCCCTGAAGTGCCCAGATCCTAAAGATAGGCCAGCCAGGGAACCCGCTGCCATCCACGAGACGTGCCTGCTGCAACACAGCCCTTCAGACGCTCGGCGTGGTTCCCAGCAGGAAGGTTTCCAACACCCATGGGGCAACGCTGGGAACGTTTTACCTCCTGACACAATGCTAAAGAGCTCAGCAGCACCAGGAAGGCAACGCAGCCGGGGTGGCGTGATTATCCGAGGTGTCACCTAGCTCCTGTCCATCTTTGTTTAAGGACGGGCTCAGGGACAGCTGGAAAAAGCCGTGATACCCTGATTAAATCCTAACACAGATAATTGTGCTCTGCCCGCTGTTCAACCACGTTTAATTTGAACTCCACGTTCTCCCTTTCTTCTGACTTAGAGGACTGCAATTAACCTGCACCTGAGCAGCCAGGCAAGAGGTCCCTAAGCACCCTTCCTAGATTAACCAGTAAAGGCAAGTCCTGACGATATTTCATGGAAACTCCCTGCCCAGGGTCTGTGCACACATCTGAAGGACTTCGAGGGCCCTCAGCTCTGAGTTAGGACCGGGATAAACGCAGTGGGAAACAGATGCAGGGCAGAGAACCGGGAGAGAAAAAGCAGCAACTGAAACAGAGGAAAAAAAAGACCCGGCGAGGGTCAGTCCTCCAGAGAGAGGGGAGGAGATGGGAAGGGAGAGCAGCAGGTTTGTGCCTCCTGCGATTTCCATGCAAATCTTCTTTAATTTGCATTGTTAACTTTACACAACCTCTGGGCAGCCTCAGCAGTTCGTGAATTGCCCGAGCAGCTGCAGATGTGGTTCTTGTGAGATCTCTGACGCAAACCGAATGAAAGAGCAACGAGATAGGGAGCAGCTACTGTTGGCTTCTTTTCCAAGAACGCATGTGAAGTGCTACCACTGTTTGTTTTGCAATAGAATGTAAATACTTCCGCTGGAAAAAAATCCTCAGTTCCCTCGCTTTTAACATAAAAGCAGTCTGGGGAGAGCTCCCTCTCAGAGCATCATCTGTGACACAGTTCTGCTGCAAGCTAAATACACACAAAAACCTCTAAAACCTCCTTTGCGTACGTGCTTGTCTCTGAAAGCAGGTGGCAAAGTAAACACATAATGGTCAGATCCACTAGTCTTGGTGTGCACTGACATCCAAACAATGTCTGGACAGACATCTAACAAACCGGCCACAGAAACGAGCGATTTCTGATGTAAGTCAGTGCCTCCCTCCTCCCCCTCAGACACTGCTCCCTCCCCACAAGATAATGGAACATTTTTGCAGATGGAAGGAACCCACTTTAAAAACAATCGGTCTTTGAAATGTCAGCTAAGGCTTGCTTGGCATGCGCTGCGTGCCACAGCAATGCGGCATAGCCTTTTGCACTCTTAAACTGTACCCCGTGGATCTGAAGCAGCACCATGATCAAGAGACGTGGGTCTAGTTTCCTGCTCTGCCACTGATTTCCAGCCTCTTGTGGAAGTCACTCGGCCTCCCTTCAACTCAGCTTCCCGCAGCAGGGGGAGGATAAGAGCTCTTTCTGGACTGAGGATGAACCCAAGCTCATGAGACGTTAGCGTGCTCCAGTAATGTATTTATTATACCAACATTTTGTGCCATTTCTCCTCAAAGCCTCTCCTTGTCTCCTCTAGCACAAAAAGGGGCAAAGCCACCCAGATCGCGAGGCAGCACGACGTGCCAGGAGCTTGGCCAGGTGAGCCTGCATCTCCAGGTGTTATCCCTCGGGTCTCGCTCAGCAGCTGCCCCCTGCTCTGGTCACAGCAGGCTGTGCAGGAACCTGCCCACCCCTCCGTCGGGGCCTCTGTGCTCCCACTGTCCCTTTCACAATGTTCTCGTTCTGATCTCTCAGGTCAGAACGTTCTTTGATCTTTAGGTAATTACAGAGGAATTACAATTAGTTTCTCTCCCCCTTTTCCAGTTCTAAGACCTTTGCTCTCCATGGTGCAGGTCTTGTTCTCAGCTGAAGACACTCCAAAGACTTTAAAGACCCTGGCTCGCACCTCGGAGACACGAAGACCAGCAACCCAGCCCGTACCTCTGCCACGAGCGGTGCAGCGAGCCAATTTGTGAAAGCTTTCAGCAGGATAATCTGTTAGCAGGGTAAGTGTGATCTCCTAATCCTAGCCAGGGAAATGGGATGTTCTCCAGAGTGAGGACAAGATAAGGAGCCTTAATCCACCTTACGAGGAGGCGCAGCACTAGGTTTCAAGCTCTCCCCTGACCTTGGTGAGCTCTCCTGCAAGGGCTGCTCACAAACCACAGCGTGGTAAACGGCAGCATTTTGCTCAGGGTCAGCACTTAAAACTGAAAAGGAAAAACTACCAGAAGCAAAGCTCCCAGGAAACTTTGGTGACTGGCTGGGGAGTCAGACACGACTCAGCTCTCGTCCTTCTGTCACCCTGATTGACCTAAGTGCCAGCGGGTAACTCTCAAGGACTTGGTAAATCTTTCCTGGTTTCTGTAATTAAACAAAGTGCAATGAAACTGCTTTATGCACATGGCACACGTCTCCTGCGTGGCCCCTTCCCACTCCCCAACCAGGTTAGAATCCATCCAGCCCCATTTGCAGACAAGCCGTCACAAATATGTTCTGTCCATCGTTTTGTTGTTTCTCTGCACCCCAATCTTTTACATTTGGTACGAGACCCTTTGGTACAGGGTCTAGGTCTTACAGTCAGGGTTCTTCCAAACCCAGAGTGGCCATGAAGTGTCAGGAGGGGGTTAAGCACAAGCAAACTCCAAGCGATGACATGGATGAAGGTCAGAGGATGCGTGATGTTTGGGGAAAGGCTTGATGAGCAAGACCTTTCCAGTCCTTCTCTTGAAACCATCCAAAGGTTTATATAATTTCATGACACAGGAGCCAACAACGTCTGTTCTTGCACATAGATTCAAAAACTGGATCGGTAGGTCAGCTCCAGTTCAGCTGGCCTCAGCACCAGTTTGGACTGTGGGAGCTGTGACAGGACCGGGAGCTCATCTCCAGCGGAAGGAACTCGGGTTACTGCAGCTTCATCGCGTGCATCAAAACCGGCTGGGCTGTAATGCCTCAAGCACCCGTCCATCTAGCTGCACCTCTGATATACCAGGAGAGCACTCGGTGCAACGCATCTCAGCAACAGATTCAGGTTTGTTTAAGAATGAGAACCCATCACAGTTACCTGATGAGAGAGCTAGATCCGAGGGTCTAGCTATGAGGAGCAGTTCCACATTGTTCTTTATTCTCAAATGTCATTTTCTAAATGAAGCATTCCTAGGGCTGGGCGCGACAGCGTTTGGGAGACTGTCTCGAAAAAAGACAAACAGATCACCCCATCTCACTGTTATTCAACGTATTTTATGGATAAGTACACTGTAGGAATACAGACTGTGCAGTAAAGGGACAAAAAAAAAAAAAAAAAAAAAAAGGAATCCTTAAAGATCATATTACATACATAAAATTTAGAGATTTATAATCATAACAAAGAACCTGACCAGAGGACGGGAACTTCTAAAGGATTTAATTGTTTTTATCAGCCATCAATGTGCAGCAATTGAAGATTGTGACATCAGCTAAATGGAGTGATCTATTTAGAAAAGCCACTAGTGTTATGCACATCCAGTCCAGTTCTCCACTTTCTTTGCACTTTTCCACAGTAGAAGAGAAAAAAAACCCAGCTGTGAGTAACAGGAGAATGCTAGGTATAAGTTCCCACATTCCTGTACGTAAAATATTACTAGCAGGACTACTCGGCTCTCTCTGAAGTCAGTGTTATTGCCATACTGAAGGCTGCTAGAGGTGCAGGTAGTCCACTGGATAATCCAGAGGGTAACCAGACTGTTCTCCCCATTCTTCAAGGGCTGGACAGGAGCACTGCTGTGTACCGATGCCTGCCCAGCACGAACGGTGTGTGCATCTGGGCTCGGGGCACCAGATGGCAGCATTTATTGCCTGCAGATCCTAGAGCAGCCGGGCTGGTGGTTTAGTACTCAACAGTTCATGCTATTAAACTCCTAAAGAAGGCACTGCAGTCCGTTCTTCCTCCTCTGCCTCGATCATGAGACCGCTGGGTAAGGGCGATAAGCAAGGGCAAAGCAAAAGAAGGAGTGTGACCTCTCCCCGCTCCTTCCACAGACCAGCGATGGTTTCCTGCTGAGATGTGCTTGCTCTCAGTAGAAATTCATTTTTTTTTTTTTGCCTGTTCCCTTCTGCCTGCTTTTTCCCTGGAGGGCTCTAGACCCTCATGGTTATCACGAATACCAGTGAAGGTTACTCAGCACATTTAGCCCCTGCCAAGACTTTTTTTTCCGAGGCGGACGTCATGCAAACACCTGACATGTCGTTAGTAAGCAGGCTTTTATCTGATCAAGGACAGCTGGGCTGGAATTTCAGCTCTGAACCAGGGAAAAGCCTAAAAGATATCCAAAGGCACCTAACCCTCCTCGTGTCGAACAGCAGCAAGCAGAATGCCCTGGCTGGGAGAGGGCCTCCGAAGCACAGCACCCGGTTTCCCAGCTTCTTTACCCCATTTCCTCCTCAGGGCTTGAATACCTGCACCCTGGGGTGGTGAACGCAAACCAACGGCTGTCCTACAACATTTCCTGCATTGAAAAATGTTCACAACTAAATGGCCTGGTTTTAGAGTTAAGGGCTGAGCTGAGGTTGCTACTGTCAAAAATGACTGCACCTGACGTAGTCACTGCAGTCACAGGAAAAGGAAAAAGGGAAGGCCGGGAAAAGGAAGGTCAGGGAAAGGAAGCCAGCTCCCGATGTATTCTTCCCAGCAAATGCACGCATCAGAGCAAGAGCAATCTTTCCGGTGTCTGGCATGACACCCTGCTGTCCCTGCCAGACTCCTTTCCCCAGGTGTGACACCAGATCCCAGGAAGGAATTCAGCCCCTGGCCCTTAACTACTGCCTCCTTCCAAAGCTGTCCTCCTGAAAACCAGAAATCAGCAATTTCTTTACATTTGAGACACCTGGCTTTTTACCAGAAAGACCCACAGTTTCCTCAAATGGCACCTCAGCTTCAATTTCATGCCTAAAGCCCAAGCCCTGATCTGTCAGAGATCCTGAGATCTCCAAGAGCTCCTGTGAGAAGACTTCACCGACACGCAGAGGAGCAGCCTGCTCCGTTTTTGTCCTGGCCTTACAGCCAGCACCACTGCTGTGGCCCAGCTGGGCTCAAGAACACCCGTTCCAAAGGCCACCAGAGGTTTTTGCACTGCAGCAGAGGACAAGAACAGTTTGTTTCTCCCACCTCTGCTGATTAAATAGCCCTCATAGGCAGCTAGCCGAAAGGAAGATTGACCAACTTGGTTGCATCAGTCAAGCTAGAAAAATAATTGTTGCCCAAGCCTCGGATGCTTCTGTGGCTGTGCTTTATCTAGGCTTCATTTTAAAACCAGCTCATGGTAGTTTTGTCTGATTACCCAAGCAGCAAACATCCAACCATGGCAGTTGCTCAGAAACTGTTTTTTGAAATACAAGGCACTGACTCCCTTTTTAAAAACAAAACACAAAACAAAACACAACTTTTTCCTGCTCCCCAACCCTGCTTTCCCTTTGACATCACTATTTCAAAACCAAACTATGCCGAATCCACAGGGACAGTCTCAGGCCATTCAAAAACAGCTTTTCTGTCTCATTAGTAGCTTTATTAGCGCTCCTCACCAGGCTCCTATGAACAGAAGATGTTTTCCCCCCAAACACGATGAATTTAGAATGGCTCCCCTGCTGACTTTGCAGGGCAGTTCTTGCGCTCTATGGCCCAGGGACGGCCTGCTATCAGCCTCGCTCCAAGCTGGCGCTTTTTCAAAGCTGTTTGTTTTCATATTTTCTCCTGAAATCAATCATCTTCACAGTTGCAGGTCTTAAATTCTGCAAGGGGAACGTTATGGACACTCGAAGGCCCACATGCTGCAGAGGGGGATTAATCAGGGCAGATGGATGTGTCCACATGGAATCTGCCTCATTTAGATGGTATTGCATGTGGGTCTTTTTCCAAAAGTCCTGTGGTGCACATCAAGTGATCTAGGACCAATGACTTCAGCACTCACATGAGGATTACTCATCTAATTAGGGGGTTTGCAGGCTCTGCCCCTGCGTTCCTGTGCACTGTTAATGTCATTGTACTGACTTCTAGAACGTTTGTCATTTACAGACCGGGCTCCACTTTTTTTGTGTGTTTTTTGCTGGTAGATCCGACCCCACAAGGTAGCACGGGCATTAATCACATGAATAAAGCTCTCTGCGTGCACAAATGCAGCAAGCTTAGGCTGTAAATTCTGTAAAGAACTAAAAGGCTCTTCAGAGCCCTGTTTAGCTAAGGAGGCTGCAACGTGAGGGGAAAAAAAACCTCCCTGAAAGAAGTACGGTCTTGTTTTGCAATCAGTGAGCAAGCATCATCACAAGTTTTCCTCCTATCACTTACCCCTTTCATGCTTTAGCACCTTGTCCCTCCAGCGATGGTGGCCCCTGAGTGCTCCTGCACCCCGCATCCCAGCGACATCTCCCGATATCTGATACAAACCCCTGGGCAGATGCTGGCTGCCGCTGCCCCTCCTACACCACACGGTGCTGCTAAGATGGGATTTGTTCACCCCCGGTGTCTAATCACAGAACAGGTTGGGTGGGAAGGGTCCTTACAGCCCCCCACCAGCCCAGGCTGCCCAAAGCCCCCTCCAGGGATGGGGCACCCACAGCTTCTGCTTGAGCCAGGGCCTCACCACCTGACACCTAACCTGACCTGGCCTGGCCTAACCCAACCTAATCGAACCCGACCCAACCCAACTCAATGCAATGCAACCTGACCTAACCAAACTGAACATGACCTAAACTAACTGAACCTAATCCAGCCTAACCCAACTGAACCAACCCAAACATTTATCCAACCTAACCAAATCCAATCTAACCTGATCTAACCTGACCCAATCCGACCCAACCAAACCAAACCTAATCCAACCCAACCTGACCTAGCCCAACTGAACCAAACCCAATAAGTGAACCTAACCTATCCAACCCCAACCTAACCTGACCTAATCCGACCCAACCTGACCTAACCAAACCTGACCTAATCTGACCTAACCGAATTTAACCCAACCTAACCCGACCTGACCTAACGAAACCTGACCTAAAACAACTGAACGTGACCTAACCAAACCCAACCTAACCAAACCCAACCCAACCTGCCCTAACCCAACTGGACCCAACCCAACCTAACCCAACCCAACCCAACCTGATCTAGCTGAACCCAACCCAACCTGCCCTAACCAACCTGCCCTAACCAAACCAACCAAACCTGAGCTAATCAGACCTAACCGAACTTAACCCAACCTGCCCTGACCAAACCCGACCTAACCCAACCAAACCTGACCTGACCCAACCCAACCCAACCTGCCCAAACCCAACTGG
Organism: Nettapus auritus; assembly: GCA_011076525.1. Taxonomy (NCBI): domain Eukaryota; kingdom Metazoa; phylum Chordata; class Aves; order Anseriformes; family Anatidae; genus Nettapus; species Nettapus auritus. The sequence continues at coordinate 10,050,967 of CM021782.1, read as the reverse complement.
ACCCAACCCAACCCAACCCAATCTGCCCTAAACCAGCTGGACCTAACCCAAACAAACCCAACCTGACTTAACCCAACTCAACCTAACCTAATTCAGCTGAATTGACCCAACTTGACCTGATCCAGCCCTTCCCTTCCCTTCCCTTCTCTCCCCTCCCCTCCTTTCCCTTCCCCTCCCCTCTCTCCTCAGCCCCCCCCCGCTCTGCCCCCCCCCCCTCCGGCCCCGCCCGCCGCACCCACAACACCACCACGTGGCCACGCGCGTCCCTTCCCCACCTCCGACCAATCGCAGCCCTCCCTGCCTCTCGGGCGGGCGGGACCTCCCCGCTTTTCCACCTCCCATAGGCCGAACCTCAAGCCCATCACCAAACGGGGCGGGCTTTACGAAGAGCCGCCGACCAATGGGAAGCGGCGGCGGCACCGCCAGCACGGCGGTCCGGGGCCGGGGCGGGGGCCGGGAGAGGGCCGCGGGCGCTGCATGGCGGCGCAGGGGCAGGGGCAGGGCGGGCCCGCGGCGCTCAGCTGCTGCTCCTACAACCAGGACCGCACGTAAGAGGCGGGGGGAAGCCGGGACGATACCTCGGGGGGGCTCGGGGCCGCCACAGGAGGGGCAGGGGGCCCAGTCCTGTCAGGGATCACCGTGAGGGGGGCCTGTGAGGGGGCCCGGTCCTGTCAGGGATCACCGTGGGGGGGGGGCGGGGAGGTCCTGTCACGCCCTGCGGGTGCCTGAGGGAACGTGTGGGGAGCTGGGGGGGGCTCTCGTCACGGATAAGTGGTGGTAGGGCCAGGGGGGTGGCCTCAGGTGGTGCCAGGGGAGGTTTAGGTTGGAATGAGGAGAAATTTCCTGTCAGAAAGGGTGCTCAGCTGGTGGGAGGGGGTGTGCGGGGGGGTCACCGGCACTGGGGGTGTTCAAGGGAAGGCTGGACGTGGTGCTGGGGGACGTGGTTTGGTGGGTGATGGTGGTGGCAGGGCAATGATGACCCTGGGTGGCTCTTCCAACCCTAATGGTTCTGTGATACCCTGCCCAGGCCCACAGCCCCCAGCACAAGGAGGACATGGGGCTGTTGGAGCGGGTCCAGAGGAGGCCACATAAATGATCGAGGGGCTGGGGCACCTCTATTATGAGGAAAGGCAGATAGAAGGGTCCAGGGGACCTCACTGCAGCCTTTCAGTGCTTGAATGGGGCTTATAAAAACATGGAGAGCAACCCTTTGCTCAGTCAGATATCGACAGGACAAGGGGGAATGGTTTTAAACTAAAAGAGGGGAGATTTAGATTAGTGGTTAGGAGGACATTCTTCACTCAGAGGGCGGTGAGGCCCTAGCATAGGTTGCCCAGAGAAGCTGTGGATGTCCCATCCCTGGAGGTGTCCAAGGCCAGGCTGGATGGGGCCCTGAGCAACCTGTGGCTGGGGGCTGGAACTGGGTGATTCTTGAGGTCCCTTCCAACCTGAGCCACTCTGTGATTCCGTGTATCCAGACGTAACCCAGCCTGCAGCCCCCAGAAGTCACCACAGGTAACTCCTGCCACCAGGGGTTCCCCATGGCCCTCCCTGCAGAGGTCTGTCTGGCCATCTCTTTGTCCATCCATCACCCCAGGATCAGACAGCAGGGAGCATTCTGCTGGCCCACAGGGATGCTCACCTTCTGCAGGCTGCAGCAGCCACAGACAAAGCACAGCGCTCAGGTTTCTCACCTTAAGTGCTTGAGGTTGAAGCCGGAGTTGTGCCTTGACAGATCACTGGGTCAGGAACTGCCCTGTCCTTTTATCTGCAGGAACTCAGACCATAACCTTGCCATCAGATCTCATCTCCATCTCATCTTTGCAGCTCTCTGGCAATTGGAACCACAACTGGATACAAGCTTTTCTCCTTAAGTTCTGTGGAGCAGCTGGACCAGGTCCATGAAAGCAGTAAGTCTTCTTTCTGAGCGGTGGCTGACAGCTTTAGCTACGTTACTGAAATTCAGCCTGCTTTGAGTGAGTGATTCTGCTTCTGGCTGCTGCAGAGATGGCATCTGTCTCCGCTGTTCCCTTATCAGGAGAGGAGCAGCTCTGTTTATTGCCCTGTGCATAGCAGCCTTTAGAGCGAGCTGCAGCCTCGGAAAAGCTTCTGAGCCACCCACAGTACTTTCACAGAGCTGGAGGAGTCCCACAAGTTTAGAATCCAGCTTCTTTCTCACTCCTTTGTCAGTCTGACAGCAGCAGCTTGTCCTGCAAGCCAGCGTTCAGAGCTAGTTCCCTGCTACATGTTTCAGGCACGTCTGGGAAGCTGCAGGCCACCAGTGCGGGTTCTGTGACATTTACCTTGAGACAGTTTTAGTGGGCTTCCAGGGTAGGAAGGTCACTCACAGCAGGCTTAACAGCCAAAGACAAGTACAACCTCACGGAGCACATACTCTGTGGTCTGGTTCAGGCCATCACCAGAATTGTTTGAGCTGAGATGCACCAAACGAGACCCAACTCGCCCCCAGGAGATGCCTCTCTCCCCACCAGCTGTAGCGGGAGCTTCAGCAGCCAGGCATAGCTGCCTCATCTGTGGCACCATTCAGGCTCCTTCTTTGCCTTACAGGGTCAATGAGCTGCCATATGGCAGCAAGCCACAGCCATCTTTTAAAGTTGTTTAGGAGTCTGGATTCCCCTCAGAGGCAGATCCAGAGACAAAAGAGAAACAGATCCCTGCTGGTGTTGTGCTCAAGGCAATGGGCTGAGATGCAGGCATGTCTTTAGAGCACTCCTTGTACCTCCAGGGCAGGACAGCCCAAGCACTGGGTATGGTCCAGGGCTGTCTAATTAGAAGGTAGAGTCCCTGATGACTTAGGTACAAGTCCAGCAGGGCCATTGTAACAGTGTCTTTTCAGTGTAAGAGGAGTCATCCCAAGCAGTCACTGCGAGACATCCCACACCACTGTTCACCACAGCCACACCAGAGCTCTGCAGAGAGCCTGACCCTAGTGAGGAGGAAGGATTAAATGGATCAGCTTTCCCCTGCCTTAAGGAGGGTGGGAGAAATCAGACACCATGCAGAATGGCCAGCGAGTTCCACGCAGCTTGTTCCTTACCTCAGTAAGCCCTGGCTTGTTTGCTGCCTCCAGGAAAGTCACTGACCAAGCTGACTCCCATTTCCTGTGGTAAAGGTGAGGGCTTCCTTTTTATATCCCGTTCCCAAGGATTGCCTGCAGCTGGAGGGCCCTGCCCAGGAGGGGCACAGCAGCATTCTGCATGCAGGGAGGTTTCCTTCACCCCTTCCTCCTTTGACGCTTTGTGCCGTTTATGAGAAGTTTTTAACAAGAGCAGATGTTGAGCTTCTTAGCACTGAGCCTTCCAACCCTATTCCCTCCTGAGTCTCATTTGTCACAGCAAACCAACCAACCATAAACCAAGCTAAAGGCTGTCTTGCTTTTCTTCTGTGCCCAGATGAAATCCCAGATGTTTACATCGTGGAGCGCCTGTTCTCCAGCAGCCTTGTGGTCGTGGTCAGTCATGCCAAGCCAAAGCAAATGAACGTCTACCACTTCAAGAAAGGGACGGAGATCTGCAACTACAGCTATTCCAGTAACATACTGTCCATCCGGCTGAACCGGCAGGTGAGAGGCTGGGGCAGCGGGCTGCCCACAGCTGTCCCAGTTTGGCTCTCTGCTGGTGCTGACTGTGCACAGAGCAGCGGCCAGCTGGGACCCTGCTGCCTGGAGGGCAGCCGCAGCCCGGCTCGGTTTGTGCTCTGAGCAGGGCTTTGAGGGGTAGGTAGGTACACGCTCTCCTCTGCCAGCTCCACCTTGTATCCTCTGGGAGAGGAGGAGGAGGGCTGTGGATGTCACCTGCCATAACTGCTTGAGTCAAATAATGCCGGGTCCTTGTTTTCTTCGCAGTTATACAAAGGCTTTTTGTTGTTTGTCTCCTTGCCTACTCAACATGTGGTTCTGCCCAAAACCCACCTTTTTTTCTTCCTCTCTCCCTTGGATTCCACTTCCTGACTTCAGGACCACCTCTGCCATCACTGTTGCAAATGAGACTGTCAGAGTTGGTAACAGAATCCAGGAGTATCTTGAACTCCATCGATGAGGCAAAAGGCTGCTCAAGTACTGCTAGCTGCCGGGTTTTATTTTTAAAGCTCTAGGAAACACTGGGAAGGCTTTTAGACTGTTGTTCTCTGAACTGACACAGCCTCGCAGCCCTGAGCCCTATTTGTAGGATTTAAAGTCTTTTTTTTCCATAATTATTTTCAAAGTATATGCCATAAGAAGCTGAGGACATTTTACAATGAAGAAATGAGCAGTCTGTGTAATTGTATATAATCAGCCTCTCCTCAGTTAGCAACAGTGGGTCCTGCAGTAAAGCTCTCCCGTAAGGAAACTCTGGGTTGAGTTTCCAGTAAAGCTGGACGAGAAGTTCCTGTACTACAATTAAATCTGTCCTAAATTGATTTTTTTCACTTAAACGTACAATGGAGCTGGCAGAACGAGGACTTCCGCTGAATTGCAGATAGATGTATATGTATAAAAATAAACTGGGAGGTTCTGCTTAGCAGTTCTGGGAGATCTGGGAGGAAAAGAAGTCCGGGATTTTTCCCATGCGCTGTTCCAGTGAGTGCCTGAGGATGATGTGTAGGCAGCCACACTCCTTGGCTGCGTTATGAGCTCATCCACCGACCGTAGCACAAGCAAACCTGAAGAGATTTGAAGATATTCCAGATAGCTGGGCAGGCAGAAGATAAATCACTGGGCTTTGATGAGCTAGAAGCCAAGGGCACTGTCCCCAGAGGAGGGATATTTCTACCTGTGCACTAGAGTTCGGGGTGTGAGCATGACCTTCCGTGGTGAAGGCACCTGCTCTGCGGCCTGGGCAGGGCTGCGATCACACACCCGTGATACCTGGATTCACGTACAGAGAAATAACTCTGTTTTGTGCAACTGTACAGTTCCGGTCTACATTCAAGATGGAAGCTGGTGGCAGTCGGCTTCTGCTCGTGCTGTCATGTTCGAGCACCTTCCTGGGGTTCAGAATGAAAGCCTTACTCTTCTAAAAGTCCATATAAGGCTGAGTCCCACACAAGCCATTAACACAGGAAGACACTAACGAAGTAGGAACAGATCTCAAACAAATGGTAAATGTTTTGATTTGACCTCTCCGTGGAAAATCCTTGTTGCGCAAGCAAAACAGTCCCTCGGTTGTTGCTGATCCATGGGAATTCTTTGTTCCAGGCTCCATTGTAACTCGAGTTTGCATTAAACTAGATCACGATTTGTCTCAAAGGGGGCTATAAGGGGGACTGCTGAGAAGCTGTCCTGCAGCCTCCCTGGATTTTCAGTTACTGTACTGAAGCCCTGCTGAATTCCTTGGAGAGCTTTGACATTTTTTCTGGCTGTGTCCATGCCCGGCACGTTTAAGTCCTCAACATACGGCTCAGCCGCTAACCTGAGCCATGTCGAGCTGGAGCACTACAGAGAAGCACAGGAAGCAGTGCCTTGAGCACTGTGTAGCCATCGCGGCACCAGGCACCTTGTCGGAGGCTCTGTCTGTGTGCAGTGAGGATAAAAACCTTTCCTTACCTCAGCAGGTCTCACACTGATGCCAGCCTGGGCTGCAGGGCTGCACAGAGGGCAGGAGGCAGAGAGCCAGCCCTCTGTGCTCCCAGCGAGCTCGTCCAGGCCTCTTTTGCCTCTTCACCTCCCACCCCCTCGTCCTTTTTCTGGGTTTTGTCCCCGTGCTGCAGCTCTGGCTGCTGCTTTGCTGTCATCTGAAGCCTCCCTTCACCTGTGCAGCAGCAGCAGCCTCGCAGTTCTGGGAAAGCACACGGAGGCTTTGCCGAAATCAGCTGTATAAATATCACCCTGACGGCCTCTGCTAGCGAGCCGATGGCTGTTACTGGAGAAAAGGCAAAGCCTTCCTGGAAATGCAGGAGGGCTCTGACACAGCCCCAGATGCTGTGGTTAGCAGGAATAGAAGTGGGAAAGAGTTTGATCCGAGAGGAACGGTGGAGGAAGGCAAAGATTTTCTAATGTGGGTGTTTTCAAGTCAGTAACTAAACTCCACATTTAGATACTAAATAAGTGGCCTCATTTCTAAAGAGGTGGAGGCTTCCTGTGCAAGGATTTGGATGCTTCCTCTGCAGGCCTGGGCAGAGTCTGGCCTTACATTTTTATTGGGATGTTTTCAGGGCTTCTGGACACTTGGCACTAATACAGGTGGAGCTGTGCTAAACCCCGGCGTTAGAAAGCACAACCCCTCGGCCAGATCCAGAGCCCGGTCCCAAAAAAGCCTCTACAAAATGCTCCCGTAACACGCAGAGATCTGGACCACGCGGAGCCACAAAGCTGAGCGGTCACAGAAACGGTGGCCTAATGCTCAGGTTGCAACACGAGGGCTTCCTTTTGCCTTTCTGCCTTTCCTGCCCATCGTTCGGCAGCTCCTCGCTGAGCAGCTGCCTCGTGGCTGAGTGGGTGGGTGTTGCTGATGAGTTCATTCCACAGAAGAGGTGCAAGCACATGAACGTAGAAACACCCTGCCCGCCTGCCAAGATGGTGTAAGTACTAGATGGGAAGCGCTGACCTCTGTGACTGTCCCTGAACAAAGCGTTCCCGCCCGGTTTTATACAACTCCACACAACTCTGGGCACACGGAGCTCAGTCCTGCCTGCTGATGTCCACACCTTAGGTTTAGCAGAAGTGGGAGGCCCACGGCTTGGATGTCTGCTCCCAAACGGGGAAGAAGCCAGGGCAAGGGGCAGGCAACCCCATTGTGGGCATACTGACAGGCAGGAGCGGCTGCCTCTCTGCCCTGTGGCCTACATGACCACAAAGTAACTTGCTATGAAAAAAAGATCAAAGAAAAGTTGGGGTAGAAATAGGTGGTAACCGGGATCCAGCGTGTAAGCCAGGTGTGTGCTCATGTTCTGGGGCCTGGAGATGTGGAAGATCAGCTCTTAACAGAAATCATCACGCTTTATCTGCTTTCTAACGCAAAAGCAGATGCAGGCAACTCTCAGAAGCAGAGCCATAGAAAATCAGAGGCTTCCAGTGAGAGGGGACGTGGAAGCAGAGATTGCGTTTCTGTGGCATTTCAGTAAAATCCCTGCAGAGCGTTTTCGTCAGCAAAGATGAGGGTGTGTGAGCTGGTGAGGTTCTGTTCACGTCCCTTGTGTCCTTGCAGAGGCTGATTGTCTGCCTGGAGGAGTCCATTTACATCCACAACATTAAGGACATGAAGCTTCTGAAGACTATTCTGGATACGCCTCCCAATGCAACAGGTAAGCGCGGCGTGGAAGGGAGAGGTGAGCTCTGCAGGAGCTTTGTTCAGCCCCGGTATTCATGTCAGAACTGAAACCAGCCCAAGGTCTGTGCACTAATTCAGCGCTGAGGAGCCAGCAATGCCTGGAGGCAGTCAGCTGGGCTCGTGAGAGAGGAAACCCCGCTCTGCCCTGAGCAAATGCTTCGGAGGAGAGCAGAAACGGTCAGCAGGGTTCCAGTAAGGTTCGGTCTCTCCCCATCCTCTCGCAGGATGAGCACGCAGCTCCGCGGAGCGTGCCTTTGTTCCCTGGACAAGAGCGAAGCTGTAGGGCAGGCCAGGACCGCGAGCTTCGCTCCGCGTACAGGATGACTTCAGATCCCCCTCTGGGGCTCGCTGCCCTTCCTTCCGCGTGCCCCGTGTCAGAGCCCCGCAGCGCTTTGAAGGAGCCAAGCCAGGGAGTTCCCAGCAGCCTGGGCCGCCACCTGATACTACTCCAAACGCACGGGAAGCCCGAGGGGCAGGGCAGGGCAGGGCAGGTGGCTGCAGAACAGATCCTCTGTGCGGCGAGGGGTGAATCCGGCCTTCCTGCTGATGGGAGAGGAGCTATTTTTAGCGGCGAGCAGGGAAACCTGGCTGCGTGCCGGCGGCGCTGCCGAGCGTGGTGCGATCTCCCCGTCGCAGGCTGCGGCGGCGTCTCGGGGGCGGCCGCCGGGGAAGTTATCGATGCGCTCACGCCTGGCTGCTCCCGGGCTTTCAAGGGATGCTGTTCCAGCTTCTCCCCTGACCTACTTCAGGTCTTAACAGATGGCCTCGTTATATGGATTAAGCGTCCTCGATGCTGCGAATATAATTACAGTTTAAAACCTTCCCGAGAAGGCCCCGCCGTGGCAGGAAGGACGGGGATACCTAGGCCTGGAGCTGTTCCGGCGGGCTGAACGGCCGGGTGACGGTTTGAGAGCAGCAGCAATCAGCGATTCCTGGGACAGGCCAGGGCCGCTGCGGATCCCAGGACTTCACAGGAGCTTCATTTCCTTAAAACCCTTTTACCGCAGCAGCTGGCACTGACTGAGCTGAGTGACAAGTGCTGTGCCACGTGTGCTGCCTTTGTCCCCGAACACCTGCGCTGCTCCCAGGCCTGACCCCACGCACGGCGTGTCCGGGAGGCCAAGGCGGCCCAGCCTTCTCTCTCTCCAAGCCCTTTCCGAGCAGGGATTCAGGGATTTTCTGCCCGCCCATGGGGCAGTCGCTGTGAGATCTGCACCTGGCGCTTCTCAGAACCCAGCTCCCGACCCTTCGCTGTCCTTCAGCCGCTTGGCAGCGTGGGGCCAGGCCTGCAGCACGCGGGGGCAGCCAGCGCTGCTGTCTCACAGCTACGGGGGAAGCGCGGCGACCTGCGGCTGCCTCACACGCACACACTGTGAGAGGCGATGCTTCCCGCGGTGGTGATGTGCACGGAATTTCCAGGATGACTGCACACGCTCCGGGTTGTCCCCTCGGTAAGGTCTGGCCAGCCTCCTCCACGCAGGACAGAGAGGAAAACGCCCGGGGTGGGCGAGCCTGGTGTTTTTCATGTGTGCTCAAAGGAGTGAATCTCTCCTGAGAGGAAACCACGCTGCTTAGTCGTGAGCTTCCAGCTCCAGGCGAGAAGCACCCGAGCGTGTCTGAGCCGCGCCGCAGCCCGTGGGAGTGAAGCAAAGTCCCCGGGGCGACGCAGCGCCCTGGGAGCGGGGCTGGCTGCCCGCCACCATCAGCACACTGGCGTGGGAGCCTTCACCATGCGGGACGGCGCCGGTGGCTCCTGTCCCCAGCGAGTCCCGGCCCGATTCACTCCAGGGAGGCCAGGAGAGCCCAAGGGAGCGCCGTGGCTGCGAGGTGACTCACGGCAGAGGCAGGATTAGTGCTGACGAGGTCACCGAGCTCGTGCTGACGTGCGTGCCGTGATGCTGAGAGCTGCAGCTTTGGGAACCACCTCGTGTGGATCCCCTCACCCCTTCCTGAGCCCCCTGCTGCACGCACCGACCCTCGCCGGGGCTGTCGGGTGCCGAGAGCAGAAGAGCATCTCCAGAGGCCGCCCGTGTCCCGCGTGCTCCCCGTTCTCTGCGCGTCCCCGAGGTCAGCTCAGTACACTCCGTCCGTGTTTTCCCCTGGCCTGGTTTCCCGTTGGCCTCTTCCAGACAGGCGCGGAGCAGAGGGAGAGGCTGACTCACGCCGGCCGGCTCACAGCTTGCTTTGTTCAGCTGGAGCCTTCTCTCGATCCTCCGCTTAGAGGAAGGGCTGCGACGATCCCTGGGGCTGCCGGGCTGGGGGAAGACCCTCCTCAGACGACCCCGGTGCTGTTCCCAAGCAATCTCTGGGCTGTCCTTGCTGTCCTGCCACCCCTCCCTCTCTGGGTGCCGTCACCTGCCTTTTAACTGCCTGCACTTTGCTGCTGCAGCTCTTCTCTGGCACGCACAGGCCCTGGCACGATGTGAACGCTTTTAATTGCTAGGGAGCGGACCTCTGGGGCCCCTGGCGGATCCCGCAGCTCCTGGCTCCGCCGCTGCGGTCGCTTTGTTTTGTTACAAACAATGACCTAAAAACAAAAGCTTCAGCTGATTCTTCCCTGCTGCTGGGCGGGGGCCAGGACGCGTTGCACGGCGTGCGCGTGTGCATCCGTGTGTGCGTCCCGTGCGGGGAGCGGAGCCTGGCGGGATCCCCGACAGCCTTTAACCCCGCAGCTTCCTCCGCACGTGGGGCTACGTGGGACCCCAGGCGGCAGCCAGGAAGCTCGGGGTCGTGCTCAACCCCTGAGTGGGTTCTGTGAAGGCCGGGAGCACGCGGCCGCGGTGCAGGAAGCGAGCGAGACCCGCTGCTGTGACAGGATCCGCCGGGACGGGTGCTCAGCCGGCGGCAGAAAGCAGAGGCAGGAAGGGATGCTCTTTCCTAGGTCACTTGGGGGGCAGGCGGATGGAGAGGCCGACGCACACATCCATCCATCCACTTGTCTCCTGTAATTCCTGCTGTCTCGGAAGGGGAAGTTTGGGAGACTTCTGCTCGTGTTGGCATACAAACAGATGGTCGTGAGAGCGGAGAATTCCCTCCGTGGTAACAGTTCTGCTGGGTTCGAGTCCCTTGCCTGCCAGAACCTCCCCGCACAACCGTGGTGTTTGCTGGCTCTTTGCTTCCCTTTTCCTGTGGGAGAAGGAAGTGGCGGTGCCCAGCCCCACGGCCGCGGCACAGGCGTCCTTCTGGGGCTGTGTGCAGGCCGCACAGCTCATCCGAGCCTCCAGCCGTGTGCCTACACCCTGCTCACACCCACACGTGTCCAGCTGAGCCCGGACAGGAGCCCTGCCAGCCCTGAGACCACGACGTCCCACGTTGTGTTCCGTGCCCCTACTCCTTCCTTCTCAAAGGAGATGATTAAGGGGGAGAAGCCAGGAACCTGCTGTTGAGCAGAACCTGGGCTTTTTCAGAGCAGGATTTGGGGGAGGCCGTGGCAGGGAGGAGGGAGCCGTACTGTCCCGCACCAGCAGGTGTCCCCACGGCTGAGGCATCGCCAGCGCGCAGCCGGCCTGCGCCTGGTACCGGACACTGGCCCAAAACGAGACATCGCCTGAACCCCCGCGGTGTCCGTGGCCGCGTCTCCGCTTTCTGTCCTCCACCAGCAACCAACCTCAGCTGCGCCCCTCTCGCCCTGCCAGGTCTGTGCGCTCTCTCGATCAACCACGCCAACTCCTACTTGGCTTATCCCGGCAGCGCGACCAGCGGAGAGATCGCGCTTTACGACGGAAACACTTTGGTAAGTGCACAGCTCGCCCCTTTGGATACCGGCAGGGCCTGAAAACAAACAGCACCGCGGCACAGCCAGCGGGGCCTTTGGGGAGGGTGAATAAATGCAATCCGCGGAGCTGGGCTGCAAGGAGCTCCCGGGGCGGGCACGTTCCGCATCCCCTTGCTTGGACGCCACGCAAAGCGGGCGGCCTCTGAGGTCAGGACATCCACTTCCCGGCCCTGGAGGGGGAGGTAAACGTGCCCCCTGCCTCTGCAGCTGGGGGGCGGCTGCCAGGCTGACACGGACAAGGGTTCACGTGAGCTTTGGCAGCGTGCACAGCGGGAGCGATGTGCCTGGGGTGGTCGCGGTCAGAGCTGCTGTGGGTGCAGGACCTGGGCAGCTGCTTTGCCCCGCCGCAGGCTGGAAAGGATGCTGAACCCGAAGTCATGGGGAGGGCAAGGTGCACGCAGCCCCTCAGGAAATCCCTCCCTGGCTAGGGTCACGATTATCTGCGCTTTATGCCAGGGCTTTGGATTACATAAGGCTGCCGCTCTGTACATGCAGCAGGAGCTGAGGATCCGCAGCAGGGGAGGAGCAGAGCTCGCAGGGAAGGCACGCTGCTGCTGCGAGAGGTACTAGCGAGGGCCTGGGCTCCCCGCAGGCATCAGAGCGGCGTCACTGCAGCAGCCTGACGTGCAGACAGCGCACAGACCTGCCAGCCTTCAGCGAGGGCGCAGCCACCAGCCTGCTCGGGAGGGGTGAGAGCTGAGGACTCGTGCACCTGACAGGAGCTCTCTGTAATCACAGCGCCTGCGGTGCACGGGGAGGGAGCTCAAGATAAGAAATGCTGAGGCTGTTGATAGCAGACCCGTGATACGGTCCCGTGAATACACACGGACGGTCCTGGACAGGGCGCGCGGCGGGGAACGCCCTGCCCTTACGCAGGCCGAGGAGCAGCGTGTCTTTGCACTCACATTCCCTTCTGTCCTACAGAAAACAGCCTGCACAATTCCTGCCCATGACGGCCCTCTGGCTGCCCTGACCTTCAACTCCACCGGCTCGAAGCTGGCCAGCGCTTCCGAAAAAGTGAGTGAGCGAGCGAGTGCTGCTGCATTAACCTCGTCGCCACAGCCAGCCCGCAGCTGGCAGAGGGCTCGCAGCCAGCCCTAGCACTTTGTCTGCCTGCTGCAGGGAGAGCGGGGCCTCAGGGCAGCCCCTTCCCAAGCACAGCTCACAGAGGAGGGGCAATAAAGGGATTCCCACTTGTAAGAGGCCACAGTGTGGCGTTCTTGTTGACTCAGGCTGGCAGACGGGGCCTTCGCGTGTAGGGAGTTTCCTGGGTGTGTCAGAGAAGGGGCTCGCGCTCTTTGCCCCGCTCCCGTGTGATCTTCCCACTCGCATTTTTTGCAGGGCACGGTCATTCGTGTGTTTTCCATTCCCGGTGGGCAAAAGCTGTATGAATTCCGGCGAGGGATGAAAAGGTCAGTTCATTCTTCTGTGGGTGACAAGCTGACAGAGGGCTCCCGGAGCAGAAATGTAAACACAGGGGCAGGGCAACGTCAGATCCTGGCGGCTCTGGCGTCTTTTGCAGAAAGAAAACAAGAGCCAGCGTATCAGATAGAAACGTCATTGTGCCAGACAGCCACGCTGCGCCCAACTGCCGCTGGCAAGTTCAGTGATTCAATTCAGCGTGCCACAGAACGGGACAATTGCAGAGAACAGAGGTAGCTTCAGTCCATTCACTCCGTCCTTTTGTTGTTCCTTACTTGAGATAATGAAGTCTCCAGAGTTAGCATCCTGGCTCGTCTTCTCAAAGGAGGTGTTCTGAAGCTAAAAGTCATTTGCGCAGAGCTCCATTCTAGATGGCAGCCGTGGGCTGTTCCTGCCCTCCTGAAGTCCCCGTCCAATGCTTCAGGAGATCCTTTCCTGGTCTTCCTCTCTCCCCCATCCCTGAGCTGTGATTTTACACACTTCTGCAAGTACCCGGACTGACGTCCCCGAGATACCCTGGCTCTGCTGCGCCTGCACCTGGCCGTGCAGCACCTGGGATGCCCTCCCTGGCCTTGGCAGTTCCAAAAGCTTCAGCGGCTGTGGCGAGGCAGCCCAGCTGTTTGCTCGACAGACGGCCGTGTGAGCAAGGACGCTTCACCTCTCCGGCTGGCTGTCGCTAACTAAGGGTTGTCCCCAGCTCTGAGTGAGGAGATTAGGGAAATGTTGGCCCACAGCAGCCAGGCAGGGGGCTTCTCTCTCTGTATGGGTCTCCTTCCTCCCCGTCCTCTTCTCTGAGCAAAACCCAGCAGGTCCCACTGGGTAACGTGCCAGGAGGTGACCGGTCCCGTCTCCTTGGCTCTAGGTACGTGAACATCAGCTCCCTGGTATTCAGCATGGATTCCCAGTTCCTGTGTGCTTCCAGTAACACGGAGACGGTGCACATCTTTAAACTGGAGCATCTCACTGACAGGTGAGGGGATAACCTGGGCTCGCTGCCTGCCCCGGGGCTGTCTGAGCTTCAGGCACCTGCCTTTACGCAGCTGGCCTCTGTTTCCTCGCCACGTGTTCTCCACCAGCTGCAAACTCTCTGTCTTTGTGTCCTCGTGGACTCCTCGGAAAGCTGCACACCGTGTCCCTGCTGTCAGCTCCCCAAGGCCTGGTGTGTTTATTAGCTGCCACTGTCCCCTTCCTCCTTCCCTGTGCCCAGCCTTCCCCTGGCAGCACGGTGCTGCTCGTGCTGCAGCTGCCAGAAGGGTCGCACTATAAGCGTGAGAGCCCCTGGCCTGCGAGTCCATGCAGCTCACCCACGGGGAGAGATTCTGCTGCTGCAGGAGAGAAAGGGGAATTTTGATACCAGATCTTTCAGTCGGTGAATCTGCTACTATGCGAGTCTGCCTGGCACGGCAGGGGGTTGGTCTGCAGGCTTCCAACGCTGCGGTAAGCACCAGGAACACAAAGTGCAGCACAAGGATCAGCTCTGTGTCGTTTTTCCTTGGTGCAAACACGTCAGCCCTTCTTGGTAGACAGAGAAGGGCTTCCACAAGGGTGCCCAGGGGCACAGGGAGCACAGCTGCTCTGAAGAAATCCTTCCATATAACTGAAGTCAGGATCGTTTTCGTTGTCCCTAATCTGTTTTGGCACGGATGCCTGTGGTACCCCTACTGATGCTGCTTTGTGACCCCTCAGCCGGCCAGAAGAGCCTCCGACCTGGAGCGGGTACATGGGGAAGATGTTCCAGGCTGCTACCAACTACCTCCCTGCCCAGGTATCAGGCATGATAAACCAGGACCGAGCTTTCGCCACTGTACGCCTGAACACCTCCGGGCAGAGGAACGTCTGCGCCCTCTCCACGTACGTATTGCCGTCTGTGTCCATCTGCCAGCCTCGGAGCAGACGCGGCTCTGCAGGACACCGCCGCGGTGGCCCGCTACCCGGCAGCCGTGCGCGCTGCAGAGCACGCAGCGTGTGTTTGCTGCCTCTGTGTGTGCGTGCAGCCGTCGCGTTCGGGCTCACGATGCTTCTCGCGTTAGGATTCAGAAGCTGCCTCGACTGCTGGTGACCACGTCGGATGGACATCTCTACATCTACAACCTGGACCCGCAAGATGGAGGGGAGTGCGTCTTAATTAAGAAACACAGGTACTGTACCTCCGGTGCGTGGTGTTCCCTACACGATTGATACAGAGGCTGATTTTTAAAAATTAAGACAGGGAATTTCACCTGAAAGCACAAAACGGAGCTGTAGGAACAAGAACTTTAGAACTGACTCGTGAATTTAGTTGCTTGATCTGACAGCCGTCAGAGAGGACCACGTCAGCAGGCAGGGACTTGGGGCATCTTGCAGAAGAAACCAGAGACGTCCCAAATCCCCCGGTGGTTGTGGGACATCTCAGCCTCCATGGCAGAGCTGGGCAGGCCGTGCCTCAGGAGATGTCTCCAGCAGCAGAGCGCTGACCACTGGGGGGGCAGGAGGGCAGACCACCTCCTCCAGGTGTGAGCGGGTGCTGGAGAGCCGATTTTGGGGCTGTGATGGCATGGAGAGGCACCGGGAGCTTCCGTCAACACAAACTCCCACACACGCATGCCTGCAGGCTCGCGGTGCCAAAGCAGAGCCTTCCGTGCTGCCGTTCAGTTCGTGCGCCAATAAAATGAAACGCATAACCCCACATCTGGGCTGCTTGGCTCCAGATGTGAAGCCTTTGGGGTGGGGTGCGATGTAACATGTTCTCTCAGCCGGGACGTGGCAGCCGGCCAGGAAAATGCCAGCACATTTTTTTTTTTTAAAGCCGCAAAACAAAAGCACTTGAAAGCTGCGCTGTCCAGCGTGCTCCGGCCGCCGGCCTCCTGCCTCCGTCAGACCCCGCTGCCGCCCCCGTGCTCCCGTCGTGAAGCAGCCGTCCGGAGCTGGCAGCCCAGCGTCCTCTGTGGGTTCCTCTTTTAGCATCAGAGGACTGAAAAGGGCCCTTGGGTCATGAGTTACATTACATCATACTATATCTCTGCTCAAACTCCGTCCTAAACTAGCCAGCGCTGCTTTTCTCATCTAGTCCACTCCTGTTGGAAGCCCTTCGGAGCCCCCTCCATGATTAGAAACACTGTTTGCCTTTGTAACCTAAAGCTTTTGTGGTCAGTCTGTTCCCTTCTATTCTCATGCCAGCATTGTCCTCCAGCCGAAGTAGTGCTTTCCCTATCTTCTGCTCCCCCCTGCTTTCTTTGTAGCGCACAATGATCTCCTCTGCGGCGCTCTAAGGGCTGCAGGCAGAGCCTGGCCGCAGTGGTACAGGCGGGTGAGGTGCTTCGAGGAGACGTGGCTGCACGCCGTTGTACCGGCCAGTGCTGGGGGAGGAACGGACGGGATCAGAACTAACTCTTCTCCCCTCTCGCCCCTGTGCGATCAGTCTGCTTGGCTCAGGAGAAACAGAGGAGAACAAAGAGAACGACCTTCAGCCTCCAGTACCTCAATCTTACGCAGCGACGGTAGCCAGACAAAGCACAGTGCCTTCAACTTCGACCATGCCAGGTGAGCATCGCCGCTGCCCTTCCTCGGGGCAAGGGAGCAAGAAAGCCCCTGGAGAAAAGTGGCAAGTTTCCAAACTTCCAAGGGTTCGTTGGAGCAAAACACCCCGCGGCAGCGGGGCCCTCTGGAGCTCACCCAGGTCCTCCCCTGGGATGGCTCAGGCGTTCTCCACTCTGCTTGCTGGGCCCCTTGCGCAGCGCTGCTCGCAAACAGGCCCCTGGCCGAGCAGAAACCACATCCGAGCTTTGGAGCTTGTCCGACAGCAGCCTGCCAGCTGCTGGGTTTCCAGGAGTTGGAACCATGGCTGTGGGAGTCAGATCTCACTGGTATTTGTGTTGAACTCACTACGATTCCCTGAACCTGTCGCACTTCATAGAAACGAACACTGAATTGTTGCAGGACAGGACTGGGTGACTCTTTATATTCCCTAAGGTTAAGGAGTGCATACAGACGGGGATCCCATTTTGGAAATGGGGCTTACGTTTGGGGTGGGAGGAAGCCAACTGCTGCCACAGCAGCTAGCCACGTAGTCCGTGCCCTAACGGGTAGTGCTGGCGGGGATACCTTTCTCTACAGCCGTCCCTCAGTGCTCTGCCAAATGGCACAGAAAGCAGCTCTGGGGTAGCTCAGGGATAAATCAGCACCACGGCTGTTTGTTGCCAGCCCCCGTGCCCCCGTTTATCGGCGACGTTCTGCGTTTTCTCTTTGGCAGGTTATTCGGAGGACGGTGGCGCCCTGCGAGGAGAGGTCATCCCAGAGCATGAGTTTGCAACTGGACCAGTGTGTCTCGACGACGAGAATGAGTTTCCTCCTGTGAGCATTCGGGACCCCTAACACAGCAATTCAGCCCTCATGCTAAGAAGAAAGTGTTAACCTCTTACAGAAGAGATACTGTTGCCCTGACCTTGGCCCAGTTCACTGTGAAGCCTAAAATAACTCATTAAGGTATAGGGACAGTGCCAGGAAAGTTACACCCCCTAAAAGGCAGCTAGGGATGGGGCAAAGATGATCAGCATGAGAATTAGAGAGGGAACCGAACAAAGCAGCGGAAAGAAGTGCAGATCCAGAGCCGACCTTTGTGCCTTGCTCAGATTCCTAGTATTAACAGGAGTAGTTTTCATTTGAACAATACCATAGAAATAAAAATGTAGAATTCCCTGTTGCATTTCCAGTCAGTTGTATTAGTTACTGGGAGACAACTGGAACGTACCTGAACCTCATCAGTCTCACCACTTCCGAGCTAAGTGAAAAGGAATCTCCTTTTCTGAGCACAGAGCTCCATGGCCTTAACAGAGTTTTAAACCAGTTTTTGATTTGTAAGTAGCACTTTCTCAGTTACCACTGGAAGAACACACTGGCTTTATAAAATCTAACTGCAGCCTGGCCGTGCCTCTCCTGCTTCTCTTCCTATTATATAAGCATCTGTTGTGTTAAACATTTAACCGTGAACTGCACAGAAGTTGCTTACGGTGCTGTAACCAGCAGCGTCTCATAACAGCAATGCATGAATACAGCAGAATATTGTAATGGATTTCCAGTTACAGACTTGGCAGAATTTTGAAACCCTTACTCCACTTTTACATCCTGCTGCTGGAGTTGTGCCTGAAGAAGGAGGAAGTAAAAACTTCACTGGGATCCCAGGATTTGTTCCGTATGCTGAGGCTGACCTCCGTAAGGCACTTTCATATTAACTGATGCCAAGTGTTACTTATATAAAAGATGATTAGCTCACGACTCCCTTTGAAACACTAAGAGCAACTCTTCAAGTCACACAAACCTTAGGCCGATTCTCTTTTCTTACCTGTAACAAACCCAGAACAAGAGTTCTCGATTTCCCCTACTCCGTTCCCTAAGGAGGAGATTTAAAATGTCTCCCCTTCGGCCCAAGCTGTTTGGCTGCAGGGCAGCTGCCAGCCCAGGCATCTGGAAGGAATGTTCCGAGGAGCAGCAGGGCCAGAGAGAAATCCTTTGCTTCCTTCTGATGAACCTGCTCTCAGACGCGTGCTTTGGGGACACGCAAATGCCAGCGAGCAGGAACCACGCTGCTCCTGAACGAGCCTGCCTGCTGCGACCACGCTGTGCAAAAACAGCCCCAGACCCCTGCTGAACAGCAGCAGGCGCTTCAGTAAATGGACTTTGATCTGTCAGAACCCTGTGCTGTAATTAACCCGGCACAGCCACTGACATGTGTAACGGTAGGGAGGAGGTGGTGTGGGAGGAAGGAGCCAGCCACTACTCCCCGCTACGGTGGCTTGGCGGTTGGAGCTTGCAGCTAGCGTCCGCAGCTAGGACCTCAGGTTTTCCCCTCCGCTGCTGACCGTAATGTGTTTTGCATCTGGCCTGCTAGCTGGCCCCTGCTGTGTTAGTGCTTACGGAGACTGGGCCGGGATGTTTTGATGCTCTGAATTTCCCTGAACTCCGCTGTTTTCTCAGTGCTGCAATGTTCGGTCTCGGTGACTCGTTCAAGAGGGGTTTCAGGGATCGAGGAGAAGGAGGGAGAGAAAAACCTGACCTTATCCAACACAAATGTTTTGACAGCGTTCTGTTTTGCAGAAACATGGGAAGGGTTCTGTTTGTTTTCCAGTGTGCAACAAAAAGACGTTTAAAAACCTCAAAACTTGGGACAAAATGGAATATTCACCCGCAGCCCACGCCACGAGCATGGCTTTGAACTTAGACATACTTCTGGAGAAGCAGCCCTGCGTAGACCCAGCAGTTCCTCTCCATTTTGAAACGTTTTGCTCCCAAGTGCTGGTGAGCAAGGCTCCAGAGGCTCAACTGTTAATAACAAGGAAACGCAGCTCCAGCCTAACGCACGACCCGGTGCGATCGCAGAAAACGGCCTCTTCATTAAGTGGAAGGAGGGACAGGTCAGAGAAGAGATGAGAAGCCCAAGGAGGGCTTACACAACCTGACCTCACCAAGAATTCATGTGGCTATTGATACTAATTACGGCAGCACTGCTGAAGAACCCCGTGGCAAGAGGTTAAGCAAGTCCAGTTACATTTCTTGCTTGCACTGCTGGGATGGATTAAGTGCTTTCAGGCCCGCTAGTGGCTCTGGAGGAGCTGAAGATCTTCTGCAGGAGGTACGCAGGCATCGCTGAGATGGACAGCGGGCTAAAGCCCGAGAGGAGAAGGAAGTGTTGTGCTTGAGACTGGGAGGAGGCCGCACCGCCTTCCAGCTGCATGACCCTGGCTTCGTGGGAAGGAAGAACGAGCCCAGCTCTGGCTGCACAGGACCGTGATGATCCCGGCCGTTTTCTCATCACCTGGCTAAGCAGTTGCCGCTTCTCTCCAGGTTCATTGGTGTCAGTGTTTCCAGTGGTGTCGGGAGTTGCTGGCGTGTGCTCGAGCCCAGCAGGTGCTGCTCGGCCAGCTCAGCCCTTCAGGAGGCACCGCAGGGTAGGGCTGTGAGGTTCGGCAGAAGAAATCCTACAGGATTCAGCAGGAATGAAGAATACATACCAGGGCAAATCTTAAAACTGCTAGAGTTCAGTCGGAAAGGGGATTTCTTTTGGCAGATTGTTCAGTGCCTTTCCAGGCAGACGTGATCCGTCCCGCATCTGGCTGCACTCTGAACCTTGTCAGCTTCAGGATTGGAGCTGATGTGAAGGCTTCACCAGGACGGGCATTTCATTCCGCCGGGCTAGGCTGTGGACAGCAGTCAGCTCTTCAAAGACAGCATCCCCTCGCCGATGCTCAGTCTTTAAAAACATCCCTTTCACTCACAGCACGTTGATTGCTGGCTGCCTCCAAAACGTGGGCAGCCTTCCTGTGCCCTGCCCAGCAGCACGAGTCCTGCCGTGCCTCCAGGCACGAGTCCTGCCGGGGCCAAGCCAGCGATCCTAACACGAGCAGCCAGGCTGCAGGTGCCCCTTGGGCTGCACGGGACCCGGGTTTGCCTCCTTGCTGGCGTTTCACTCGTTCTGTTGTGCACACTGTGACACTAACGATTCTCAGTGATTTTTTTAAGAGCTTCTTTATCTTTTTTTAAGAGCTGGCGGTTAGAAGAAAGGCGATAGATGTAGCTGTGGAACTGTACTAATAATATTTCGAAGGGGGGCTGAGCAAGTCTGGCCAAACCTAAGTGGCCTCGTGTTCCTTCCGCACCTCCTGCCCCTGTAGCTCAGACAGGCATTTGGGCAGCTGGGGCTTGCAGGATTAAGCCCAGTTCATTAATACAGCACCTGAGCTCCTCAGGCAACGTGCAGTCCAGCACCAAGGCCTCGTGCCCCAAAACCAGGCAGGTGACGTTCCTGCAGGCCATGCAGGGGGTGAAAAGGCACAGCCCCGCCGGCAGCTGGGTGTGGGGATGGCTCCGGCACCCAGGGGGCTCTGCCCGAGTTCCATCCAGAGGCAGGTGTGGATCTTACCGGGGTCTCTGATCTCATCCTGTGGCGTGTTTGGATCAAGTGTCTTGAGATCCTTGCTGCTCCATTTCCTCTCCGTGCTTTAGCACCGAAAGCTGTTGCTGGTACTCAGGCTAGGCTTCCCTTCAGACCGTGCAGCCCCAGATGTAGGTGTTTAACTCCGGGTTCTGTCTGGAGTCCCCGGAGAGGCACGTCCAGCTCCTTTCCCCTCCTGCCATGCCAGGAGCTGAGCTCTGGGAGCGCTCCGTGGGGCAAACGAGGCTCACCCCGAGTAACCCAAGCCCTGCCAGCGTGGCTGCGCCCCGTGCCATGCCAGCGAGACGCAAGAGGCCCTTAACGCCAGGCCAGATGGTTCCTGTTCCCAGGACTGTAAATTTGGGGAGGGGGGGAGTAAATAAATAAACCTCTCGCAGATCTCCCTTTGAATGGAAAGTAAAACACTGCAGGACATCCCTCCCCCTTCTCCTCCCATGTGCGTAAAAGCGACTCGAAACACGCCCTGTTGCTGGGAAAAGTAAGGCCGTTCTGTTTTGATTTTGGTAGATACTCTTGTGCCGAGGAGGTCAGCCGGGCAGAGCGAAGAGGTCGTGATGAGACGCAAACATCCGCGCGTAGGACAGCTGCTGGGAA
Source organism: Nettapus auritus (assembly GCA_011076525.1). Classification (NCBI taxonomy): domain Eukaryota; kingdom Metazoa; phylum Chordata; class Aves; order Anseriformes; family Anatidae; genus Nettapus; species Nettapus auritus. Next base: position 10,029,984 of record CM021782.1, on the reverse strand, counting down.
GTGCTTTGGAAAAGCCAGGAATTTCGAAGAAGACGTTTGTGTGTCCTCAAGAAAAGGAAAAAAAAAAAAAAAAAAAAGAAAGAAAGAAAGAAATCCAAGGTGGGCCACTGCTTTTTTCCTACAGTACGTGTGAGCGCCCGCCGGGCCCGCCAGCCCCTGCTGGGCGGGTGTCATGTACTGTATGCACAGCGCTCTCTTTAACAGGTATCCTAGAACCACATTGTAAATGCTAATTTAATCAGATTTGTACGTAACCAGAATTTTATATACCCGTTTTTTTCCCCTTTTCTAATTTATGCCGTTTTATGTGTATAAATGTACTTAGAGCGAGATATATTAAACTTATGTCTTTGTACAGGATAGCCTCTTTTACCCAGGCAAGGTATTTTTGCAGCGATGTTAGAGCAGATTTGCCATTTGCTACGTTTAAAAGGCAGAAATAAAAGTCACGGTCTGTCCCTGGCAGCTCGCTGCCCATGCTCCTGCTGTTCTTTGTGGGGCCCTAAAGATGTCAGTCTTGATTTAGCTTCAGCGAGTGGGTTTGGGGCGCTGGCGGGGAGGGAGGAAGCTCCGGCTGTGCCCGGCCCCAGCCTGGCCAAAGCCGCGCTGCCCTGCTGCTGGCGGCCGCGCCAGGACGGCGGGGCAGGAGGCTGCAGGCCAGAGCTAATTGCAGACGGTCGGGCAGCCCCTCTCATTTGGGCGGCGCTGCCCGTAATTACAGCTCCCAGATCCCTGTGGCTGGTGCGACACCTTGCTTAGATTGAGACAAGCCGCTTACGGCTTGTCCAAAGAAAGATCTTGGGTGCGTAAATTGGAGTCCAGAAGCGTTTCAGAAAACCCTCGCTCAGCTGCTGGGAAATCCTGGTGGTTTCTGAGTTTCAGCTGCGCCTCCTGCAACTCCCCAGGCCTGTGCCTGGGCCCGCTCGTGCCCCAGAAGAGCTGTTCCCACCCCCCCGGGACCGGCAGGGGCCGTTTCTCTGCCTGCAGCCCTGCTCTGCTCAGAGCCCTTGGGGCAGGTTCCGCTCCGGAATGCAGTGACACCACTGGGCCTTCAGAACGGAGTTGACGGGGAGCGGTTACCCCGGTTCTGCGTTTTTCCAACAGCCTGTTTCCAAAAAGCTTTTCAAAAGGCCAGGACTCGGATTCCTGTCCCAGAACAATCTCCGAGGCCGTGCACAGCAGCTGCAGGACGAGCCGAGCGCCCTTCCTGGCAGGACGTCAGGGGCTCGGGGCAGCTGTCCCCGAGAGCACAGGACCTCTTGTACAGCTGCGCCTTTACCTTTACCCGTCAATAAATTTCACGTGGCAGCAGCCGGCCAGGCAGGTGCTCCGTTTCCCAGAGCACTTCGTGGCAGCATGGCAAAGGCAGGGAATATTCCCTGCAGCCGCCGACTTCCAGGGTCTCAACACCAGCACAGAGGCTGAGGGCTCCTTCCTCCCCTGCCCGGCGCTCCCACGGGCGCGGGGTTCATTTTATGTACTGGAAAGCCAAGAGAATTTCCCAGCAGCATTCTCTCCAAAACTGAGCTCACACGGATGGCAGTTTTAATGAAAAAAATGACTTTTTCTCAGCTGAAGGCCCTACCAAAAGCCTTTTTGTGCGCAGAGCCACCAGGTACTGCAGCGAGCTGCTCCTCCAGCCACAGGGGAATCCTGCAGCCGGGGGGTCAGTCCTGCACCCAAGGGGAGCCCCCCGCCTGCTCCCCCAGACCCGCGACCAACACCCACACTGCTGCACGGCGCGGAGCAAAGCGAGCCGCAGCCTCCCCTGCCCTCCGGCCAACCTCAGGCCCGCAGCCAGCAGGAACAACAGTCAAATTCACAAAACCAGAATCGGAAAAGGGAGCCCCTTGGGCAATTACTTGCTTAAAGACAAAGCCGCGTTGCTCTCCTCTCCGTGCTGCGGTCCAGCCAGGCTGCTGGAGGCGCTTGGCATCGGCAAGCCACGTGCTGAGCGTTGCAGCACGGCACGGCCGCTGGATCTCGGGAGTAATCTGCAACCGAGACGTTGTCTGTTGCAATATCCTCCAGAGCCTGGGCGTAAGCCCGGCGGATTGCAGGTAGCACTGCCTGGTACTCTGCGGATCCCACATCCAAAGGCTCCCGTTCCTGGATATCCCGATCCAGGTTGAAAATGAGGGGTGGCTGGTGACGCTCCTCTGGCCCAACGCTTCCGTCGCAAGCCTTCGCCCCTCCTAGGGAGGAAGGAGAAAACCACGGGAGTCCCAGGCTGCTCACCCCTGCCCAGGCACCACCTCTGGGCTCCTCACCAGTCCGTGGTGGCCCCTTCCCACCACGGCCCAGCTCTGGGAGCCCAGGTCCCGGCGCCAGGCTGCGAGTGCTCCTGGAGCCAACCCCGCACTGCTCAGCCCGCTGCGCACACAGCTGGGCACCCACACGCTCCTTGCTGGGCTTGCTCCTGCCTGTATTCATCCGGTTTGGTTTTCACCCGTACCTGCAGGGAACCAGGAACCTGAGCAGCTTTTTTCCTGACTGTACGATCCGTACCGCAGCCAGCCTACCTGTGGTGTAGAACGCCTTGTACTGAGCCAGGCGCAGCGCCTCGATCTCCCCGTCCTTCCCAGCTGCCCCACTGTTGGGGTGAAGCAGAATCTGAAGGAAGAACAGAAAAAGCCCATTGCAGAGAAATCTGCTCTGTCCTATACCTGCTCCCTCCCAGCGCGAGACCGTGTCCCGTCCCTGTACACATTTACGGACACTGCTCAGCCCCGCGGCCTCAGCAGAAGGGAACTGGGAAGCGCCAGCACCTCGCTTGTGCCTCGTGTTCCTCCGAGGTCACCTCCCCGGTGGCAGGGACATCTCGGGGATGGAAACTGATGGCCAGCAGCTAGGCCACGAGTTTGGGCTGAGCTCAGCTCCAGCCAGGCAGGGGCTGTGCTCGGCGGTGAGGTGCCGGAGCGCCGTGCCCGCTGCGTCTCCGGCTGACCCACGCCGTGGGGGGAGCGCTCCCTGCCCTGACAGCGGCAGGGAGCCGGGGTGAGGAGAAGGGAAGAGGGAAGGGCGGGTCGAGTCTCCGCAGCTGGGTATTTAGGACACTTGATCCACGCAGGACGCCCGCCTTGGCACTGGGGAGCGAGAAGACAAGTGAGCTGGATGGTTCGGCGGTCTCCGTCAGATAATATCGCTGCGGAGCCAATGGCTCCGCTGAGTGATGAGTCACCAGAGGTTTCCTCCCTGGGAATTGCGTTTAAAAGTGATTCAAGAAATTTCCACTGTGCTAAAAACTAGAAACATCTGCCGGAGTTGTAGGCAGCTGTGGTGCCAAGTTTAGTAACAGTGTTCGCAGCTGATCAGCGCTGTAATGACTTAGCAGGTGTCCGGCACGGGAGCCCTGCCCCGGGCACCGCCGCGGGCTCTGCCCGCCCTGGGAGCCCCGTGGCGGCTGCTCGTCGCTCCCCCGAAACGCCGGGATCCGGGGGGACCTCCAGGTGCTCCCGGCTTCCTCTATTGCCTTCGATTGCTAGATTAAAAAAAAAAAAATCACCATCTGGAATTTGGTTTAAAAAACATGTTTTAGGGAAAAAAAATGAAAACCTGAACGTGGGAGGCTCGGGTGTGAGCTGGAAGAGGTCACAGCGTGAGCTGCGAGGAGGAAATGCGTGCTGTAGGTTATGCTCGCACCCCTCCGCCGGAATAAAGCAGCTGCAAAGCAGCGATCAGTAATTATTTAAGGGCCCACGAAGCCAAGTAGCAGGAATTCAACCAGTTTGTCTGCCTCCAGCCTCAGAGCTCGGCTTCGCCTGCGGCCTTTAAGCCGAGCAGCACGGCTCGGATGCTGCTGCCCAGCTGCAGAGGCACCGAAACAACAACGGGCTTGGTCCTGAACGCGCCCCGTAAACCCCACGCTAAGAAAATCCTTTCTAATTCACCGCCGAAGCGAGGAGCTGGTTTCGATTGAGCCCTTTCAAGAAACGTTCCCAGGTCCGCAACCCGTGACTTTGTTATTAAAGAACAAAACGTGAAAAAAATAACACAACACCCTTCTCAGCAAACCTTCTGAACTCCCGGCTCCGGGCTGTTTTCGTAAGCCGGCGAGTGCGTGGGGAGGAGGAGCACACCCCTCTGACATTAAGCTCATGGAAAGAGCTTATTTGTCAGCCGCCCGTACCCTTGATACGTTTCGTAGGATGTGTTTATTTTTACTGTAAATAGCCTTTGCTCAAAACAGGACCTTGGCGCCGGCCCAGCACCGTCACAGGTTGTGCCGGTGCCGAGCGCGGGCCGGGACGCGAGCAAGGTTACGGGGCCGCGGGGAGCCGCAGCCTCGCGCCAGCCCCGAGGAGAAAACCAGCTGTCGGCGGCGTGCGTCCGTCAAGCGGCGGGGCGAGAAAAGGAACCGCTTCGGCAGGATTTGTGTCAAGGAAAACCCGGCGACATCAGAGGTGGTTTTGCCATCAGGCGCTCGCTGATGAAAGGCGCTGCGCGCCCGCTGCCGAGCGGGGAGGGAGCGGGGCCAAGCGCGGCGGCCGGAGCGCGGGGCGATGCTGGCCGTGCCGAAGGCCACCCCGTCACACGCCACGTGGGGTTGGCGGTCCCCGGGGAATTCGGGACGGGCGGGGACAACCCAACAGTGCCCTCCTGGGACACAGCGCCCGGGGCCGGCAGGTTGCAGCCACGGGGGTTGATTCACCGCCGCTCGCGCCCCACGGCAGCACGAGCTCCCCCAAAGAGCAGGGGGGTGGCAGCGGCTGGGGACTCAGCCCCGCTTTGGGGAGTTGATTTCTCACCCCAAAGCACCTGGGAAGGGCTGGAGAGGGCTCGTGTTCCCGCACCACGTGCCGGTGCCAAGGCTGCCGAGCTCCAGTCCCCCTCTCCGGCACCACGAGCACGCCAGAAGAGGGTTAAGCCCAAAGAGCAGCTCGAGCGCACGCTGGCCGCGTCCCATCCTCTTCCCCAGTTTATCTCACGGTTCAGTGGAGGGTTCCGTAAATACGAACTAAATACCAAAACCCTGATGGACGCAGAAAGCAGATCCAGGATCCCTGCTGGGAGCTGGCTTGCGGTGCTCGCAGGAGGGCGGACTTGAAAAGCAAAACCGGGCTTTATCTGGGGGACTGCTTTAAAGCTGCTTTTTTTTTTTTTTTGGTTCAGCAAAGATCTTGTGAAACTCTGAGAAAAACGCATGGCCATACTCCTTGTTCTCCTAGCTGCGTTTTTCATGCTTAAAGGAGCTGTCAACAGCTCCTATTGTTGCAGGGGTGGAGAGCTGCAGGACACGGGGCTGGCTGCCCCGCTCGAACATCAATAACGGGCACGTTTCCGAGCCAAGGAGCTAGGAGAAGAAGCGCTTAATTATGTCTCTATCTGTCAAGATAAATAAAGCAGATACAACTAGGTCTGAGCCCTGGGGATCTTTTGTTTCCCACGCCTGTGCACCTCCTGTGACCAGGAAGGAGCAGAACCACGCTGGGCTCGGCGGGGCCGCCGGAGGTGCGGGCACGCAGCCAGCGGGGCCGGTGCTCCCACGGGGCCGCGTGCTCCGGCCCCGAGCCCTTCCGCTCCCATCCCCTCTGCCCACCTCACCTTCAGCTCAGGGGCAGCTCGGGAGGGGGCTGTCACCAGGAAGGAGCTCTGCCTTACCTCGTGCCCCACGTCCGACTGCCCAAAGAGAACCGAGGACACGTCCAAGCCGTCGAAACGCCGGTTTGGGGGAAGCGTCGCTCCAGCCAGGGCCACCAGCGTGGGGAAGATGTCCATGGTGCTGCGGAAAGAGGCACGTTTCAGCCGAGCACGGAGCCGAGCGCCCCGAGGGACCCCCGGCCCCACCTGCACCCTGCAGCCCCTTGCCCGGGGGGGTCCCTGGCTGCTTCCCAACGACCCGGCGGCGGCGAGCCCTCGCTGCGAGCACCTTGGGCACGGCGCAGGGGGGGTCCCCGTGAGCACGGGGTGCAGGCACGGTGGGCGCTGGGCAGCCCCCACCCCGTTGTCCCCCCAGCACGGCATGGCCGGGCACGCGGGGAAGGCACCGGCTCGCCCCAAGCAGAAAGTGCAAGCGCAGGGACTTTCTGCGCCAATCCCGGCGGCTCCCGCAGCCCCAGGAAAATGTGGTCTCGCTTTTGCATGGCGCAGCACGAGCCATCGCAGCCAGAATGGAAAATGAGAGCGGTGCTATTTTGTGCGCTTCTCCCAAAACGCCTGTCAGCATTTCCACCAGAATCCTCTCTTCTCGGGGGCCTCAGGGGCAGGGGAGCGCTCGGGGCTGGGTCCCGGCTGCTCAAGGGCCAGGGGTCGAGCGAAGCCGTGCCCGGCCGCGTGCCGCAAGCGTCACGTCCCTCCCTCGCGGACGAGTGACATCGCAGCGCTGCCCGTCCCCGGCAGGTGGCTCGGACTGGGGGGGGACACCCACACCCCGAACCCTGCCAAAAGCGCTGGGATCCCAGCGCCCCGTTCGGGGCACCCCGGGGTGCAGCAGCGGGATCGGGGCCCCTTGCTGCTGCCCGCCTGCGTGAGCAGAGAGAGAAAACAGCCCGGGACTTGAGGGCCCCCGTTTCTCCCATTCAACGAGTTTTAATTTAGCTGCTAAGAGACCGAGAGGACAAATAAGAACAAACAATGCTGAGAGCTGAAAGGCAGCCCCGGCTCCGCGGCTCTCATGGAGACGGCCCGAGCGGCCGGGGAGGCGCCGAAAACCTCGGGCTCCCCGCTGGGAGCTGGGCGCATCCCTGCAGGAGCCGCTGAGCTCCGCGTGGAGCTGCCCCAGCTCCTGCACAGCCCGCAGGATCCGGCCCCGGCACCACGTGTCTGAGCACGGGTACCCCGAGACAGCAGCTGGGCACCCCGGGAAAGCATCCGAGCAAAGCTGGGGTGGTGTGAGACAGGTCCAAGGCTCCACGCAACAAACTGAGATGGAGCAACGCGTTTTCGGCTGCTCTTAGCAAGGGTTCGGCTCTGAGGACTACAGATTTGTGGGACAACCACCCAAAAATCAGCCCCGAACGCCCCGGGCTGAAATCTGGGTCCCCCACCTGCAGCAGCCCCAGCCCTGCCGGCCCCAGGGCTCTGCGCTTTCCTCCTTCGCCACCCCACTGACCTATTTCTTCAGCACCCCGCTTGGGCACGGCTGGAAGCTCCGGCAATTAACCGTAATTAAGAAGAGCCGACGAGGCAGCTCCGTGCAGGGCGCGCCGAGCGGCTGCAGGTCCGTGCAGGCGCGGGGCAGGGCGCAGCGGGGCAGCACCCGTGGCCACGCTCACCCCGCTCACCCCACGGAGGAGAGGTAACGAAGGGAAAGTAACGAGGCGAGGCCATGAGAAAGCCTCCAATTGTTCCGAGACCTTCAGGAAGCGGGTCTTCACCGCTTGGGTGGGACGGGGAGGACGTGAGGACAGCAATGGAACAACCTGCTTCACTCAGAAGCATTCAGGGTGGGAAAACCAACCCCGTCCTCGGGACAACTCCCGGCCGGCACCAGGGGCTGGGCGTCCCCGAGGACCCCCAAGCACCAGGGACCTCACGGCCCCAAGCTGCTGCTGACGGCGCTCCCGGGCCGGGGCCGGTGCCAGCAGCGGCCTCAGCACCCAGCTGGCAGCTTCCTGCCTTTTGTTGCTCCGTGTCACACGGCTGAACTTTTACGAAACCTCCTCGGGGTTTTTGTTGACTTTGAATTTCCGCGTCTGAGGCAGGCAGGCTCCCCCGTAGGCATTTCTGAATAAGCAAAGGCGTGCGGCCGGGCCAGCAGCTTTCCAAAGGCCGGGCTGTGTTTACCGGAGGAGCCTCGAGGTGGGACCCAGCCCAGCTGCAGGGACGTCAGCGCCGAGGTGACCGACGGCCGCCCGGCACGGGGAGCGCACGCGGCTGGAAACAGGGCGCTTGGCAGGGCGGCCCCCGGGTCACAGAGACCCAAGGATCGCAGCTTTGTCTTCGAAATAAAAAAAGGGAAACGAGGAAACTGCTGGGGAGCCGCACAGCCCCTCCGTGAGCGCCTGGCACGCAGCACGTGTGCAGCTGCCCAACCTGCTGGGCTGGAAACGCAGGAGATAAGGAGATAACCGGGCCCCCGGCGCTGCTGCGGTGAGGGGGCCGCCGGGGGAACAGGGGATGGATTCGCAAGTGAAACCCCAGGGGTGCCCGGTACCTCGCACCCTCGGCAAGACATCGGCGCTCCGGTGCGTGCGATCACAAGCGCCGCCCCGCCAGCCAAGCCGGCACGGTGACGGCGTGTCCTCCCCGGATGGGACGTGGGGTGCACCCCAAACCCAGCGCCGGCCCCTACCTCAGCACGGCGCGGCTGCTCCGCGCGGCGGGGACGCGGCCGGGCCAATACGCCAGCGCGGGGACGCGGTGCCCTCCTTCCCACGTCGTCCGCTTGGCCGGGCTCCCACCTGCAAGAGAAAGCGGCCGCGCTCAGCACCCCGCCGTGCGGGGGCTTTGCGGCAGGGGGAAACCTCCGAGCCCAGAGCCGGTGTTGGAAAGGGACCGGCCGGGCTGTTAGGTGACCCTACGGGGAAGGTTCTGCTGGATTTTGGAGCTGGGTCAGGAAGAATTTTGCAGGAGTTTTTACAAGGAACAAGGAGAGAGGGGAAAGGGGGCTCGGTTTGGCACTGCCTTTTGTTTCTCTGCTCCAGGGAGCGAGGCAGCAGAGCGCCGCCATCCCCGGGCAGGACACGCAGGAATTCCGCCCTGGGGCTCCCTCCCCGTGGCAGCGGCACCAAGTGCGCAGCGCCCTCGGGCAGATAAAGCGCCGCCAGCTGCCCCGGCTTCATTAAAAATACATTCCTGCTGATAACAGGCAGCTCCCTCCTGCCGCCTGATTAACGTTAACCCTTCCGCTCGTTCCCTGCCACAGCCCAGAGGCCTCGCTCTGCCCAGGCTTTGGGAAGTGGGGATGCAGGGAAGTCGCCCGGCCCCTGCCTGCACCGAGGTGCTGAGCGCCCAGATGGGGGCTCAGCAACCAAACGGGGGTGCCGAGGAGTGCCGCAGAGCTGCTGCCTCCGCTGGGGCACACCGGACACAAGGGGGGAAGGGACTGGGAATGGGGCAGAGGGAAACTCCCGGCCCCATTCACGGCACCAACTTCCCAAGCCCTTTTTGTCTGCCCGGCTTTCAGCGTGCACATGGCAACGGCGCGCACACGGAGCCATTTCCTCCGGCAGAGCCAAGAGCGAGGGGATCCTCCTGCTCCTCCTGCTCCTCCTGCTCCTCCTGCTCCTCCTTTTCAGGGGGGTTTCTGCACAGCCCGGCACCCCCAGGGCAGGAGGAGCGGGGCTGTGTGTCCATCTGTCCTCCTGTCCGTCCGCAGAGGCCGGGGAGCCGAGGGAAGCCTGAGCTGGCCGCGCACGAGCTCCCGGTGCCGCTCCTGGTTGCAGCTGGGCTGCGACACCCCGAACCCAGGCAGGGATTTGGGGCAGGAGCCGAGCTGATGCAAGCACGGCGAGGCCGCAGCTCTCCAGGAAAAAGCGGAGCTCTCCATGCAGGGACACGAAGCGCGGCGTCCCCGCTCCCCGGCGGGGGCACGATGGGGCTTGGAGCCTTCCATACCTGTCCCCAAACACGCCCAAAACACGTTTGTCCCGCTAATTCCCCCTTTTTTGGGGGTGTTTGGGGCCAGGGGATGGGAGCTGGGCTTTCCAAGAGGGACGGGGGCTCCTGGGGAGGGGAAGCTCCCCCCGCGCAGCCCTCAACGAGGAGCGGGGGGCCCTGCGCGCGGGGCCGCTGCTCTCCAGGAGCCGACTGCAGTGACCACCGAAATCAGCGGAAAACATTCCTGGAATTTGGGTTGGACCCTAAAAGGAAACGCCAAGCCACGCGAAACCTATATAATCCCTCGCAGCAGCACTTCCCCTTCCTCCCTGTCCCCGGGGACGTGGGGAGGGGGAGATGCCCCCCGGCCGGGACCCCCGAGTCCCCCCACGGTGCCGGGGGGACTTCGCAGCTCCCTGATCCCACAAAAGCCGGGGGGGCTCGGAAGCCGCCGGTCCCTGGGGTTTTAGAGGCAGCTCCTGGAGAGCCGGGAGGAGCTTTTCGGGGTTGTTTTCGCAGGGCTGCGTGCGGGCAGCGAGCTGCTGGAAAGGGGCCGTGTTGTTGTAGGTTTGTTCCCGAGCCCACACGCTCCGGGAGCTTGTGACCGTCGGTTGCTCAAGAGCAAGCCAGGTCGGCGGTGGGGTTTGTTTACCGAGAAAACGAAGGTTGGGATTGCTGCCCGAGCACCCGAAGGCCCTGGGAACCGGAAAGGGAACGGGGGGGAGCCACGGCTGGCAGCCCCGCGGCAGGGCTCGTGTGGGACCTGCCTCGGCTTCCTCTGCCGGGTAGGTGTCAGGAAGCAGAGGAGGAGGAGGAGGAGGAGGAGGAGGAGGAGGAGGAGAGTGGCACTGTCCCCGTGTCCCCCCCTCCTGCGTTGACCCCGAGCGATCGGGGCAACAGAACCCGAGCGGCGTTTACGGTGCGTAACACGAGCAGAAGTGGGAAGCGCCTGACTCATGCATGCTTCTGGCCGCTCCGGCCGAGAGAAACCCACCGAGCAGATGGCTTGGCCGGAAAAGGAGGGAAAAAAAATATAATAAAAAAAAATGTTAGAGAGAAAGAAAACAAAAAGTCCCGTCGGGCTGGGCTCAAGGGCCCCGGGCGGGGGCTGTGGGGGCATCAGGAGCCGAGCAGATGAAGGGCAGGAGCTCACCTTCCCCACCGCCCATGGGACCCCCCGGTGACCCCCGGTGTCCCCAGCTGTCACCCCAGGAGCTGCTGCAGCGAGGGGCTGAAAGCAGCGGCCGCTCCCCCTGGGCTTGCAAAGGGCTTGGGGTTCAGGGAGCCCCCGTCACTATAAGGTCACCTCGTGTCCTCTGCCAGGCCCCCAGCAGCGGCCCCAGCCGTCCCGCCAGCTCGCACTTCTGCGCCCAAGGGCCGTTGTCACCTGCAAGAGAAAGCAACGGCCCCGTGAGCGGCGCTGGGAGCGGGGGCACCTCCGTCCTGGGGGGCCAACGAGGTCCCCGCGGCCCCTTCCCATCCCCTCGGGGCTGCCCTACAACTCGGGGCCCGGCCTGCAGGGCTGCTTTTGTCCCTAAAGGTTTATTTAGGGGCAGGGCTCGTTCCTGGGGGGCTGCCCGCTGGAGTGGGGCCGGGCACAAAGCGGCTGCCGCCGGCTCCAGGTGTTAATGAGCAGCCGAGCAGTTCCTGTGTCAGGAGCAGGGCGTCCTCATTAGGGAGGCTGCCCAGCCTGAGCGGATTTGGGCTTCTTAACGAGCGAGGATTTGAGCTTTAATTAGGCAAGGCCGTGGGTGAGCGCGGTGAGCACCGGCTGAGCCACATCCCCGGCTGTGGCAGCCCCGGTTCCTCGATCCCCCGGGCACGGAGCGTCGAGGGCTGGGGAAAAACACCCGGATTGTCCCCCTGTGCCACCCCTGCACGGCCAGGGCTGTCCCAGAGCTGTCCCCCCGCTGCCACAGGAGGTGCTGAGCGTTACCTGTGAACCACAGCAGCGTGTCGGGGCCGGCGAGGCGCCGCAGCCGCCCCACCAAGGCGTCCATCTCGCGCAGGGCGGCTCCGTAGACGTCCCTGCCCGGCGGCGCGCTCACCTCCAGCGGCACGTGCATGTGGGCCAGAGCCACGTAGAGGAAGAAGGGGCGCCCGCTGTCACTGCAGGGAACGGGGGACAAAATTCAGCTGGGTGAGGGAGAGGGGAAGGGGAGGACGGCTGCAGGAGGTCACCGCGGTGCTGGCAGGCTGGGAGCCTTCCACAACCGGATGGCTGCAAACCCGCGGGATGCTTGGTCCCAAAACCTCAAAGAGCTGTTGGAAGGACAGGGGAAAGCAGGACCGCTCCTGATTTTGGCCAAGCCACGCGCAGGTGGGGTGGCTGCGGGGTAGGGCACATCCCCAGGGGGAAACCTTCACGTGCCCGCACCTGCCCCGGCACCGCCGCCGGGAGGAAGCGGCAGGACGAGCACGCAGCTTCCCCCCGTGAGTCACTTCTTCCCAGCTCCTGTTAAAACCTCCCCGGTGCTGCTTCCTTCCCTTCCTGCTCCCGCGGGTGCCAGGGCTGTCCTTCGTTTGGGACGGGCTCTCCCCTTCCTCCGGCCCCCTTCGTCCCGTGGCACCCAGCCGGGAGCAGAACGCCCCGCATCGACGCGCCCCTCGCATCCTTCTTCCTCCCCCTCTCTCCCGGGGGGCCCATTTTGGCGTTTTGCACACCCCCGCAGCACGCTGCGCTCGTCCCCTGCTGCTCCGGGAAGTTATTTCAGAGGAGGAGAAGTTATTTCAGAGGAGGACGAGCAGCACAAGGACGACCCCGACGTCGCAGCCCGGCCCCGGACAGGGAGCGAAGCACGTTCGCTGCAGCGTCCCGCTCGCCGCGCGCTGCCCCGCTGCCTGTTTGCTTTCAAATCATCGGAGGACGCGTCCTGTTTGCTTGTTTACGGCTATATTTATCTCCTCCGACGAGGCCGCTTCTTCCTCAGGGACCTCGGAGGGGAAGGGTGGGATGGCGGGCGGCGGGGAGGGGCCGGATCCCGGGGACGTGCCTGCGTGGGTGCGCGCCCCAACCCGTGCCCACGGCCGGAGGGAGCTGGGGGCTTTTTGGGGTCCCCCCCTGAGCTGCGTTTCCTTCCTTTGCCCCATGCACGTCACCTGTGTTGGGGTCACAGGTTCCCGAATCTCACCCCTCCCGGCACGGCTGCTTTATTGCCCGGCAAAACCGGAGCCCCCCCGAATTGTTGTGCCCTCGGAGCGCTGCAAAACTCCTGCGAAACGCTGGGATGGAGGAAATTGGGCGGGGGGCTGCGTGGGCACGGCCACGCGCTGCCTCCTTCTGACGCGGAACCTTTGCCCCTGGGATTTCGGGGAGCCTGGGGCAGGATGGGCACCGCTCGACACGTCGGGGAGGGCACCCGGGGATCGCTCGCTGCCTTCAGAAGCTGGTGGAGAGCTTAGGAACCTGCCCGAAACCTGCGAGAGCCGCTCGGCGTCGTGCGGGAACATCCCCTGCGTCCCCGGGACTCCTTAGCGGCAGAAATGCCTGCGCAAAGCCCGGGATTAGCTCCGGGCTGGGGCAGGGCCGCTCGGCTGTCCTGCCACCGCCCGGGGCACGGCACCGCAAACGCGGGGAGCTCGTCCCGGCCCCTCGAGGGGCTGCCGTGAGCAGGCTGCAAGCAGACCGCTGGAAAACAGCCCGAGGGGAGAGCATTCCCATTCCCCCGGCGCTCAGCTGGGAACCCCGTTCGCCTTTGGGGTTCCTAACCCAGCCCCTCTCTCTCCCGAAAACGGAGCAAACATTTAATCAATAACTCAAGACCGACGTCCTTGGCTTTTGCTCCCGTGTTCGCTGTGCTCGAAGTGTCCCGGGCCGAGCCAAATCTCCCTGAGTTGCTCAACCTCGGACGCGGCTGGTTAAAAAAACACCGAGATGACAAATTGTGCCTGCTTCTCATTGCCCCATAACGAGTGAGTCAGGCAGAGGAAAACTGAACGAGGCCATCAAAGAGAGGGAGAAGAAAGGCAGGCACCTGTTTAATCCTGTCCTCCATAAACTCAGATAACCCCAAACAGCACCGGATTTATCCGGAGCGCTGACGCAGCCCTTGCCCTGCCGTCCTCCCCCCATTTCTCCCATCCCTTTGCCCCTGTCAGAGCCCACAGCCTCTTTTTAGCACACGCAGCCCCAGGTCGGTGCTGGGCAGCGGGCACCATCCCCGAGCCGGCCTCACACGGCGCCGCAGGAAGGCGTTTTGCCAAGTCACAGCTCCTAATCCTTGGATACAAGGGATTAGCCTTACGAAACCCGCCAGCAGGGCTCGGGGGCTGTCGTCTCCCAGGAGCCGCTCTGCACCTTGGGGAACCAAGCCTGGACTCCGCACGGCCCAGCACCGCTGGGGAAGGTGGCCCACGAAGGCCGGTGATCCCCTGGTGTCCCATGAGCACGAAGCGCCCGCAGAGACCCGCAGGCTGGCCCGGGGATGGGGACAGGGACGGGGACAGTGTGTGGCACCTCACCTTGCCCGCCGGACGAAGCGTGCGGCCGCCTCCGCGTAGCGCTCCGTCAGGCTGCTGAGGTTGACGGGCTGCTGGACGATGGCGAGGTTCTCGAAGAGAGGAAGGGCCACGGCCGTGTAGCACTCCTTGTCGGCGGGGCTGCGGGAAGGAGGCACCCCGTGCCGCTCGCACCGCAGAGGGGACCAGCAGCACGCCCGCGTCCCCGCGGCACGGGGTGCTCGCCGCCCCAGCACCCCACAATTCACCTCCCCGGGGCATTTCCAGGGAGCGCAAGGGAGGAGGTGGCGGCAAGGAGAACGTTACGAGGCTGGGGCTGCAAATCCCAAATCCCACCTCGCGCAGGCCGTACCCGGTGGCGGCGCCGTGCCGCGGGCAGGGCGGGCAGGGCGGCTCGTTGTAGCCGGGGGTGTCCGTGCAGCCCATGTCGTGGCTGTAGGGGATCCCCAAGTAATAATCGAAGCCTGCGGGGCAAGGAAGGGCTCAGCGGGAGCCAGGAGAACGCGGGGCGCCCGGCTCCGCTGCATCCTTACCGCGAAACGTGGGGTGGTGGCGGCCGTGGTGCCCCAGGTGCCATTTGCCTGCGAAACAAAAATCATCGCAGAGGTTAACTCGGCTCCGGGCGCTGCCGTCGCCAGCGACCGCCCGCAAGGCGCAGCGCAGGAGGTTTTAATCTAGCAGCGAGAAAGGCCACTTGTTTGTGCTGGCCCCATTTCCAGAACGCCTTTTTCTTTTTGCAGAAAGCCAGAAAAAAAATGCCGAAGGTATCTCGTGTCCGTGCAGATCGAGCGTCTCCGGCCTTAAAAGGCTCTTGGAGGCCTTCGGAGGAGACAACTTGAGAACCTAGGGCAAGGAACCAGCCTCGTCCTCGGGTCCTCCACGTCCCGTGGCTTGCTCGCACCGAGCACGCTGATAGGAGAGGGCGAACAGCAGAAATGGGGCGGGAGAAGGGAAAGGAAGGGCTTTTGTGCCACTGCAGCCTCAGCGAATGTGAGAATGGGAGCAAAGGGCTCGGTGCCAGTGCTGCGCTTGTACACGGGGGGAATTGTGCTGGAGGGGCAGGAGGGTGCCCGGCGTCACGGACCGGCAGCACCGAAAGTCCCGTGGCAGTCCCCCAGCCTTACCTATGGCCCCGGTGCTGTACCCCGCCGCCCGCAGCACCTCGGCCAGCGTGGTCTCGTTGAGGGGCAGGCCGCCCGCCGAGGTGACGGCGAAGTTGTGGGTCACCCCGTTGCGCGCCCCCAGGCGCCCCGTGAGCAGCGAGGCGCGGGACGGGGAGCAGGTGGAGGCGGCCGAGTGGAAATCCACGAACCTGGAAAAGGAAAAGAGCCTGGGTCTGAGGAACCTGCGCGGGGTGGTGCTGCCCTGTCCCTCCCAGCTTGCCCGCACGGCGCCCCAGGGACGAGGGGCTGGAGCAGGGATGCAGCTGATCCCAGATGTGCAGGGATCTGCTCCCAGGGGTGCCGGGCTCTCCAAAACTACACCACTGAACCCCTCCTGGGAGGGAACCCCCCTCTGCTGCAGGGCACAGCGCCCAAGGACGCCCATCTGGGGCCGGGCAGGGCGCTCAGCCGTTACCTCGTCCCTTCGGCAGCCAGCTCGTCCAAATTCGGCGTCTCCTTCGTCTCGGCCCAGTTGGCCCCGAGGTCCCCCCAGCCCAGATCATCCGCCAGGACGACCATGAAGTTCGGCCGCCCCTGCGCCGCGGGGGGAGCGCGCAGCGCCGCCAGCACGCCGAGCAGCAGCACGGCCCGCGGGGACGGGGTCCCCATGGTGCCACCCGGCGCGGTGGGGCCCCTCTCGCCGCTGTCCCTCGCGGCGATGCCGCTGTCCCCTCTCCAGACACTCCTCCTTTGCCGGGCCGCCGGCCAGGCCGCTGCTTCGCTGCCTCGGCTACAGGGCCGGCCGAAACGCCCGCTCCGTCTCTGGCGCGCAGGCACAGCGGGTATCCTGAAGCTGGTGTCGTTCTTTGAAGTCGCTGTCACCCTATTTTTAGCTTGTTTTGCTTCCCGGTAAATATCTAACGAAGCGCAAAAGCAAATTGTGATTTTTTCCCTCCTGAAGCGCGCTGGATGTGTGCAGCAGCTCCAGTCGTGGCGACGTCCACGTCTGACGGCTCTTCCCCTGCGGAGCTAACGCACGGAGCTGGCAGCAGATCACATCCTCGGCTCCCCGAAGTGGACGAAGAAGCGCCGTGGCTGTCCCAACGACCGTCACACCGTCCTTGGCCTCATCCGGGAGCCACGAGATCACCTGTGCCACAGACACACGGAGCCATCAGCACCTGCAGGAGCCCCACAGCCGGCCGGGAGGCACCGAGAGCGAACACCCCAAAACCCAGCAGCGCACGGCGGCGGCAGGAACGCGCCCCGGGGCCGTGCAGCCAAGCAGGAGAAGAGCCACGGAGATAAGCCAGGAGGGCGAGGAGGGAAGGGGACGGCCACCGACCAAGGGACGACGCGACAGGAGGCAGGAGAGGGAACACGGCGAGCCCCGTCTGTGGGCCAGGAGTTTTGTAGCTGGCAGAATTATTTATTGACGGGTTTGCCAGGGGGCAGGGGGCCTGGGGGGGCCTCCAAGAGGTTCAGGGGGTGAGGAAAAGGACGGAGCTCAGCTGAGCTCCACGTAAGCATCGCGGCTGAGCCGGGCTGAACCCGGCCGGCCGCAGGCTCGCCAGGAAGCCACGCCGTGTAATTCAACCCGCCGGCACCTCCACCGGCGTCCAGCGGCTCCTGGCTCCCCGAGCCGAGCCCCAGCAGCCTCGAGCATCCCAAAGCCGACCCCTTCCTGCGCCGGGGCCGCTGGCCTCGTGCCTTCCCCACGATCCCACAAAACCCCGCACTCGCGAGGGCCCCGAGGACGGAAATCGAGCCCGCGCGCACTCCGCCGAAAAGGCACGGGCAAGGTTACGTTGATTTTTAATGCGAATATGGAAAAGGAAGGCGGCCGCTCGGAGGCTGCTCATAACGAGGGCTTCTGGGGCGGCCTGGCAGGGCCGCTTCTGGCGGGGGCGATAGACCATAATAACACCGCACCTCCGCCTCCCCACGCCCGCCGAGCATCCAGATAGCGAGAGGCGGCCTGAGCCTTGGCAGGGCCGGCTGTTTGCTTTGGGGAGGCACGGCGGCGTGACACGGCTAAGGAAAACAATCGGGGCCGCGTTCAAAGGACGCTCTCTTCCCTCTCATTGACACGGAAAGTCCACGGGGCCGCGGTTCCGCAGGAACCCCACGGAATTTCTTCACGGTACCCGCGCTGCCTGCCTGCTCTGGCTGCTCTGCGGGCTTTTCTCCTTCGAACCCCTTTGGGAAGAGGAACCGGCCCCAGAACGAGCCCCGGTGCCCTCCGGATCAGCTCGGAGATCCCTCGGCACCGCGCGGGTTTCGCCGTCGCACCGGGGGCCGCTGGCACGGGCGTCGCAAGGGGCACCGTGTCGCTGGGAGCAATCAGCAAAAAAATAGCGAAAGGTTTTGCGAGGCCGATGGCGCGGCTCGCGGAGAGAAGGGGGGGATAAGGCAGAACCAGATGAACCAGTTGAGAAAAAACCCAAAGCCTCTGCGCCGAGCACAGCACTCGGAGAAGGCACCTGGGGGCTGACCTGCCCGGGCAGGCGAGGGCAGCTGCCTGCTGTGCCCAGGGATGCCCCCGGCAGGGCGCAGAGCCACCCCTGGTTATTACACATTAACCCCAAGCTCACAAATCTCGGGGCCAGCGCCGTCGCTCTCACATTTTTCGCATTCTTTCCCCTTTTCCTGCCTGCCCGGCGAGCGGAGCAGGAGAGCGGAAACCCAAAGCCCGTCCCTACACGAGGACGGGTGCCCGGCACATCCCGACAGGGGGAAAAATCCTTTGTTCCCAAGTAAATCAGGCACGGGGTTTATTTCTAATCTGAGCACGGCGAAGGGCAGCAGGTGCTTTGCGAGTTTTCCACGTAGGGCCCCGAATCCCGCCCGCTCGTTACCAGCAGGCAGCAGAGCCCCGTTCCCGGTAACGCCGTCCCGACGGCGCTCCCGACGCAGGACTCGATTCCAGGAAAAGGTTTTCGGCTGGAATCGTTGACACCAGTTCCCCTCACAGAGCAAGCAGCGCTGACACAAACACGCCGCTGCACATTTGCTAGGATTTCTGCCAGGGCCCGAGCCGGAGGGGAATGTTTTTCGCCCATCTCGCCGCTGGGTCTTTCAGAGCAAACATGACACACGCGGAGCGGGGCCGGGTGAACCCGAGCTGAATAAATGAAGTCCGAGGCGCCGAGTCCGGGCCCCGCGCTCCCTTCTCCACGCGGGTTTACGCCCGCGGACGAGGCGCTCGCTCTCGGCTGCTGGGTTTGGCAGAGCCGTGCCCGGTGCTCCCGTGGAGCTCAGCACCATCGAAGGCAGAGCCCGGCCCGAGAAAAAGAGGGCGAACAATAAGGGGAAGCGCCGGGAGCGGCCACGTGCCGGGCTCCGTCGGCACCCGGCGCTCCCCGAAGCCTCGCCGCGCTTGGAAAGCGCCAGGGAGAGGAATGGGAAAGGTGAAGCAGAGGCAGATGGAGAGGACTGACAAGAAATAGCAAGCAGCAAATCGCCCTCGCGCTGGGTTCTTTTCGTGCCAGAGATATTTGCATGCTGATTTCTCCCCTGGAGGCACGAGGCTCTCCTGGTGTCCCAGAAGCGCTCGCACCGTCGCTGCCAGCAGGAATTAGGGCGCGGGGAGGGCGAGCGAGGGTCAGCGGCCCACGGACCGGCGTTGCCACGAGGAGTTAATCAAGTTAATCGCTTGGTCTAAGTTATCAAGTGGCATGGCGAGCTTATTTGCCCGATTTGTTAGAAGTTTGCGGAATTTTGCCCCCGCTGCCCACCGAACGCAGTCTCCTATTTTTTTTTTTTAATGATCTCAGGGAAAATTAGGGGAACCCTGCAGCGCCGCGGCTTCAGCTCCAGCCCCGCAGCCGGGCGCAGGAAGCCGTCCTGTGCCGCGTTTCCTCCCCTGGCGCAACCCCAGGACCCTTCGTGCCGCTCCCCCTGCCCCGGTTATGGCGGGGGGTCGCTGCAGCCCCGGTTCCTGGGCCGGGACCCCCTCAGTGCCCCCGAACCCCAGCAGGTGCCGGGGTAGGTAGTGGGGTTGTGGGGCGCGCTCCCAGCCCCAAAACCCCAGCCACACGTTTGCACACCCCCTGCAGCCCCCAGTTTCCCCAAACTGCAGAGGGTGCCAGGGCAGGGATCAGGATCAGGATGCGCTCCCCCTCCCCAAGAGCCCACCTTTGCACCCCCTTGTGCACCCCCATCCCCTCCCACTCCCCAAAACCACCCTTCCTCCCCCCAGAAAAAACGCACAACCTCCTCCCCTCCCCATTAACCCCCCAAAAACCCCCATAAACCCCTCAAATCTCCACTTAAGCCCCCCATAACCCCCTTTAAATCCCCTATAACCCCCCTTAAATCCCCATAACCCCCCACAACCCCCTTTAAACCCCCTTAAGCCCCCCCAAATCCCCCTTAAACTCCCCAGAACCCTCCCTAAACCCCCCAAAATCCCCCCTTAACCCCCCAAACCCCCTTTAAGCCCCCCATCAACCCCATTTAAACCCCCTATAACCCCCATAACCCCTCTAAACCCCCCCCAAATCCCCCCTTACCCCCCACAACCCCCTTTAAACCCCCCACAACCCCCCTTAAACCCCCATAA
>CM021782.1:9826081-10005379 GCA_011076525.1 Nettapus auritus | reverse complement strand
CCCCCCCCCGGCTCCTTTAATCCCTCTCGATATCTCATTGCCCACCGTGCTGTGATTATTACTGCTTATTTTTTTCCCCTGCTCCTCCATAGCGGGGTTCTTCCCCACCTCACCTTGACACGGGGGGGCTCCAAGTTGGAGCCCCGCCGGTGGTCGTGGCCCCCCCCCCCGGAGCCACGGGAGGGATGCTGGAGCCCACGCCTCGCTCCATCCCTCGGCAGAACCCCCCCGGAGAGCCGGGCACCCACCTTGCGGCACCCCAAAAGGGGGGTATCGGGGTGCTGGGTGCCCCCTGGGGGGGTGCGGAGCCTTCTCCAGGCACCCACGGGTGACCGCGAGCTGCGCTGTGGGTGCCGCAGCCGGGCGGGCGCGCGCCTGCCGCCGGGCGAGAAGTTCCCCCGTGGGCTGGGGAAGCGTTGCCGGAGCCTCTGGGGGTTCCTCCGTGTAAAATGGAGGAGGGAAACGCCTGGAGGAGCGGGGAGGCTCAGCCCGAGGGGGTGGCAGCCCCTTGGGGTGCAGCCTTTCGCCGTCCCCCACCCGGGTGGCCGCTGCGCCCCGCGGCCGCCGACGCAGGTGTCGCGGCGCGGCTGAGCCCGAGGGCTGCGTGGGGAGCTGGTGGCAGCGGGGACGTCCCCGCCGCGGCCACGCTGACCCCCAAAAATGACCCCTCGCAGCCCCCGAGCGGTGTTTTTTGGGGAAGGGGCACGCTCCCGAGCGGCTGCCGTCCGCCCCGAACGCCGGCAGCCGCTCGAGGCGACGCGCGGTGGCTTCGGCAGGCGGCAGCGTGCCGTCGGCCGGCTTGCGGCACCGAGCAGCCCCCCGGGAACGCGGCAGCACCTGGAGGGGTTGGTGGCTTGGTGGCTGTCCCCTAAAAGGCCAGGCAGGAGGGACGGGGAGCGCCGTGGGAAGCCCGGGAGGTGCGAGCCCTCTCCGGGTGCCGCGGTGGATCTTGGACGAACTGCATCCAGCCCCTGCGCTGAACCGCAGCCCGGCATCGCTGGCTTCTGCTGATGGGAACAGCTCACCCTGGTGCTGAGCGGGGAGTTTCGAGCCCTCGGTTCAAAGGGCACGGGCAGAAATGGTCCCTGTGGGACCATCAAGGGAGGAACTTTAGCCCAGAGCCTGCGTTTAATTCCTCAGCAGCCCGGGGACCGGCTGAGGACACCTTAGCGACGGTTTGGCCGCTAGGCCGTGCCTCCCTAAGCGGAATTCTTCTTAGGCTGATGCCTGGCTTGTTCTCCTCTCTGTTCCAGATCAAAAATGACGGTCAAAGCTGTAAAAATGCCGTGCACCACTCCAAATGTTTATACTAAAGTGCCTGACGGAGGATGGGGTTGGACGGTCGCTTTTGCTTTCTTCTTCGTGGAAGCTCTAACGTACGGCATCATAAAATCCTTCGGAGTCTTCTTCAACGACCTGATGGACAGCTTTGACGAAACCAACAGCAGGATATCCTGGATCATATCCATCTGCGTGTTTGTGCAGACCTTCACAGGTAAGAGCAAAGGGCACGAGTCGCGAGGTGCCGTCGTGCTGCTGACTCAGCACCCGAGGGCCTGACGGCTGGGATACCTGGGACTCGTGTCCCTCGTGGCTCCGCGACACGTAACCTCCGTGGAGCCTTCCTGAAACACCACAAAAGGGCTGTCTGGACCTGCCGCTCCCTCGGAGCCACTCGTCCTGCACGGCACGAGGGCGCAGCCTGCGGCCCTGGCTGCAGGGGCTGAGCCCAGCCCAGCCGCTCGGCTCACGTCAGAACTGAAAACCGATGAAAAGAGCGTTTCACAACCTCATTCCTAAGTGAAAAGCCTCAAACCTAACCTGAGCTTCAGCAAAACCCGCTTGTCTCGGTGGGTTCTGCAGCAGGTTTGTCCCAGGCTGCCACGTCTTGGGTTCTTTTTTTCAATCCTGTCCTCCGAGGGCGGCTGCGGGGCGATGCCGTGCGAGGTGCTGGGGACCGGGAGAGGGCAGAGGCAACGGGAGAGGCCCCGAAGGGGCTGGCAGCAGGGGAAGCCGCTCACCGGTGCGTTACCCACTGACCTGTGCCCTCCACGGCTCTCTTCCCACCCAGCTCCTCTGTCAACCGTCCTCAGCAATCGCTTCGGTCACCGCTTCGTCGTGATGGCCGGCGGGGTGCTGGTCAGCACCGGCATGGTCACGGCCTCGTTCGCCCGCACCGTGGCTGACATGTACGTCACCATCGGCATCGTTTCTGGTGAGTTCGCGTCGCTTCCAGCGAGCTCTGCCCGAGCGCTGCTGGTTTAACTGGGATCGCTGGGGAGGCCGGAGCCCTTCGCAGGTCAAATCCTCTCCTTGCCCTCGCTTCTCGTTGCTGTTGTCTTGCCCTTTTCCCCACCTGGCTGCCCCGCTCACAGCTGCTGCCCGCGAGCTTCGCCTCCCGTACGGGAGCAGCTGCTGCGGGCTCAGTCTTTAAGCAGCTGAGGTCCTCAAAGCAAATGCTGCTGTTTGGGAACAGGAGGCACTGCCTAGCAGGTTTGGGGTTTGGGGCCTTGTGTTTTTGTTTTGTTTTTGTTTTTCTTGGGTTTTGCTTTTGTTTTTTTTCTCTCGTCCAATTTAAAAAAATAACATTTTGGTTTCCCCAATGGTTTTCTTCCAGGGTGACTTGCTGAGTTGGCCGAAATGATACTGTAATTCACCACCAGGAAAGCTGACTTAACGTGTTCTCGCATCAGTGTTTCCCCCTCCCTTACTTGTTGTTATGGCAATTTTTGGCATTTATTCACAGGCCTCGGATACTGCCTCTCTTTCCTCCCGACTGTCACCATTTTATCACAGTATTTTGACAAAAGGCGCTCGCTGGTCACAGCGGTGGCATCCACAGGGGAATGTTTTGCCGTCTTCTCCTTCGCACCAGGTACAGTGCCCGAATTCCTGCACGCCCAAACCACAATCCCGCTCTGATCCTTTTCCAAGAGGTCCTCGTTGGCCTTACCGTGAGCTGCTGCCCCCAGGCTGTAGCTGATGTGCCTGTGGCTCTCCTGCCCCGCAGGCAGGGTTACTTGTCATCCTAGAGAGCGGTCTCACCGTGTCGAATGCCCTCTCCTGTCCCCAGCAGCCGAGGTGCTGTGCTGTCAGGGAGGGTGCTGAGTCCCCCAGCACAAGGGATGGTGCTGAGGAGCTTCGAGCTGCAGCAGGGAACGGGGCACAGGCAGGTGCTGGGGAAAGGGCTGAGCTCTCCCGGCGCTGCCTGGCACGCCAGGCCCCGCTACGCGGCTCCCCGACCCGCCGCTTCCCTTTATAGAGCTCGCAGGCTAAAAATAAGACTCGAGCAACTCCAGCTATTTAAAACGCAGGCAGTACAAATAACTGCTCCTAAAGGTTACCGGGCTCGTGCTGATCTCAGTGAACAGCCGCAGCCTGCTGGGGTCCTGCCCCCAGCCCGGGAGCACATCCCACACGGCCCCGTGGCTCCCCAGCGTGTCCCAGGTCTCTCCTTCAGACGGCGGCCTCGTGTGCACGATCCGCTCGGCGAGTGCCCGTCCCGGAGCTCATTTGATTGCAGTTGAGGGCTTGTAATTAAGCAGTTGCACGCACCTTTGAGTGAGGCCGACAGACTTCCTCTGGTAGCCGGCTGCAGGGTGGGGTCAGCTGAAAGAGGAAACTCCAGCGTTGCCTTCGCTCCCATTCACTAAAAATAACGCCACCTCCAGCCCCGCGCATCCCAAACCCGCTGGGACCCCCGCGCTGACGAGGGGCAGGATAGCTTCTGCCGGCCAGATGTGAGATGTGATGCCTGGCCTGCCTGCTGAGACGCGGGTGCCCACCCCCCGGTGGTCCTGGGCAGGGCAGGATGAGGTCCGTGGTCAGGAGGAGCCCACGCTCTGCCTCCGTCAGGGCTGAGGTGCTCAGGACCCTTCAGCTGGTGCCGGAAGCGCCGTGGCTTTGGTTGCTCGGCCAAGCAGGAATTCAGACGGCTTCTTGGTGTAACTGCAGGGGTTTTTAGTCACGCTCCGTTCCCGTGCTCTCTTTCCTCAGCAATTACAGCTCTGAAGGAGCAGATCGGCTGGAGATACAGCCTCCTGGCCGTCGGGGTGCTGCAGCTGAGCATCGTCGTCTGCGGGTCGCTGCTGCGCCCCATCGTAATCAAGGAGCGAGCGGAAGAAGTGAAAGTGCAGCCTCCGGAAGAGCCCACAGAGACAAAGTACATGCTTGAAAACGAGCAAACGCGCACCTCAATAGAGTCCATCGACTCAGGAGTCGAAATAACTACCTCACCCAGAAATGTGCCTGGAAACACCAAAGCAGAGCCGAAAAGTGAAGAACCAAAGGAACACGCACAGACCCTCGTTGAAAACAACGCCCCCCCCGCAGAACCAAAAACCAAACTACTGGACTTCTCAGTGATGAGAGACTCTAGCTTTATCTGTTATGCATTCTTTGGCCTGTTTGCTACCCTGGGGTTCTTCGCTCCCTCCCTGTACATCATTCCCCTGAGTCGCAGCCTTGGCATCAGCAAAGACCACTCTGCCTACATACTGTCTGCCATGGCGATCGCAGAGGTCTTCGGAAGAATTTCAGCTGGCTGGGTTCTCAACAAGAAGCCGATCCGCAAGATCTACATCGAGCTCATCTGTGTCGTCCTGCTGTCTGTAGCACTGTTTGCCTTCCCTTTCGCCTCCGAGTTCTGGGGGTTGATGACATGTAGCATATTTTTCGGGTTCATGCTCGGAACGGTCGCGGGCACGCACATTCCTCTGCTGGCGGAAGACGACGTGGTTGGCATTGCGAAAATGTCTTCTGCAGCTGGAGTCTACGTCTTCATCCAGAGCTTAGCTGGGTTGGCTGGCCCACCCCTCGCAGGTAACTAAAACTTTTGTGCTTTTGGTGTGTCCGACAGCCGTGCTGACCCGTCTAGAAGGCATTGTGATGGCCCTAGTCAGAGTGTTACCCCAAAGACCTGCAGCTAACGTGAGCTGGCTCTCGGAGCCAGAAGACTGCTGCAATGCAGCTCTGCAGAGTCCCAGAGACGAGGCAGGCTCCACGGAGGAACCTCAGGGCAGAGAAAAACACTGCAGTGCTGCCCTGATCCTGTTAGAAACCCACCGCTGGCATCAGCTCAGGCTGCAGTGAGCGGCACAGCAGACGGCTCTCCCTGTGCAGGTGGGCTTACCGTGCGCTGCGGGAAAAGGGACGTCTGTCAGATGAGAGCTCAGTCCTGCTGTCCCTGCAGTGACTCAGGACTTCTGAGTTGCATAAAGATGACTAAACATCGTGTTTTCCCACCTTTCCTTGAAGGTAGCGTCCGTTTGTCATCAGTTACCTCTTCCCTAAAGTATCGATGCAGCGGTACCCGTAGGAACCCTCTGCTAGGCGGGGTGGGCAAGAGGGTGGGAGAAGGCAGTGGCTAACTGCGTAAATGTCTTCCGTAGGTGTCTTAGTGGATAAAACACAGAACTACAGCTCGGCCTTCTACTCCTGTGCTGCTGGCATGGTCCTGGGTGCCGTGTTTCTGTCCCTGGTGAGGCCGTGCAAGGCTGGGCTGTGCCGCCGGCAGCAGCCGGGCGCGGAGGAAGGCGTAGCGGAAGGCACGGCGGAAGGCACGCAAGACTTGCCGGAGGACTTCATTGAAATGGATATTGGAAAAGCAGATCCTTCAGGAAAAGGCTGCGACAGCGCCGCGTAAAAAGCGTTCCTTCTCCAGCTGATGTACTTGGTGTAAGACCGGGGGACGTGTCAGCTCTGCTCCACATTTTAAAACTACATTCTAAAGGGAATGTGAAATTTTAAATGTGAACAGAACAGTTGCTATTAACAAACAACTTTTTTTTTTTTTTAATTGGTAGGAAGAACTTTTTTAACCAACCGTGGGAAGCTCCATAGAAAAAAATACAGATAGCCACCTAAGAATAATTCGCGTCTAGCATGAAGATGTGATGCACACTCCTGCTTTCCCGATAACACGCGTAGCTAAAGGCTCGGCTGGTCCCATGCGAAAAACAACAGCAGAAGCAGCCCGCGCAAGTCAGCCTGGCGGGGCGGGCTGTCTCTGCTCATCCCGTACCGCAGCCCCTGCACGGTCACAAAGCAACGATACTAACTAGAGACGAGTATTTGTGCAACACTAGTAGCCAACTGCATCTTCTTTGGGAAGAATATGGACTTGGATTTTAGACTGGAGGAGGAGGCTAGGCTAGGTAGCTGACTTAAACGTTGCTATTGTTCTTCTAATTAACTTGAATGTCACGAATGCTGGGAAATCAGAGGTTCCATACGTCTTTGTGGCCAGTGATTACTGCACATATTTCATGATAAGATAATTTTTCTTCTCCTGATTGGTTTCCGTAGAGCCGCCGCGTATCACTAGTCTGACCAGATGTACTGTTTCCTAATTTAACTAGTATTTATTAATTTATTCTGAGATAGTTAAAGGATGTTATCTTAACTGGAGAGGAAAAATAATCTTGTTGCATAATGGAAACCTGTCTCTACATCGACCCTTTCGATACCTATCTTGTATTGCTAGCTTGTGAAATTGTCGGGGAAACTTACAGCATAGAGTATAGCTGTTTTTAATAGGTAGGCCCTAGGTAACCCCCTCGTTATTTAAAATAATAATAATAAAAACCCTGCAGATTCGCTATCTCCTTCCACAAGGCCTCAGCTGCTGTCAGTGGACCTCGCTCTGCTGCCCTGCGCAGCCCAGCACGCAGTGAGGATTTGGCCCAGCTGTTTAACATCGGAATGTACCCAAACGTCTCACCTCGAGGCGCACGAGGACGTCTCTGCCACGTCTCTGAGCGAGCGTGGAGTCCCTCGATGCTGTCCTGGCCGGGGGCTGGTCCTAGCATTGCCCTTTCCTCCCCAGCCTCCTTGAGAGGCTTTTTGCTGCTGACTTCAGTGAGAAAAAGAACTGGAGCCCGTGCGTATTTAACGTGTAAAAGGAATTATAAAAGACCACGTAGTAGCTGTTCATTGAGTCTTACCAGGAGCGCTTCCTGCTCACAGTGACACAAGCTTGCTTACCCCACCTCTGTGCATCTTAACGCCTCTAGGCAACTCAGGGGGAATAAATAAAATGAGTCTGTTTCAGTTCGAGTACACGTGCTTTGGAAACAAGAAGCATTTCTGTGTATTTCAGTGGAAGTGGCATCACGCGTTAACCGCTACACTGCCATGTCTGTGTCTTACCAGCCATAGAAACGGGGGACAATCTGTAGAACTCCTCTTTGGGAAGGTGCTTGATTTGTTTGTGTCTTAGATGTCCAAAAAAAAGAAACAGGCACTCATGCAACAAAGTGGCTAGAGCAATCCATCGTCACTGCCTGAAAACCGTTGTGACCATGCTGCAGTCTCGTGTCCTTTCTATGCCTCAGCACTTTATCACCCACAGCAGAACCTCGCTGCGTCGCGCCCAGGACTGGAAGACCCCTCACCGAGAGCTCGAGCGTTGCGAGTCAGTGAGTAACTGAACAAATACCGCGCTGCGTTCAGATGGACTTTATTTATTGTTAATTTATGATACTTCAAGCATTTTGGTCAATGTTCTGTAGCCTATAATTGTAAGGGTATTGAAGTCTTTGTAATACGAGACCTCACTACAGCACTTTGCTATTACAACTCTGCTTGGAAGTGGAATAAGGCCTCCAGGTTTTGCGTGTGTGTGAAAGCTCCCTGTTCTGCAGATTTACGAGGTTCTACTGTAACTTTTTTTACAACAATTTCCAATACAGATCAAATAATACGTTTGTCACTGACCTCGCCGTACGTTTGTCCTGTCTGTGCGCGCGCAGGCTCGGCAGAGCCAGAAGCGGGCATCGACGCGCCCGGAGCAGGATTTACCCGTTTGTAACGTACCTAGCGGGCTCTGGAAAAAACCCTAAAACACTGACTTTGCAATAAACTTTTCCTTTTTTTCCCCCCTTTTTAATGATTAAGAAAACTGTTTTCCCATGCCTCCTTCCTGCTGCGGGGTCCCGCTGCTGCTTCCCCCCGGAGCTGTGCTGCTGCGCTTCCTGGGGCCGAAGCAGCGCGGTTACCCTGCCGGCTGGGCAGTCGTACAGCCCCAGCTTCTCTTAAATGAGCTGCTGGGAAGCTCGGCGCTGACCTCGAGGGCTCTCCTGTAAACCCTGAGCAGCGCAGGCCTGGTTCTGAGCAGCCTTTTCTCCTTCTGAGCGGTGCCTGAACGGGTGGCACTCAGGGCCATTATCCTCGCGGCTTCAAGAGGCAGGCAATCATGTCATTATTTGATCATCTCGCTGAATTGCGGAATGCTTTCTGCGTGCCAGGCTAGGCGGCTCACATATCAGAAATCAAACTAATAAATACCAGGCCAGTCACGCTAAGGGGCACTTTTCCCTTCCTCAAACCTTGTTTCTCCCCGCACCACGTGAGGCTGTGCCCTTCCTCGCTTCATCTGTAACTCCTAGGCTCACCAAACCCTACAGGCAGCAATACGGCCATGCTGCTGAACTCCAAATACCAACGTGT
This sequence comes from Nettapus auritus, assembly GCA_011076525.1. Classification (NCBI taxonomy): domain Eukaryota; kingdom Metazoa; phylum Chordata; class Aves; order Anseriformes; family Anatidae; genus Nettapus; species Nettapus auritus. The sequence continues at coordinate 9,996,931 of CM021782.1, read as the reverse complement.
GTTAGATTTGCAGATGCCTTGCTGAGGGACTCACCGCACGGCCGATACGCGTTAATTGCCATTTGTTTTCATTCTGGCTGTAGAAGTCCCAGAACAGAGGTAGGTGATCACACGTGCAAGCGGAGCACACGACACAAACGCCAACCTCCCAGGAAGCCGATCTGTCTCCAGCTCTGACTCCGGCTCCCTTGCAGCAGCGAACAAACATGATTTGCAACAACTTCCACAAGACAACAACAAAAAAGCACTACGAAGGCCGCACGCCGTTCGCATGCTTATAAATACGAGCACATAAACTGTAACGCTATCAGATGCCTCCCAGCACACAAACAGTTCGGAGTCATTCTTCCCACCTGGTTTAAATTAATGGCCCGTGACCTCCCCTGTTCGCCTGGTATGAAGGCACCGGTGCCAGAACAAAGCAGGATGAAAACGCTTCGATTCGGCGACTGCGTGTAGCTGCTTGATGCCAGTAAATCAGAGCTCGCTCCTATGAGCCTCGGTGTCCCTTTGCAAAGGTCCTGTACAAACTCCTGGAGCCATCTAGTCAACGAGGCCACTGCCAGGCCTTGTAAGTAAAGGAAATTGCACAAGGGCAGCCTGCAGCAGGACAGAAAGCCCTCAGCCCATAGGTGTCTGCCCGTTCTATAGTGGAAAGGAAGCTGTACGATGTTTTTTTTGTCATTTTTTCCACTTAAAACTAAAGGGAACGGCAACCTCTTGGTTTTTTTCACTTGTTTTAGATAAGCCAACATCGGGTTCTTAAAGGGACAAACAAGTCTTTAAAAATAGCTAAACTGGTTTTGGAGAGACCGAAAAAAAAATAATGAAGTAGGTGCTTACAAAACAACCCAAGTGTTTTAATGATTCCCCTCAGATGTTACTTGTTAGCATCTGAGATCATTGTTTTCCAGCTGCCCGTAGTAAACATGACCTGAATTTTCAGTGATGCAAGCACAAGAAGCCAGCCTTCTCCCTCTCCAAGGCTCACCCTCGAGATGTTCCGCGCTCAGCTGCAGCAGGACGCTCGTTGAACTCCCGGCTTTGCTGAAAGACAACGCCGAGGCGCCGTTTTCCAGAGGTGTTACTCTGCACTTGACCACTCGGTAACATCGCAAGGCAAAACCCTTCCTTCTCCCCGCGGCACCACGCCGAGGGCCGGCTGTCCCTCCGGTCAGTGAAGTTCTGCGCCATACGCACGGATCCAGAGGGACGGGGGATGCCGGCGGGGGCTGGAGAGGGAACAGTTCCCTCTAGCGTAGCGCTGCTGCACGAGGCCTGGGAAAGGCTCTCAGGCATCCGAAGATGCTCTCGATTCCAGAACCCCATCTGCAGCTGACATGTGCGTGCCTCCCATGGATGCAAGCGACCTCTGGGGCTCCTGGCAGAAACCCGCCGAGTTTTTCCCCCCGCGGTTTCGCTCGCCCAGACTTTTACTTGCAGGATATGCAAACTCGTGGCTGCGCTAGCATAAAGCTCTTTTATTTTTTTCCTCTTGCAAATTGCAGCAAGCCATCCAATAAATCAAACACCACCCCCCACCCTCTTTCCTACAGCAGTTGTCAAGCTCCAGTTACGACAATTTGCGGTAAAATATTACTCACCAACACTTTGGCCTGTGCGAGCAGCTCTGCCTCCGTAAAGACAGCCCCCTAAATCACTGCTTTGTCACAGAAGCCACAAGCATAACCAAAAGACTTATTACACGCAGACATGATGAGAATAAGGCCGGCGAGACAATAGCTTCCCCGGCTTCCTTTTTGTCAAAGCTTTCATTAATGTTGTGAACGGCTGCTTCTCCTGCGGCCGCTGCCGGCTGCCTGCCGCAGCCCGTCTGGCAGCGGCGAGGCACAAACCGGCCCCAGGGAGCCCCAGCAGCAGCGAGACCGAGCATCGGCTCCTGCTCAGCATTACCTGCTCAGCACCACCTCCTGCTCAGCACCACCTCGCTCTGGGTCAGACCCTGCCCTCCCCGAGGACTCCGGCAATTTCCTTTTAGTCTCTGCGAGCTTGCACCGATACCACGGGAAGTTATCGCAGGGAGGCATTTAAGCACATCCAGGCTTTTGCATCTCGCCCTCGATGTGGCTGCTATTATTATTTTTTTAAAAACCTGCTGCAAAATGAGTCAAAGATAGGAAATAACCCGAGAAATGAGAGCTGGGGTTGAGGGCCTGCAGGAGATGGGCACGCAGGGCAGTGGGCACCAGCTCCCTAGCAGACGTGCGCCCAAGCCAGTGGGAGCAGTGCTTTGAGGACAACTCGGCTCCTCCAGCCACTTGTACTCGCAATTCGGTGCTTGCAGGAGGGAGCCGGCACAGTAATCCCCACGCCCTGGCACTCACGTCCGTTCTGGGCATTCCCCCAGAAGACCTGCAGCAGGAGCGAAGGAATGAGGCTGCTCCTGTTTGCACAGCAGAGGGGGAGCGGGGCCGGCTGTGCAGGACGTCTGTGCTCCCCAGAGGCAGCCGTGCTGCACGAGCCAGCCTTTGCTGAGTTCTGCACTGTGCGTGCCAACGGACGTGGGATTTGACAACACGTATGGAGCAGCAGCCTGTGCCCTGCTAGAAAAAGCCAGAAAAGCCAGCTCCTTCCCAAACTCCGCGAGGCTCCCTGCCTGCCGGGGAACGTCCCTTCCCCTCCTCCTGCAACAGCCCAGGCCTCCGGCACGAGCTCTGAGCTTGCCCCGATCACAACAAGTAAATCAGCAAACCCTGCCTGCGCTTCTGTCTCCCTTCCTTACGCAGCCCAGGCTTTATCAACAACAGCTTATCGGGGCAGCCACCCGGGAGGAGCGGCCCCACAGCGCTATCGGGTGCCGCGGGGCTGGAGGCGCTGCTGTCAGCCGGTCCCACCAGCCGAAGGGATCGGGCTGGCTCAGCACCTCCAGGAAAAGCTGGATTCCCTCCCGTGTGTTACCAAGAAAAGACCCAAAAGCCTACGCAGTCACTGCACAGAGCTGCCTGCCACACGTATCGGACCTCCCAGCCACGTTGGCCACAGGAACCCAGCTCATCCCTGTCCCCGTCCCCACCGGGGACACCCTACAGCCTGCACGAGGACTGCCCGCAGGAGGGCCCCATCAATGTGGGCAGGCAGGAGGGGAGCATCCCACCCCGCCTGCAGGGACCCCAAAAGCCAGCCCAGCACCCGCTGGGTCCCGCTGAGTGCTCCCCAGCTTGCACCGAGCCCCTGCAGCACAAGCACAGCCATTCCTTAGCACCCGGCCCCTTTCTGCCCCAGCGTGGGCTGCACGTAGCCCTGTGAGACGTTCGGCCCCTGCCCTCGCACCACGGTCCCGGCCGCACGCACCTGCGGGGAAAGCACGCCGTCCTCACAAGGCGTTCCCTCACGGTGCCTCACGCCATTCCCCAGAGGTGAAACACATTAAATAAACCGTACCTGGACAGGCAGCGTCTGCGGGCGTAAAAAGGGTTTTTCTGTTTCCTCTCCCTTTCACTGCCTGTTTTTCTGCTGCCTCGGCTGGTGGAGAGTCGGAGCCCTTCGGAGCTCCTCTCAATATCAAGGGCTCTCAGGAGAGAGCCTGGAAACGCGCTCACCAAACAGCCACCAGAAGAAATCGTGGGGCAAACAGATCCCCTCAATATTTAAACACTAACCCACGTTCAATCTCTAGTTCATAAAACCTTTCCATTGAGACCGCCCCTATCCCTTCCCGTGGTATCTTCACACCTCTGAGATGCTTTGTCAACGTTTTGGGCAGCCTGGAACCAAACACGCGTTTTCAAGAATTTCTTCAAACGCACACCTGACTTCAAACGCAGGCAGGAAGCCAGGCTGAGCAGAGCACTGCCAACACCGCTCTTCCCAGCGTCACAGGCTACTCAAATCCAGCAATGACAGACTTGGCTCTGCATGTTTCACCGTTGTACTCGTGTATGTGCTCGTAGAGGGCACGTCCCACCTCTGCAGGGTACCGAGTTGGTGCAATCTGACCTGAGGCAGCACTTGGAAGCGTTTTCTGGACGATGTTCTTCAAGGACTGGGCACCGATCTTGCAGCCCGACCTAGCTACATGTGGGATTTCTTGGGAAAAAGCACCTCCGGTGGGGCCAAACTGGGCAGCCAGCAGTGTGTGAAGTGATAACTGAACAGAAACTGGATTTCTATCAAATTCACTCGTTTATATGCAAGAAAATAACAGTGAGAAACATCAGAACGTGTAAGCGTTCTGTTTCAGCACAGCATTTGCTCCATAGACGCGCTTTGGTGTGTACTTCCTCGCTGTCAGAGCAGCAGATAATTCACAGGCTGCAGAGGCATTAATTGCTCACGGTGTGTGAGGCCAGGAAGGGAGCACAAAGGGAGGTTTGTGCGCCAGGGAGCAAAGATTAATCCCGAAAATTGGGCGCAGCGGGAGCTCTCACCTGTCAGGGCCCTGGACCGAGCGAGTCAATTTTCCAGCAAAGGAAATACCCTACCTGGGTGCCGCGAAGCGAAATGACAGCCTAACCAAATCCTGATAACGGTGATTAAAAATAACACCCCGGCACAGGAAATTAAACCTTTCACACGAAGTGCCAATTAAATCCAGAAACCGGTTCGGGAAAAAATAGACACTCTGTAAACAACCTGGATTAAAGTTCAAGGCACCTTCTCCCAGCCTTCAAACTCTCGGGTGCCACTGGCCTTTTGATCCCCTCGTCGTCACCCTCCCTCTACGGATAAGTTGTGGTTCCTACAGCGGCTGTGTCAGGATAACACACATCGTGCCCAGGGAACAACCCTCCCCACCTACAGCCGGCGCCCTCGGTGTAGCTCTTCCTTCACCGTTGCTCCGTTCACCTGCAAACACCACTTCACTCCTGCACAGGACTCTCCCTGCGGCAATTTCGTTACCGGTCTCACAATAAAGGAAGACTCAAACAGCCCAGGAAGCCGCTGCCGCGGCACAGCACAGCCCAGACCCCGCTTACAGGAGTGCTCAGCGGCGATGGACACAAACACTCCTGGATACGCGCGGCGTCAGCAGAGACCAAACACTGCAGCAGCGTGTTAGCAACCAGCGTCAGCCAAGAGATGATCCAAACATTAGCTTTTCAGTGAAGAATTTTTAAGGCCCTGGTAGGTTCTTGTCACACGGTGCCTTTTAAAAGAGTTCCTAGTAAGTGAGGGAAAGTAACCCCTTAAATACATGAGCTTCTCTGCACACACTAGGCACTTCTCCCACGTGCTTTCACCCTGCTAACAGCCACCTGCAGCTCTCCTCGAACACTTGGAGAGGCTCTGGGGAACATCTCGATGCCTGTTCTGAGCCCTGCCACCCTTTTGCTATTGACTTCAGCCCCGACATAACGCATTCAGTGGGCAACACGGAATAAGAAAGTCGAACGATTTTTCTCTTCAAGCTACAGAATTAAAGCTGCTTTCAAATTCCTTCTTCCACACTCCGCTTCTCGTGTGTAAAACCAGCAGGGGTTAACACCAGCTAGAAGGCTGTCAGCCCCCAGCAGAACCCTCCTGCTTCGCTCCCAAATACCCTGACTCTTCTGTAACACCTGCTTCTTGTTAGCAAAACAAATAAACAGTTTGTTACTAACCACATGTATAACTCCCTACCCCTGACATTTCTTTGCATGTCTCAGACCACAGTTTCCTTTGGAAACCCCGAACTTACGTGCTCCTTTAGTTCTTACGTTTGTAAGGCTGTAGAAAGATGAGAAAAACAAGAAAACACGCACAGACAGAAGCTACAGTATCTACAGCAACAGCTGAAACACAAACTAACGTAGGGCTTGTGAAATTCACCCCGCAAGGAAGTTAAAAATGAGGCTGACCGGCACACGCCACGGGTGTTGTAACCAAGTTTTCAGGGCTAGGAGGCCGTTCCCAGGCAGGGCTCCTGCTGCCAGCTACCTGCTCCCATCGCCCTGAGCAGAGAGAGCTCCCAGGAAAAAAGGAAAGCCGCCAATCCACCAAGCTGTTCGGGTAATAACAGTCTGCTCCTGGACACCTTTGTCCCCAGGAGGCCTTGGGAAGGGCTGATGATTTAGATTTGAAGATATTGCTTCAGCACGGCCGACCTGTGACCCTGTGACGGCGACGGGAAGCAGCTGAGCCTGCACACGTGCAGCAGCTCCAGGCAGCAGCTCCAGGCAGCAGCAGGCTCCCAGCTCTCCCTTGCCCCCAGAGCTCCGTGGTTTGCCCTGCTAAGAGGCCAGGGGCAGCGATGCTGCGCAGGCGGACGAGCAGGGAGAGCTCTGCGGCAGGGCTGCCAGCAGCACAGCCACGGTGCTGCTGCTGCAGGGGAAGGAAAATTTGGGTGCTGCTTTCTGTGAGCGCCCCGTCAGACGTGACGGCTTTCTGCAGTGACAAAGCTGCTTGTGGAAACGAGTTGTGCAGAGGGTGCCCGCCGGAATCCTCCGGTGGCTGTAGCCCCGCACCTCGCCCTGCAGCCACAGAACCCCCAAATACAGCAGGTTTCCTCAGGCAGGTCTGAAAAACTGAGCGTGTTCGGGCTGCACGGCCCGTGGGCTCCCCCTGCTGCCGCCCCCCGCGGATGGAGGAGCTGGGAGCAGGGCAGGGGATAAAGGAGGCTGAAGGAGGTCACCCACCGGTACCCCTGGGGTTGAAGTGGGATGGAGGCTGAGCTGCTGGTTTGGGGGTAGTGTGAGCGCTGCCAGCCGGTGCTGCTCTCGGTGTGGGGTGCTGCAGGCAGCTCCCATGGGACGCAGCCACCTCCAGAGCCCTAAAAAGCCAGCGTGGGCTGCAAGAGGCGCGCTGGGGAGCTTGGTTCTGCTGAAGGGTGGGTGGCCGAACGGGGAGCGGAGGCACCGCTGCGCTTGGCTGGTACCAAATGGGAAAGAGGAGCCTGGAGACTCGCTGCTTTGGCATGCTGAAGCTCACAGAGGCAGCGGGACATGGGGGGGAAGCCGGGACTCTAACCTGGCTGTCATCATTGCCTTGCAGCTTTCCACACAGTTTTTAAAGCTACATTTCCCACTGAAGTCACTATAGGACTGCTACCGCCCGTACCCACACAGCCTTGTAGCTGGGCAGGCTCGCGTGCCCTGACACTGTATGAATCTGATTTTTAAGCACGATGTCCTTAGCAAAGTCGAGCTTTGTCAAGTCACTTGATGGCTTTAATGAACACAGACTTTGTTTTATGAGGGAAGGGCCAAAGAGCGTATTTATGGTTTAGGTATCAGAGAATCCTGCTGCGACCAGGAGGCAAACTCATGCTCTGAACGTGGCATGAGATCACAGAGGGCCTGGCTCTTTCCCCTACTGTCCTTTCATACTCTTTAAGTTTACAGCAAAGTTATATTAAACTTAAATCCAGTCATTCACATGTAATTAAGATTTTTAGTATATAAAAAGAAGCACATTTTTTTTTCCCTGGCAAGCAGCAAGTTCAGTTGCAGGCTACAGGGCAGCCTGCGTTTGGTAGGAATTCCCCTCCTGGATTTTATTTGCATGGGAAATTTGGCAAAAGAAAGGGTGCCTGAGCAGCAGGGGGAATCGATACCTCTTGTGGGCCTGCTTTTTCCAATGATTAGAACTTAATGTGTTGGAAATATATCCGTCTTCTAAAAATCACAGAGCCATAAAACAAACTGCTAGGCACCGAGTATCACTGCTCACCTACTACACATACACAGCAAGCGTGATTTGGCATTTTTTCTACTAAAATAGAATAAGATGGTTCAGCTGGAAGAGACCTACAAAGATCACCAAGTCCAGCTGAAGCTGTTTGTTCCCATTTTGAAAGCCATGCCAGTTCTCAACCCCACAAAGTTACGCTGTAAGACACAATACCTTTTGTCGACGACGCTGGTCCGAAGACGGAATTCCAAGACTCAGTCTGGATAAAGGTCTGTTGTTGTTATTCCCACAACACACAAAGCATCTGTCTTTTCTCCTCCAGGTATTTCAACAGATCCCCTGGGGGGAAAAAAAGAAAATCAATGAAAAGGCTTTTGTCAGGAAAAAAATAAAAACTTTTGTCAGGATAGAAGCAGAAATACATAGAAAAGCTGTGAGCACACAGGATTATTTTTACATATGTAAATACACACTGTTGAGCAGGAAAGTCTGAGTATTCAGACACAATAATATTCCAAAGAGAGACTTTTTAAGCGCAAGTCCTCTTTGCAGATTTTGGTCTTCATAAAAATTAGCCCTTTTAAGATTATTTAAAAATTGTATTTGGTTCACAGATTGTCAAAATATTATTTTATAAAAGCAGAAAGAACGGACAGTAAGAAATTTAGATACTTGAATCAATTGCTGATTGCTAGAGGCAAAAAGTCTTCCTAACCCTATGGACACTAAGTGGGCTCAGCAAAATTCCTAGGAGACCACATCACAAAAAATCACCATTATGAATGATCAAACAGCAAATTTTATTACTGTAGTCCCCCAGACTTTTTCTTAACCTAACAAAGTTTGACAAGAACATAAATCCTACATTATTATGCTCAACAACAGGCAAAACATCTCTCTGTCCACAGCATCAATTTAGGGAGTTTATTTCTCATGCTCAGTGGCTGACAGAGCATGGACTTCACAGATGTAACAGCGTAATTCAACCAGCTCACAAAGCATGAGCCTGCTGCTCCTACATCATCCTGCTGTCTGCAATGGGACTACTTAAATGAATAAAAGTTAGAGAATCAAATAATTGCAGGAGATGGGATTTGGGCTTGCAAGACAGCTGCCTCTAAACTGTGTTCACACCTATTCTCTTCAGTACAAGGCCTCAGGAACAGTCTTTTATCAGACATCTCCCCTCTGATTAGTGACTAACAAAGAATCCCAAGTTCCCTCTGTTCATCAATTTCTCAGCATTATGTACCTGCATGAGTTGGTAGGCTGCAAGTGTGTTCGTTTACTCCAAAAGCACACGCTGTACGTGAAACTGGAATGGGTTCCAGGACTTTTAGTCAGATCACTGGAAAAGGCTTCACAGTACTCCTTCAGCCATCTCACATCATCTTCTGTGCTAACTTCTGAGTCCTCGAACAAACCTGTAGAAGGAATCCAAAATGACAGAAGGTTATTAATATTCTTGCAGCAGGGTAAGCCAACCAACTTGCTTAACAGCTTTTTCTCAGAGCTGTAATATCCCCACTTATTTCAATTTTTAATGAATTTCAATCCATTTTGTGGCAGAAAAATACATGCACTAGCTGCCGCGTAGCATTTAGAACATGCCCCGACTCCACATGCAACCGTTTACAACTCCTGACAATCCCAGGACCTTGTTGCCCTCGCATTTGCCACCTTAAGCAGTAACTAAAGGATAAAATAACTACGTGCAGTGGTCCAAACTAATGCACCCCATAGCAGCAACACAGATATTTACCAGCAATTACTGCAATGCAGGATATCTTCTGTTGGGACACCACAGGGCTTTGCTTATTGAAGCCCAAAAGAGCCGATGAAGGAAGAGGCACACAGGCACGCCAGGCCTTGGCACGCGGCGCTTGCTGCTGATTTGGTTATTTTCAGCATATATTTACAACAGGAAGGCGTGTGAGAGAAGGAGCGTACTTTCTGAACACGGTTAATTAAAAAGTCGTGAAAACGACCCGGGAAACACCAAGGCAAATGAAATCCCCCGTCAGCAGCCGTGACGGGCCGGGAGGAGGGAGGCCAGGTCAACCTCGCAGGCCGCGGCGCTGGCGGTGCCGCTGCCGGGCCTCGGGTGCCGCCGAGCCCCGGTGGGACGAGGCCTCAGCCCGGGCCTCGGCTGCTGCCGGCCCCGGCTCCTCGTAGCGAGGCCTCGGGGCTCGGGGAAGGCCGGAGAGCGAAGGCCGCGGCCCGGAGCTTTCCCCAGGCCTGCCTGGGCCCTCCGCCCCGATCTCCTCACGGGGGCGCCGGGACCGCGGCGGGCGGAGCCGCGGCCGGATCGGGGCTGGGGCCGGGGTTGGGGCCGGGCCCGCCGCCCTTCCGTGCCCAGCCCGGAGGCCTCATCGGCCCCGCTGCCCGCGGATCCCCAGCGCGGCCCCGGCCGGAGCTGCCCTCCGTGCCGTGGAGAAGCCCCTCGGCTCGGTCCCCAACCAGCCTGGGTCACTTTGGTTCCTCAAATCGGTGTCCCCAGGACTGCGGGTGGCCCCCGAGCTGGGCTGGTGGCTCACAAGTCCCCTCATGAGCAGCCCTTTCACACAGCAAAGCACCACACGGAGGATGGTCACCCCTGAGCTGGGTGGATAAAAATAATTGGGGTGGCTTTCGTGGCACAAGCAGAGCAAACGGTGGCAAGAAGAGAACTACAAAGAGGGCCATGCCCACAAATGCTTTTCAGCTTTACACACCCGTGCATCACTACACCAGCCAGAGCTGAGTGGAAACAGCAACGACAAAGGGGACCTTCATGGTCTCGGTAGTGAGAGCATCGCCCTGTCCAGGGGAGAACTTGTGCAGGACTTGGGGCAAAGGGGAAATGAAACACCACGGCCAACAAGGCACCACACAGGGTGTCCCGAGGGAGTCAGACCCTCCTGGGCCTGCCTGCCGACAGCCAGAAGCTTTGCACGGGAACATTACGGTGTGAGCTGTGCCCGGGCCTACTGGTTTTTGTAGGCGTGCCCTCTCTATTCCCCTGCCAGAAGCAGCATTTCCCCAACACACCTAATAGTTCTTCGGTGTTTTTATTAAAACAACAAACAAACAAAGGTCTGATATTTAACACTTGTGATGTTTTCCGTGTACAGAAGCTTTAGCAAACACCGAGGCCTGCTGGAAGATACTATGTGCAGATGAAGGAAGAGTTTAGCCCATGATAGCAAAATACACTTTTTTTTCCCCTGATCTTTTCATTATTCTCTCAAACATTTCAAAAAGACATAAACCAAAACAGTAAAAAGACAGGGATCCCTGGATTACCAAGAACCTCTTGCCAGTGCCCTGACGAGGATTGAATTTCACACCTCCCCTTGCAGTGGCCTGACTCCTGCGAGCCATCCCGAAGCGGGATGTTATCTGCTGCACCCGAAGCCGCTGAGTTAGCAGGGCTGCTATATTTAGTGCTCAGATGTTCCTGGAATCCAGTTCTGCGCTCGGATCACGGTGCTTCTCCCTCCTCCTCTCGGCTTCTCCGAGACGATTTTGTCTGAAGTAAACAGAGGCGGCTCAGATGCCTCTGACATCTCCACCTCCATCGTCCTCGTCGCTTTCAGGCACAGCGAGGCATGAACCGGTGCTTCCCTGCAGCTGATAGCCAGCAAACTCGCTTCCAAACGTCACCAGGCTGTTCTCTGGACAGAATTGTGAGCAGTAAATAATCTCGCCGTTTATGTCAAACAAACTAGCTGCGTGTTACGGATCTGCTGCTTCTCGTCCTAATGTTTTCAGCTCTGGCCTATTTTTCCTAAGTACTGCCTTAAGAGCTCTTCTTGGGCTGTCTGGGTTTACCCGTGCCGAATGAGACATGAAGATGGAGTGACAATCGCGTCTGCACAAACAGAAGTCCTGTCTGACAGGAAGATGGAGAAAAAAAAATTAGCCCATGAGACAAAAATATGTGATCCAAAGAGCTCCAGCTAAGGAAATGAGGAATGATGGTGTTTTTTTTTCCTTGCTTTTAAGGATCTGTAAAACGCGGGGTTATTTCCTACACAACTGCCAAGGTCTGGAGCCATTTATTTGTAGTGGCTTGTGACTGTTGAAAAGTGAACGTGGAGATGGAACCAGTGAAATCCTGCCATGGAGCTACTGGAGGCTCCTGTCCGGAAAACAATTCTTAGCAAGAAGACGGAATAGACACAGAATGGAGCAGATCCATCCTTCCAAGGATGTCGGAGAGCTCTGCCAAAATGACCATGCTAACATCACTCTGCCTTTCCTTGCTGGGGAAGTGCAGAACCTGGGCACAGGGGTGGAGGCAATTTCATTTCACTTGAGGTGTCTCAAAGTGCAGTGCCGAAGCCTGAGCTGGTCGCTGCTGTGGGGAGAAAGGAGTGACTCGAGAGCTACCTGTGACACAGCTTCAGGCTGAGAACTGCTCTCTGTCGCTGCTTTTCTCTCCCTAGTGATGGAAGCTGGCCCTCAGAGAGGCCAGTACTACAAACTGCCTAAATTTGGGCAGTAGCTCTGGGCAGGGAAGCGGTGATTTCCACCACCAAAGGCATAAGCAGAGGTGCGAGGCTGCATTTTCCTCCTGTGCTCTCCTGACTTTGGCATAATCACAGACATTTGTCTTGCTGAAAGCAAATGAGACAGGGTATGGAGACAATGAAAATACAGCCTGGCTCCAGCTACAGGGTTGGCTGTCATCCAGATGCTTTCATATTTGATCCCTGCTTCTGTTAAGAGGGAAACATAAAACATTTTACCTTGCTAGCCTCTTAGAGAGGAGCTACTTTTGGCAATTAATTTGCATATCAAATGTATAAATACTCTCCCCGTATTTATCCTACTGTTGCAGGCAAATGGAGTTTCCTTTCTGAAGGAAGAAATGAGTGTCAATCAGTGCTCTGACGTGACAAAGAAACATTCAGGGTGACTTACTGCTGACGTTCGTACAGAGAAAAAATCTTCCCTTGCCTCAAAGGCATCCACGAATAAAAGATAGCGGAGATGATTTTGCACTGATTTATTACAAGCAACATTTCACTTGGAACAAAAAGAGGATTTAGGATTTGCTAAATTCTGGTGAAAATATTTCTCCCTTAGCACTGGAGAGGTGAGAGAAGAACAGTCTGCTTGGGTCTGCTGCACGAATAAGAGGAAGTTTTCCCCTTAATTGCAGACAACTTTTAGCAAATGCCAGACATGAGCTAAGAAGGCTGTCGCTGCTGAAGGCTCGCTCAACTTGCTCCCATGCAAATCCTGATCTTACCTCTTTGAAAATGCTGCTTTCTTTGAAGGTTCTCCCTTTGCTTGTTTGCTTTTTCTTCAGGGAAAAGAGAGGCTTCAACAGGAACGGCCATCAATTCGTAGCCGCTTCCGTGATTAGGTCTGGATTAATGTAAGAGAATCAAGATCGTACAGAAACAGTGCAAAACATTACGCCTAGGCAGCCACACGAAGATCTGTGTCATTTACAGATACTGCCTTTTCTTTCTATAGAAGCTTAAAACAACAACTCCCGACCAAGGACTGCGGGTACGCAAAGCTGAACCTCATGTCAGGCGTGATGATCACACGTACTAATTGTGGAAGTGCTTACTGACTTAACAGCCTGATGTGTTGAGTTGCTAGAGATAAATGATCCGGGGCTGGTGTCATGCCACAAACATCACTTGCGTGGCATACGTTCTATATGGAACAGCACACAAGGCTGGGGGGAGTTTTCAAGGTAAAACACACACCCTGCTCTCCACGACTGCTTCCCCTTTGAGTCTGATAAAGGGGTGGCTGCCTTTTATGTAAAAGTTAACTGTCTGCCAGGCTGCGGGCAGAGTGAGATAGCAAACACAGGGCACAGCCTGTAACACGGCTCAGAGACATCAGGTTTAACCTGGTACTGGACTGGAGAAATAGAAATCGAGCAGGATTTTGGCTGTAAGCAAAACTTCAACAGGAAGGGGCCCGCAAAGACCGTCAGCATCTTCTGTGCTGGCGAGACACAAGATCCACTGCGCTGAACGCTGGAATCCAAAGGGGGGATTCACTTCTGATGGGGCCACAGAATCCTGTGCTTCCTCCTGAATCCTAAATTAAACAAAATCAGTTTGTGCTGATCACTGCCATCTTACTGTGCCCTATTGCGTCACATTTTAAGCCCTCCAGCCAGAGACATTAGGTTTATGCAGGTACCGTGCATGCTGACAAACACACTCCTACCTTACCCTCCAGCACCCTGCAGCCCAGCAAACGCATAACTTGCTGGGGACGGCCTGGGGCTTACAGGAGGTACCCTCTGAATTTCAATCGTCGCATCAAGTCTCAAGCTGGAGGTTGTGCTGAAGCAGAACTCTCCTCGGAACGGCCTACATCAAGCTCCCGTTTGTCGGGCCGAGGGCTCAGCTGCTCATCAAACCGCTCCACTTCCTCCGCCGCGGTCGCTTGGCCCCGAGTGCCTCCGACTCCACGCATGGGCGGGGAGCGCTCCTCCCGGCTCGAGCGCCCGTCTCGTTTCTGCTGGATGTTTTGATTCCTTATCTTCGAGTCATCGCAACTTGTTTACTGAAGCGTAAGGATTTTGAGTCTGCCGCAGCCGTTTGCACAGGCCAGAGCATGAGGCTCGCTCTGTGGTCTTGCAAGAGCATAAAAGCACACGGGAAGAAAGAGCAAAAGAATCCAGTAATATCTAAAGTTAAGCACAAAAAAAACACACTCCTGCAGGACCTTGTGCTATCTGGACTAATTTCATCTAGTAATTCACACTTCACATACAGTGAAAACACCTTGAAATACCTTGATGCAATTAGCTTTTTTTTTTCTCAAGTAAAAATGAGCAGGGCCTGCACCAGAGCCATCTCATCTCATTTCCACCCATATCCCCAGAAAACCTGTCCCCTGGCAGCTGCTCCTATAGCACTTTGCCCTTCAGCTGCCCCAGAGGTGATCACGACCCAGCAGGTCCCCTCCAGGAACGGGACCCAGGGTGAGCTCTGAAACGTGGCCGTGCCCAGCCCGGGTGGCGCGGGGAGCTTTCTCAGCAGAACTTCTCTTGATTTTTGTTCCCTTCTGTCAGTTATTGTGTAATCACCGGGTTACTTTAACAGGAAGGAAGAGGCTCAAAAACCCAACCTACTTTCACTAGCGTGTGCAATTAGGTGCTTTGTTAAATCAAGAGCTTTATGAAAGTGAAGAAATTTCCACTTGCTCAGAATTCCAGTCCTGCCCTGCCCCTCGCCTGGCTCTCCGCACGCCGTCAGACACGGGACGCTCGGTGCTGTGGGGTGACCAGGATCCACAAGCTCCTGCTGAACAGAACATTACTAACCAGGTTCTGCTAAAGCAGCTTATTTTCAAGCACCAAGAGCATGCATATTGCAGAAAAGTCATTCTACGTGAGCAGCACTCCTCTAACAACTCCCGTGAATCCTCAGGAGGCCCTCCCAGGCAATAAGGAAGAGGCATTCCTAAGGACAGCCTCATTCCACCAGACCTTAACTAGAAGCCTACATGAACCTTGAACAATTACTCTTGTGACACTGGATTTATTTTATAAATATCTGGTTAAGTTCCGGATGTTGTTAGTTTTATTCCTCAGGTAGCTGACTGCATCTCAGGAAATAAGGTAGGTAAGAAAACAAGCTTTCAAGAAAACCCAGATGGATTGTCGAAGCCAGAGCAGCACCACTAATGCTGTTCATTTGCTAAAATGATTTTGGTGCTGGAAAGCGATCGAGTGATAAGGCCGGGGTTCTTCAGAAACAACTGCTCTAGGAACCGGCAAGACCCAGAACGAGAACTGCCCTGCAAGGCAGGGTAAAGTTTCCGGTCGCATTTCATGGTTTTCTCACTCAGTTTCAGAGCTGAGGTGTCTCCTTGCCATAAATAATTCTGCTCTTCACACAGCAGAGGGTAGGGAAGAAGAGGTTCCTGTTAATCCACAGAAGATTCACAGAATTTTTACAGCTTATGTATTGCCATTATCGAGACAGATATTGCTACGAAGAACTGGCCGTATGAATCAGCATTCCTTGCTCTGAGCGTTTTCAGAGATTTGTGTTCACAGCACGCCAGGCAAATCTCAGGCCTGTGAAGGCTGACAAGGAGAAATCAATGTTTTGCTGCAGAACAGCCAGTGATCCGTTTTTGGAGGAGGCTGAGGCTGGCTTATTCAGAAAACAGCTAAAAATAATTAAAGAAGAGTCTAACTCTGCAATACCCAGATACATAATTGACAGAGAGGCCTGCCACCCACACCGACACACGCAAGCGTCATCAATATTTTAAATACCGAGTACCAAACTGGTTGCCAAACGCAACCCCAGCACTGTAGAGAAAGCAATCAGGCCGCACGCAGGAATGGGCACGAGCCCTTTTAGCACAGAGCCTGCTGGGGACCAGAGAGCTCCACCCGTACTTCTTTTGTTTGGAACGAGACGTGGCTGAAACCGAACAGCAGTCAGCTGAAAGCCTCCACGCACTGAGGACAAACCTGAAAAATGATTTCGTCATACCGGTGTGAGGCTGTATATGTTTATTCATTGTCAGTAATTTTTGTACACAAGGCAAATATTAATAGCTGAAAGGCAACACTTTGGGAGAGTATGTACAGAGCAATGTACAAGCAAATGGAAGAGGTTTTGAACTAACTGATTTAACCGCTTTATAAAAAGGAAGCGATGCTTCTTCTTCTAAGACCTCCCTTAGAAATAACTTATTGCCAATCTTAAACTAAAGCCAGGAGAAAAAAAAAATTTACAATAAAAAGTAGTCCCTGGAAAGTTTATAAAAAGTTAAACATATAAAAGTGTAAGCCACAAACATTTATACAAAGCTAATACAAATCTTGGGGTCGTTAAAGATCTATGAGGTTGTTACAAAATATATCTTTACATAGAGGCTTCACGTAAGGTAAGCTCTCACTGCTACCGAAAGCGCAGGAAAGCGGTTTTAAATAGTCTGCAATTCATTTTCAAGTACAATGCAAAGAAATTGCAAAATGGCACTGTATTGCAATGCTGTGTAATTAAAAAACAACTATGTTAATTAATGGTACCATCGAACAGACAAGACCTGTAAAGTTAACTTGTGGACAATTCGGTATGGCATGAAGCTTCCGATCTGCAGCGGGAAACGCTGCCGTCGGAAAACGAACAGTTTGCAATCAACCTTAACGAGAAACAGCTGGAGGAGTCTCCTGATGGCAACGGTCACATCAAACACGTACAGTTCTCAGTCTTTAAGCACTGAGTTGCTTCTAAACACCATGAGCAGAAGCAGTCTGATAAGCTGTCCGAAACCGATCGTAAATACTATTACTAGCCAAGTGTCACAAGCCTGAAACACCTCATCTGAACAGTTTGCGAGGGTAATTCTGACAGGCAAAATTCAAAGCCACTTACTAGACAAACGAGTCCAACATACAGCCACTGAGATCAACGAACCCACCTTTTATCATTTTTTTTTCAATGAGTGGGTATTCCGAAAGAAAGCTTTAAGTTTTACACAAGCTGATGGCTTTCGCTCCCACACACAACACATAAAAAAGTAAAAATTTGTACAGCCCTGATGAACAGCCACAGTTTTAAGGTATCGGACAACGCGGCTGAACGCGCCGCAGCCGGGAACAGTCCCTCAAACACCAATTTCACCTTCCCGTACAGGAGGAGCGTACAGGACAGTGGTGTATCTCCGTACGGTCACCCATCAGCCGTCTCTTTAACAGGGCTTGCTGCACCACAGGGAACTAAACGTTTTGTGAAACTTGCTTTCCCACCTTCGCTGGAAACGTCTCCTGCCTCCGTACCACAGCCGGGCTGCCGCTAACGAGCGGGACTTCCACTAGCCGCGTGCGACTTGTTCGCTTGCCTCAAGCTTAATTAGAAGAAAATCAGTCTGCTCAACAACATCAGCCCTTCCGCTCTTGTACCAAAATTAAATCCCGCCACAAAGAAGTTAGAATAAAATCAAAAAGAAAGACAACAGTACATGATGTGCTTCTTTCCAGGTAGCTAATGAATAGTGAGCTGGGAGATGGAGCAGCCCGACGTTGATTCACTTTGTTTACCCAGCACGTTAACATAGGAACCATGTAAACACATCAAGGTTAGTTGCCTCACTCCCCTGAAAGGAGTGGGAGTGGGAAAGGCGAGTGATTTGATTCAGTAATTTCATTAAAATAATTCATTTCTGCCTGAGATTCATATAGTGCTTATCTCCCGGGGCCGACTTGGTCAGAAGCGAGCCGACGTTGTGGGGTCCACCTCGCTATCTGGTCAGCCCCGGTGCTCACAGGGAAAATGATCTGAAGGGATTAAAACCGGGGTGGGGTTGGGTTTGATTTTTTGGTGTTGGTTCAGGGAGAAGCCTGCTGAGTATTTTTCCTACTTTAGCTAAAATCAGAAGCGTCCAGTGCCTCGGTGATACTGCCTACGTCCTCAGACCGACATCAGTTTTGAGGACCTTTAAGTAAATTAACAGGTCCCTAGACAAAAATTCATCAACACTTTGCAGAAACAGATTTCAGACGGATTCCTGGTAATGTTCATCATCATCCACTATCCAGTCTTTTCGTTAATCATCTAGTCTGACACCCTGCAAAACACGTACTGCAGACCCTCTCCAAATTAATTATTTTCATTAGCGCAGACTGAAGTCTCTTTCCCAAAGAAACTTGTTCAAACGACTGTCAGCAATGGAAAAAAAAAGTCTCTTACTCCTCCTGTTGATTTGTTCCGATGGTTAATTGCCCTCACTCCAAGGGTGTGGGTTTGTTCAACTTCTGCTTGCAAACAATGGACTTTGTTACCTACTTGGAGGCTACCAGACAGAGGTTTGTTGCCTGCTCACAAAGCACTTACAGCCCAGCCAGATCAACCTGTAATCCTTCCCCAGCGAGGAAAACGGAGAACTTTTGGACCCTCGTTACGTGCACGTTGCCCAATCCTTCCAAAGGACTACTGAGGGTATTTAAAGGTCTTTAGTTCACCCTCCTTGAATTGCTCACATATGAGCTGAAGACAAAACCAAAAGTAATCATATTCATGCCTACTAAGGAGGCAAAATCTCCATTAAATATCCCCATCTAAAGATTGCGTTAATCCTCTTGACATCAGTGCTGCACTGACTTCCTTGAGAGGATTATGCACTGACTTCTCCAAAGCTCCTTTCAGAACTCTTTCCTCCCAGAATAGTGCCTCATCGCAGACTAATCTATGACTACTCCTTGATATACAAAAATAGAGGTCTTTCAAAGCACTTGACTAAATAAAAACACACAACCCCCCTTCTACGGGCAGGAGAACGAGGTCCGGAGATGTTACCACAACTCACAGCACAGTAGGTGAAGGCTAAGTTCAGAAGACGGGCAGTTTTCCTATGTCCTAACATGATCACACCTGCAGGGACGCCGCTCCAGGCAGTGAGAATATCGTGTCACTCCTCTCGCCACCCACGTGGTGTGTTAATCAAAACTCCTTGAAGAAAACGTCGGCCAGCATCACGATCCACAGGAATGTGCCGGTTCCGTGGGGCAAAGTGGCAAGCTGAACGGACTAAAACTACAGCCTGGGGGAGGCTTGGCAGCGGCACTACTTTTTGAAAACACACCTTGGCAAGCTCACTCGGTTGCACGCTGCACGGTGTGCGAGGATTTCTGGGCAAGAAGCATTTTCTTATTATTTTGTAATCACATGGCAAAAGGAAAAAAAAAAAAAAAGGAATGGAACTTTTGGTACAGTCACAGCCAGCACTCGGGAGTACGCTGTGCAACCTATTTGGCTCAAGTACACTTCGGATTGGTAGACCCCATTGGGAAGTCTCCGAAAGAACCTCATCGGCTGAAGCACGTTCTGCTGTGGTATGTTGGTTTTTCCCTTTAAAATAACATTCATCTTCACGGCGTCGACTACACAAGGCCTCTGCTGGGAACACACACGCTCATAAGGCCACTGAAACTGCTGCAGGAGGACAGAACACAAGGAGGCACTTAGGTCTGCAAGTACTTCTATCCATCACCAAATGCTTACCGGTAAGAGGAGGCACGCTAAGATAATCCAGTGATACATTAAAGCGCTTCAAGAAAGGTAAGGTACCTACACGCCACATCTGGCTCGTGAAGATAAGAAATACGAGTTAGCTTGCTCCCCCTTCCCACATCCGAATTTCAAGAGGACCATCTCACAGTGCTCTGTGCTTCGCCACGGCTCTAAGGCGTCGAGTACTTGGGGTGCAAAGCAGTGAGGCAGTGTGCTGTGCCATTCGCTGATCCCTCGTCCCTGGACTGCTGCCTGCACTGGTACTTCCTGCCAGATGTCTTTAGTTCCCAACCTAAGTATTTTTAAAGCGTATCCTAGTCAAACCCCATGCAAAGATTTATACTTGAATAGGAAGTACGTTACGCCCAGGGATTCTAGCTTCAAATACGCGATTCCAGCAAGGGATTTCTGGGTTTTCTAGCCAACAACAGACCTGAGAAATCCTAAGTCAGCTACGGTATCACAGTCTTCGTTATGAAGTTAGATGTGAAAAGTTTTCTCCCCCCAAAAAGTTACTGCCAAAGCTTAACAATTGCAACGATTTCACTCAAGTTTGGGCTTGGAATTCTGAAGGCGGAATGAATTTTCTAGGATAATATACATGTTCTTCTCAAAAGGTCAAATTTCATCGCTTTACAGGTAACTTAGACATAGGTCTGCTATAAAATTACAACTTGAGTCAACTTGAAGCTACACTGGTAGAGATTAAGCCTGAATTACTGCAGAAATTGGCAATAATGTGTTCAGCAGCAGCTTTTAGCCACATATCAAGAAGTCTGACAGGATCTGAATTTCTCTATTCCTGCTGTAAACTCCTAGTTAAAAAAAAACACACAATAGTTACTCAAATAAAAACGTCTTTTTGCACATCACTGTAGCATAAGCTGCTTGAGGTTGTCATGAAGGATGGTATCCTTGACATCACGGAAAACTAGCCGGATGTTTTCTGTGTTAATAGCAGTGGTGAAGTGGTGGTAGAGGGGCTTCTGCTGCTGGTCCCGGCGTTTGGTACGAAAACAATCCACCAGGAATTTTTGGACATCTGTTAAGCAGTGGGGATCCCCTTCGAATTCTGGAAAGTAGTCTTTGATGCTCACTTTTTGTACTTTTTCCTCAAGCAAGTCCGTCTTATTTAAGAAGAGAATGATGGAGACGTTGCTGAAAACCCGGTTGTTGACTATCGTTTCAAAAATGTTCAGCGACTCCGTAAGGCGATTCGTTTGCCGATCCTCCATGAGCACTTGGTCAAACTCGCTTGAGGAAACAAGGAAGAGTATCGATGTGACGCTGTCGAAGCATTCAAACCACCGCTTCCGTTCGGACCTTTGGCCACCTACATCAACCATTTTGAAAGGAACATTTTTTATTTCAAAGTCGTACTCGTGAATCCCTTTGGTGGGTCTTCGTGCCAGCAGTATGTCTTGCTGGGAGGGAAGATAATCCTAAAAAAATAAAGGAGTTTGATGATTAGGACACAAGTCACAGGCATGATGATCGCAGCTGACCTGCAATCGAGAGAAAGCTTGCAGGGGAACAGCGCGAGCTCTTGAGCAAACATACACACGTATGTATATTTATATTCCAACACAAGCGTTTTGTAAAGATCTAGAGTCAAAAGCAGGAAGCACACCCAATGTTAAATCCAAACAGTTACTACCCGCAGAGAACTGAAGCTTTCCATTTGACAAATGACAAGCATCCCCAAACAGCCCCGAAAGGTGCACCAGCAGCTCCTCGTGCCGGTTTCGCTCATTCTGGATTCTTTCTGCTTCATTCATCTTCGCACAAAACGGGGACAAGCTTGGCACCAACACCAGAAAGCAGCAAACCGGGTCTCAAACAGGTTTCTCAAACCAATACCCGTGGTATTATTCTAACTGTGGGCACTCAATTCGCCCCATGTTCTCCTGCGTACTGCACAGCTGCCTCAAAAAAAAGGAGCTGTTCCAGTAAGTGACTGTCAAGGCAATCAATTAACTACGCCAGAAAAGCCAAACCTAAACAACTTGCTACGTTTGTACCATGGATTTTTGGATCCAGCTGTCCAAAAACAGCGTTTCTTTTAATTAGCTGTATCCTACCTGAGCTCCCACGGCCTGATTTTGTGTAAAACATCCTATGCAATGAGAACAGGGAGCAGGCAGAGGAGGGCAGCAGGCTTTTTGCAGTAGTACAGCCTAGGAGGAACTAGGCACCGCTCTCCCTCCGGCCTGCCTTTTCCCCCACAGCCTTAAGAAAGCAACTTCAAAATCATAAGGGAAGTGCAACGCTCCAAGAACCCAAGGATCAAGTTCCTTTACTATGTAAGCTCAAAAGTGAAACTAGCTAGGCTGTTCTGTTTGAGCTCCTGAGTCTTTACTTGGAGTTGCCCAGGCCTAAGGCCTGTATTTTTATCACTGCTTGCCATCACAGAGCAGTTCTCCGAAGCACAGGCTCCCCACCCTGCACTTTACTGTACAGCTACTACGCATCTCAAGCCTGCAGCACCCAGATCTGTAGGGCAGTTCAGCTGTAAAGCAGCACCACCAGACTAAACTGAGCACCAGACACGCTTCCATCCCCTTCTGATGAAAAAGAAGCAAATTAAAGGGTAATGAGATTTCTGTTAGGTTTATTTGGGGCCTTTTCTACCAAAACTGTTAGAGAGGGAGGACAACAAGAGGAATCCTGTGGGTTACCAGAGGAATATCCTCTGCAATGTGCTCCAGTGACCTGGGGGTCTCCAGAGGTCCCTTCCAGCCTCAGCCCTTCTGTGACTGAGCAGAGCGATGACTATCAAATGCACTGGGTGCTTGGAAAGACACTGTGAGTAAAGCTGACTGTAAGCACTTTGGGAAGTGAACGTCGCAGGTTCAGTGCTTATTTCCATCTTTCAAACGTATGTATTTTTAACTCAGAGTCAGTCACAAGTTCTCAGGACAAAACCAGAAAGCCTTCAGAAAGTTCACGAGTGACTGCTATCCTTAAAGTAAAGGAATGAATAAAATCAATGAACAGGAAAACCATATACATCGCCTTCGGTATCGGAAGGAGGACAAAGCAGACTCTGCTGGGAGCTAGCCCTGACCATTTATTCCGCAAAGCTTTCAAGAAAAGAAGCTTATCCCAGAATTCCTGACAAATTCCCTCTTGAGTATCATTATTCATTTAAAATTCCTTCCACACTTGCAACCACAACTAAAACATTTTCAAGTGCTTTCAAGTTCTACAGGCACAGAAGGAAACCTACCACGGCTCATCCTCGGTAATTGGCTACTCTGATGTAACAGCCTGCAAATGGGAGCACTGCAAGTCAAGTGCTTGCTATAGACATCATTTGGCTACCGGAGGCTAAAAACAACAGCTCCAGTAGAGATCTCCCCGTACTTTAATGCTCTTTTTGGACGATGATCCTGTTCTTTTCCCCCTGGTGCAGAGATCCTTTGGATACTAGCAGCTTGCTCCTGTAGCAGTTCTGATACAGCCCTTTGCTCACTGTTGATCCCACGCTCTGTGTCTGAAGCCTGCAGCACTAGGTAAGTCCTGGGTCAGCACCCAGTACTATTTTCCGTCCTTTCAGCATCTCTCCAGTATCAATTTGTACGTGTCCTGCAAGCATCTCAATCCACCCTACTTTTCTATACTTTCCCTGCTCTTCTATGCTCTTTTGTCACCTTTCTTCCTTGTTTCTGTGCAGCTCAATTGGTCCGCAAGCATCAGCTCTTCCCAAGGATTCAGACTGACACTGCCTCCTAGAAGTGACTTCCATTTCTTTTCTACCTTTCGCTTTCTTCCTGAATTGCTGTCCTCCACAAATTCCCTACGGTCTGTCGTCTTCAAAAGGAAAACTCTGGGTTATCGGGTAGCTATGTCAGCTATCACATCACTGTTTGCCTAGTTAAAATTGGCATTTAAGGTATGAATAAGATCCAGCCACACCATGGAAAGCGATGTCTTGTTATGAGATACTCTGAATACGCACAGCCTGCCCTGGCAGCGGAAGTAGCAAGGAGTTGCAAGGAATCCAGCCGATCCCAGCCACTCTGACTGTGCCGAGCTGATTAAATCTGAACAGGAAGTTCTTCTCCCTACGTGCTCTTATCAGCAGCTCCCTTTTTGGCATGAGGCACGGGAGCTCCTTTTTGGCAAGAGGCGCATGAATCCGAGGTCTGTCTGTTTATAAGCAGTCTAGTTGCAGGCCAGCCTAGCTGTATCAGATTATCAGATAAGAACAGTAAAATACTTGCATTAATACAGCTTGAAGAAACAATCATTAGACAAATCTTGCATATAGATAAGAACAAACCAGAAGAACCTATCAAATCTTTCACTCTCAGTAACAGAACTTAGCTAGCGCTTTTTCCACAAAGACCTAACGTTTTTTGAATCGGATCTTGAAGAACCCTTTGTGTCTCGGTAGCATTTGGTCTAACTTTAAATTGGAAATGCTGTCATTCAGAGCTCAGCACCCCCACATCAGTATCAGAGCGAATATTTGTGTGTGTGTGCATACCTACATAGATTTTTTTTTTTCCTTTGAACTACTGACCTTCAGTTTTATGCTTTAATCAAAGAACAGATCAAGGTTTCTAACACAGGTTTCTTCCCTGAATGAGAAGCTGCAAAAATCCACACCCCAGTGTGCACAAATACGTGGGGGAAAAAAATCTTTGAAATTAGAGTGGCATCGGATTCAGAGACTATGAGAAACTCACCATTAAGTTTTGTAGTTTGTTAAAGTGAATGCAGTTTTTGTATTCTCTCTTAACTCAAGACCAATAAAAATTCAAAGAGTGAGTGCTGGGGCTCAAGCAAGGTACCTGGGAAGAGCATGCATTCAGCAAGATGATCACCAGTGCTCTACTTAGAAAAAATACTGGTTTTCTGCTTTGAACTGTCTGGCTCAACATTTATTTATCTGCTAAAGAGAAAAAGAAGAATCCTGTTACATCATGCTGAATTTTATTTATTTGAAGTGGTTTGGATTCCTTCATCATTTGTTACCCATCAGCTGGAAGTGACCGTGGAGAAACCACCTCCCCACGGAGCTCAAGCTGGCAGCCCCTTTTAGAGGCAGTTTTTCACATGCTGTTCCTGCAGGACAAGCCCAGTGACTACTGGCATACAGCTCCATCGAAGCAGTAACCAGCATTTGATCTAAAAGTGTTCTACAGAAGTTTCAGCCTTCTCCGCAGAGAAAACACATTTTATTCCGTACCAAATTTGTTCACTAACTACAGAAAGGAACCCCTGATTTGTACGCTGATTTAGCTTTGTGTTTATAAGGGTATTCAAAAAACATTTTTTTTGGCTATCAATTAACGCTGAAATGCCACTTTAACGATCCTCTGACTGGACAAACATTTGTAACTTGCTTTTTGTTCCATTTCCACGGAAGTTCTATTGCCAAAGACACTTGGCCCTCACAGCGCCCTGTGTTTCTGACCCATCAGTGATGATCTGCTGAGATAATGGGACAGGCAAAGTTAACTAAGGTATTGGAGCAGACACAAAATTACATTTCATCTACGTAAAATCCAGAGATTAAAGAGCACTTAGAACTCACAAATGGAAAAAAAACAAGCACAAAACACCAACTTACTTGTTCTCCAAGTTTATCCAAGTTGTCCAAGAAGTATTTTACAGATTCCCCCTAGAAAACAAAGCGAAAAGTCAGTGAGTGCCACGGTTGATTCCCATGACTTATATTCTGAAGTTCTGTTAATTCACCTGCATCTCAACTGCTGGAAGCTATAAATACTACCTTTTTTTTTTAAGGAGCAATCCTAAGCGCACAATGGAAGTTATTTTAGGCCAGTTAATATTTAAGCTTTAAAAGCCTGGGCAGCCACATTTATGGCAGTTACATTCTTTCCAAGTTTAGAATTGCTAGGTAAATCCTCCTGTGTTATTCATAGGGACTACCAAAGATGCAACCACACCCTCATTATGAAAAGACGCATTCAATTCCTCTAGCCCTTTGAAGAGTCTGCACACACACACAGGCATTCAGGAGGATTAATCACGGGAGATAAGTTAATTTATAACTGCACTGCCTTAAGGTCCCGTTGGTACAGGTAGCCCCCTGCACACAACAAACGAGGGGCAGAAGAGAAACCACAACAGCTGAAGCATTTTACTGAACCTTCATGTCAAAGAGCAAGTTGGACAAGAACCCCTTACTCGGGATTAGCAAACAGAGCTCCCTCCATGCTGCAACACCGAGTGTTAGCAGACCTACCGTACGGCCCACCTTCCAAATCAAGCCATCAATGACCTTGCAGGTAGCGAGGTCAGTTCTTGATGCCTCCAGTAACACAGAACTAGAGCTTGGTTTTGTAACCCTAACTGCAGTCAGCTTGCCAGGCCTCTGTTAGGGTGCAGACATTAAGGAAGAAGCCTTACAGGGATGCTGCTGGACCTGAGTTCCCTTGAAACAGGCAAAATAAACCAATTAAGTTTACTGCAAACAGAAGTACCACCTCCTTGGGATTCTCAGCTTCATGACAGAAACAGAAACATGCTTCCTTTTGAAAGCTCTTGCTAACCAAGCTGTAACGTCACTTACTTGTTATTAATGCTCAAAGGAACCATCTGTGCTCCCACTCCGTGGACGGAGAGCAGGAATTCTGTGTTCTGTTGATTGCAAACCCATCAAGTACCCAACACTGGGGCAGCTACACCCAAGCCAGCCAAGTGAACTAGGACAGCATTAGACCCCAGTAATGATTTTCCCCTCACTTGAGCTCTACAGATTGATCGAGGAAGACTACCAAATGCCAGCATTAGCCCGTCATCTAAGCAGCAGGGCCAGGCTAGGGTAAAGTACCAGTACAAGAAGGGCTCTGGCACACACCTGAGCCGTGCCCCTTCGGGAGGTTTGCAGGTGCTGAAGAAGTCCCTTGGTGCAGGCAGGTACTGCGCCTTTACCGTGCTCCCTGATCATCAACTTTTATCTAGGCAAGGCTGAAACTTTGGCTGAAACGTGCCTTGTGCTTGACACGCCTGCAGGAGCAGAGTCCAACACCGACCTATTACTTTATTCTACCTTCCGTTTTGACTTACATTACTGGTGCTCTCCACGGTGACGAACTGCAGTGGTAACACAGGCCAGACTGCTGCGGCACAGCAGCAACCGCTTGCCGTGAGTGCACCGAGCATTTTATACCTACATCTTTTTCAGCACTTCAGAAATCTGTTCTCCTCTCAGTCCTGTAAGCATAGGCGGAAGCACGCTCCTATTTCACAGGCAACAAAACACAATCTTGGTGCACAAATCCACCAAGCTTCCTTAACGGGAGTAGCAGGATCAGAATTCAGGCCTTCCAAGTACTAAAACCACCGACTTCAGCTGAGTGTTAGGGCAAAATAAAAGTTAAGGTCACATTTAATTTCTTGTTTAGGTACTAGTCGGAGCCGAGAGCCCTCCTCCCCCCACCATTATGTACAGGTTGGCCAGATTTCAGACTCATTACGTGGAGGCATTCACTCTCGGGCTGTGTGTGCATACATGTATTTTAATCTTAGCTCTTTTTGCATACTCCTTACAGCAATGCTTACTCCCTGAAGAAGCATTAATCTTCAGTACTGGAACGCACAACGTGCTACCTCTCCTTTGAATCCTGGGGCTTACTGCTACTGCTACGGGGCGAGCATGCAAGCAAGCCATGGCCTGTAACGGTCACAAAGCACAGCAGCAGCAGAACTTCCCAAAAGAAAGGGATTTCCAGAAAACACTACCACAAACACACTGTCCTGTAGCAATGGTAATGCTCTAGGGGCACACATCCAACAATGGTGAACCAACCCTGAGAAGTCTGCTCAGGTTCTTAGGCTGTCATGGGTCAAAGTCAACGGCAGATAAATATCCTGGTGGCCAGTGTGAAACTCAGGAGAATGAGCTATAAAAGCCATCAGCTGCAAGCACAGGGAGGTTAAAGAAGCAGCAACAGACCAGTTTCCCTCCTCCCCATCAGCAGCTCACTCCACCTGTGTTATCCTTGAGGATAAAAGCCATTCAATCGGTGGCTTTTATCAATTTGTATGTGATCGGGAACTCAAAACAGCTTCAAATTTATCTTGTTCTTCCCTCCTATTCCAGACACCCCCCATGTCATACAGCTGCAAGCCAGGTCTTGGCTTGAGGTCTTTTTCTCTGGACATTTTCACATCGCAGGCTAAGCTCTGCTAACTACTGACACCCCTGAACAGCAAACTGCCACGATTAACAGATAGTTATCAGAGAGCACTGCACAACTGAAGGGTTTTGACACATCTTAAACAAGCTTTAAGGCGGCAGCACTACAAAGCAACCCAGCAAGGCTTCAGATAGTTTAGCAGAGGTTGTAGAGCTGTATGTTTTACACAATGATTAAGAGAAACCCACAGAAAGAAAAAAGAGACAAAACCAAGCAAAGATTTACTACAAGCAATTAAAGCTGAGTAAGACGATGATCCGTTTGCAGTATGACAGCAGGTCCAAAGACAGTTTCGGTGTCAGACCGTCCTGATACTCGATAGAGAACGCGATCTCGCACGGTGAATTGATGACATCGGCTATATTTAGACAGTTGGATTCAACGTCCACCTGCCACATCCTAGAATTTCCCTTCAGACAAACTGTAAGCTATCTGCTTTACCTGAGAGGACTAGAAAAAAAAAAAGCAGCTGGGTTTCCCCAGTGCCCCAGCAGCTCCCACACGGCTGACCACGTCCTGCCCCTGCCACGCGGCTGCCGCAGCAGCAGCTCGGGGCGCCGATGTTCCCGGAGGAGCCACCCAGCAACAAGGCCAGCAGGAGCCTGAGAACCGCGGGGTCTCTCTCCATAGAGGAGTCAGGTTTTCTGTTACATTCCTGTTGTCTTTCAACTCACGTTCTGCGAGCACAAAGCACCAAGCTCCAATTTAAAAACCTAGTTAAGGCATGGTGATGCCTTATTCTGTAAAGAGGTCCTTGGACGAGTCACCAAGCCAGAAATAATGCATCTTTAGTTTTATTTTAGGGGTCAAAAAAGGTATCAGGAAGTTCCTGTCAAAGTCAGGAGTGGAGAAAAAAACCAACACATGCTGATTTGATACCTGATAGAAACATGAGGTAGGGACCAACTGTTCTCCGGTACCCAGCTTCTCATCCAAGCTAAACACAGGACGTCAGGCAGCTGGCAGAGCACAGCCCCTTACACTTAGGGCCATTAACACGTTCACAGAAGAAGGCATTACATCATATAGATGCTGCTCCTCACATTATGGGAAGGTCCTAAATTAGCCACAGGTGAATTTATTTTTTTTTAATGCAGGTGAGCCCTTTAAAGTCATTTTTGCAGTCAAGCAGCTCTCAAGTGAACTCCTGAGGTGTGGCTGAAGGTTACCAGCGACCCGTTCTGCTACAGAGACCAGGGCACGGAGCCCCTCTTACTTGTCCACGGCTCATTTCCTCCCACTGAACTCCGAGCACAGGCCCAAAGACACCAACACAAGCAGCAAAGTCACGCATGTAGCGGGCTCGAGCACATTTCTTGTGCACGTGTGGACGTACAGCAACTTGAAACGACAAGCGCTGCGACAAAGCCGTCTTCCTCAATGCGCACCGGTGCAGCAAAAACAACTGGCCTCTGCTAGCTTCAAACGTCTGCCAGTGTCACGTAGCTGTGCTCTCCTACCTTCGGTGCAGGATTAAAGCTGTACCAGGATCTCGGATTTTAAGCGATCGCTTTGCTTGTAAAAGATGCCCTTTTTTGTTCAAGGGAGGCATATACATTTCAGCTGCAGCCCTTCAGCCTCCTCCTGATTCAGAAATGCATGTAAACCACAGGAAGTTGACTGTAAAATAACTTTATTCATAACTGTCAAGTATTCCATTTTCAGAAAGGTTTGAATCAAAACAGCTTGTGTGCCTCCTGGAGTCTTATGATCCGTACTGAAGGAAGTCAGGCCAAGTCGCTTTATCACGAACACGCAAGTGATTTGTAAGAAAGCACAACTAAATCACCTTCTTATCGAGGTGGTTGACATTAGAACTACAGCTTCCCTTGCACTACCGCGTTTGTTTCAAGCAGCCTTGCTCCTGCCTGTCCAAGGATCCCCAGCTGTGGGTAACACAATCCTTCTGCGAGGAGAGGACCACAGCACGGCGGCTATCTTCCAATAGGACAACTGCTCTTCTGAAGTGAAGCAGATTAATAATCTTGTATAATTGAAACACGGCACAGAGATTGCTTTAGACACTAGCTAGTGATATTTTGGACAGCAACCACAAAATATTTGGGGGAGGGGAGGAAAACAAGGTGAAATATACAGCAGATGAACGCCGCTTTTAAACCCAGGAAGTGGCACCAATTTATTTGGTTTCCATGAAAACAATGTCAGCAACCAAAACATGATTTGCGGAGACCTTAAGATAGCTACATGAGTTCTAGCTGCTTTGGGGGAACGCAGGCAGTAACGTTTTTTCCAAAAGCTATCAATTAAAGAAGGGAGAGGAAAAGCATCAAATAAAGATGTAGTCATCGCACGCTTTACACAAACATTTATCAAACTGCAGTTCGGCTGCAAGTTCAGTGAAGCGTACGAAGTTGACAAGACTGGAGTATTTGGAAGAGTAAATCGGATGTTTAATGCTAGGAGGAGATAGAGCCTGGTGACTAGAACAGAATTATAGAAACCAATCATTTTCTCTTCTTGACCTTACTTGAATTTCTGGGAAGAGAGAAACCAACATTTCCTCTCCTGTTACAAACAAAATAACAACAAAAAGCACTTTTTTTTAAAAAAAAAGCCTAGTTTAGAGGCAGACCAGGTAACCACACAGTTTTTAGGTTGCCGTGGATATACCTAAACTGGCACACAAAGCAAACCACCTGTAACCGTGGAAAAGCAGCCTGAAGGAAGAGAAGAGGATGTAGCAAGAACCAGAGCACTGAATTTTGCACTTTACCCTAATAATCCTTATAACCTGCACCCCTTTGCGTACAGTTCTTGCTATTAAAGACTTAAAGACAGGCCTTTCACAAGGAATCCAACAAAAAAAGATCTCTAACCCTTATTTCCGAGCCCCACCCCAACCCCAGCTGACTCAGAAGCAGTCTGCAGATCAATAGTGCTGCATTTGAGGTTTCAGCAATTCCTGTGACAAGCACAGAAGCAGTTCACGGAGATGCTTTAGTCAGAGAGATGTGTCTCTCACCAGGAAATCTGCACAGAAGAGCACCGCAGGCCTCCCCCCAGGACCGGTGATACTGAGAACTCTGCATGAGAGCAGCAGACGATGGAGATGGTACACATGCCACGAATGCATCCAGCCCTGGTCAACAAGTTCAGCTCATCCAAAATTCTATCAATTATTGGAGCAGTAAAAGCTGAGCCAAGTCTTGTGTGCGGACATTATGTTTGTCCTGTTTCTTTCACTAGCCTCAGAGGTAAAAATCATCCCGGTTCCTTCTCAATTTCCATGTTCCTACAAGTTAATTTCCCTCATCGTTCACTGCTCCCGGTGCTTTCTAACGAGGGTTCCTCTTTGAAGCACGCCTCAGTCAACAGAAGAGGATGGAACTTCTACACTTTCATAGCAGTAACTTGTTTATTCAAGGAACTGAATTAAAAAAACAAAACCATTTTCCCTATTTTACATTAACATTTCATTAACTCCCCCGGTTTCTCCTATGGCTGGGGGGAAACAATTGTTTCCCAGTTGCCATTCTTCTGCTCTATCACTTGATACACCGCTCTTCGTTCAGGGAGCGATTTATGAGCAGTGTTTCAGAACTGACAAGAAGCATACAGCAATGCACCTTTTATAAGGGTGCTAAGGTACTTAGAGAAACCCATCAGTAGAAGCAGGACTTTTACTTACCAAACTGCAAGCCTCCACCAAAATATTTGAAAATGTGCTACCAGAAAACATTTCCTGAAGAGAAACGTTTCCTTTTTCTAAGTGTTAATTATGGACAAAGTTATGTTAAACCCAGCACTAAATGGCACTCCTTCCCAAACAAAGCAGCCCCCGTTTGTGCCCACAAAAGCCTTAGTGCAGCCCTGCGGTACAACCAGCCCCAGCAAGTGAGCCGTGGTAGACTCATCCCCCCAGGAAGGGAGGGCAAACTGCTTGAAAACTGCACTGCTGCCAGTGGAAGCCTTAATGAAACAGCAGCCTTGTAAGGGGCTAACGCGGATACCTTATGTCAAGACCTGTTTTAGGGTCTCCTAGCTTCCTTCTCTGCAGTTCAACCAGCAGAATAGCCAGCTCAGTTCTGATCTGTCCATTTTCAAGCTACAACTTCAGCGTGTTGGGATTAGCCTCACCTTTTTTTTGTTTTACTGACCTGGAGAGTTCCAGATAGGGACTACATTTGCTTTTATAGGGGTAACAAAACAATTCTCTTCTCCACCAACGCACGTCACAAATGCGTCACCGCTCATCCTACCTCTGCGGAGAGCGCTATCCTATTTCCTCTTTTCAGCACTTCCTATGTGCAGCTCGAGCCGTGTTTGCCTCTTTTCTGAGCGAGCAGAAGCGCATCGCGCGGTGTAGAAGTGAAACCTCTCCTGCACTGTCACGTGGCTGAGGGTCCGTCCTCAAAAAAGATGGGTTCGAGCCTTGGCTCAAAAAGTAACGTGTGTAAAACCTTCTGGTAGCAGAGCGGAGTTTGGGTTCACAACAGCCGGATGCAATTTGGTGGAGGGGGCTCTGGGTGAAGCTCCAGAAGGGGCAAGCAAGAGAGGAGTCACGCTGAGTTCTTTCGTCAGTGACTTTTTTATCTTGTGTAATGGCACTAGCAGCGAAAGGTGACAAAGTTTAAGACGGGTTTTTAACCCAACAATATCCCTTTAATCTGTTAGCCCCTATTTACCGAGTAATCCAATTAAAGCGCAATTCAAGACGTGGTTAACGAGCGGAGGCAGACGGAGCGCGTCCACCTGCGGGCTGCAGGACACCCAGGCACGCGGGAGCTTCTCGGGCTGCCAAACCCCCACAGCTGTGCGTGGAACGGGGAGGTCAGCCAAGCCACGTGCACCTGAATCAGCAGCCAACCGCTCGAAGCAGGCCCTGCCATCACTGATTTTCTTGCAGCGAACCTGGTGTTGTGCTGCTCGGCGTTGCTCCCATCAGTCGCGTGTTTCTGCGACCTCAGACGTAACGTGCTATCCCAAATAACCGGGCGAAGCCACGACCGAGCGCTGTGCGGAGCTCAATCCACAGGCCGTGTGCCACAGACCGTTCCGGTTTTGAATTGTCTTCCTGTGAGGCAGAAAATCCAATTTCTGTTTTCTCAGCTAGGTATCCCTCCCCGCTCCTGGAGGGATTTCATTGCCAGCTTCCTAATAAAGCTCCCTTGCAAGTAAGGACACTCACTACGGCTTCTAGGCGAGAGCAGAGACAACTTGCCATTAAAACCTACCGAACTGCAGCCGCTCCCACGTGCAGCACTCAGCTGTGACACTTCCAGCTAATTCTGAACGACTGCTCGAAAAGCAGACCGGGCCACACTGCATTAAGCTGAGAACCTTAAGGAACTGAGTAGCTTTAGGTTGTACCAAGTGATATTCTCTTTGTGCGACCCAGCAGCAAAACCCAGGGGTCCCCTGAGACGCTCTCCCACGATTAAACACCCCAGCCGCACACAGCGTTTATACTGGGACACCACAGGGCCTCAGGAGCAGCTCAGCACCGTTCTGAACTCGAAGCAAACAGCAGCCTGCTGCAGCCTCCTCCAGAGATCGGAGCCAGGTGAACAAACGCAATAAACAGCAGATGGGACACAGCACCTGCAAACCCAGAACATCCAATAAAGATGCTTACATTTGCCGGAACCCGAACAGAAACCAAGCCATGAACACAAAGTAGGACACACTACCCATGAGATCAGGTGCGTTTTCTTTCTTCAAAGACCTTTTTACTCCCTCCCTATTTACAAATCCAAACTCCTTCTAGAAAATTTACTTTAGGAAAGACACCGACACTGTGAGAAAGATTTTCCCAATTTCATTGACAGAACAACTCTCCCAGGTCACAGCACGCCCCCACAGGCCTAGCAGAAGTCCTCCGAAAAGAGGCACTGACCGAGATGAAGCGGCCACCTCCCAGTTGCTATTTACACCCCGGGAAGCATCTATATAAACTCCCGATGTTTTGCACACAACACAGCCTGGGACCAGACTGTAAACATTTGCTCCTCTCTCAGTGCACTGACCCACTGGCTCCGTGACTTCATGTGTTTGTGACTCCGAGCGCATTTCATCTAACGCCGAAGCGGGAGTGAGTCTGCAAATCTGCCATCCGTCACGGGGAGAGAGCTCTGCTCGCTTCCAAGTTGTACGGGACTGCTGAAGGCTCCAAAAAACATGAGAAATATTTGGCATGTGGAAACACATCAGCACCAGAAATGGTCACGTTGAACTTTAAGATCCTTGAAAAGCATCCGATTGCATATTCTGTAAACTAAATCATAACTTGTTAAGAGCAGGACCCTAAACTGGGCGCTGATGCATGCACCGAAGTATCCCTAGGATTCGGCTTTCCAGCACACATTTGGTTTCTATTTCAGCCTCATGAGAAATCCAGGAGACCAAATGCTTTCTATTTCCTTCCTCTGCCTCAATTAGCAGAATCCATTTCAATTAAGTTTTGGTATTTCTGTTTGCGAACAGCGCTAAAGCAGCAGAATGAGGCATCTATAACACACAAACGTATCAGCTCTTGTCAAAGCTATCTGATAAGATCCAGCGATAAATTTACCACGTCTTGTGAAAGATCTACAAGTACCATTACATCAATGTTAATTTCTCGAAGAAGTAGCAAAGTTGTGTCCAAAGCACTCAAAGTAATAACGTCAAGTCCTGAAGACTCCCTGAACAGGAGCAACATCCAAGAGGCTGCAAACGTTTTGCAGCATTTAGGATTTCGTCCTAGCAATTAACCTACCGAAGCCGCTGTGCAACCGTTCTACACCGCTTTGTAGCAGGCCCCTGGCTCACGGGAGGCAGCACACGCTGCTCCTTCCCTGCCTGCAGCTTCTGCACGCTCCCTGTTCGGTCACCAGCGGGTGATCAGCCACCACCACGCGTCTCGTGAGCGGTGCTCCAGGCAGCCTGCTGAGACCGCCGTCGGCTTTTTGAAATCATTTCTCCGGCGTCACTAAATGGGGGAGAAAGATGCAAACTCACGCGATTATGCCTTCTTCTGCCTCTCACCACAAAGAGAATTTGTGGCCTTTCCAGCTCCCCGGTTAAGTGAAGGAGGAGCAGCACGACACTCTAGCTACTTTAACTGAAGAGACTCTGAAGCACCGGGCAGAAATGTAAGGCACGAATGCCTGGCGGAGAAGCGTGCAGCACGGTGCGGTGAATGAAGTGCTGCAGAAGGCAGCTCACTGCCTGTTATGGTCCTCATTTTCACTCCTCTGAAATCGTTAAAGTGGTCAGGCCAAAAGAACTGTGATGACAAAAAAAATCAGGTTGTTTCCTGTATTTAAAATCCCCCAACCTTTCAGTCACATTACCTGATGCTTACTGTTCACGTAGTCACGCACGTGGAGAAGATACCAGACCCTCTTCAGACCCTCTTTACTTCAGACCCTCTTTAGTTGCTGACAGTTTTCAGCTTCTTTATTCGCCATTTAAATTTATCCCACGGAGCAACTTTAGTTGTAGAGAACAAGGAGAAGCTCTTGGTCACCAGGGTTATTCCATTTAGACTGACCACATGTCACGTTTGAGGCTGCCAGGTTAACTGATGTCGTGTTTTACGACCAATTTCTTCATCCTTAAGATATTACACACAAAAGCTTCATAGTCCAGAGCAGAACAAGACAGCACTCGGTATTGGTCAGGATAAAGCTCAGCATTCTGACAGAAGGGCAGGCTCTGCGCCTCTGAACTTCTCAGTCGATTTGTGGTAAATTTAGACACTTGAAAACCAAAGTGTGAGTAGACACAAGGCTGGTCTGGAGAATTAGGGTGACGTGGAACGTATCTGATTCTTACACTGGTATCGTTATTCCATTGCTTTTCTTACGTAGTCAGGCCAGCTGTGCTTAACGTTTTTGCACATTTTCTTAAGCAACTTCCTCAGCTACCAGCAGCTAAAGCTTCCTACCATTTTGCTGCTTCTGCATAAGAGCTACGGCACGAACAGCAAACATTTCGACAGCACTCGTCGCAAACTGAAGTTCGGGTCAATGCCGACAGCCTCAAGAGTCATCCCAACGCAACCCAAGCATCACGTGCTCAGGGAGAGCAGACTTAGCAGCCTCCAAGGCTGAAATCTCATTAGAGTAAACTCAAATTAGGGAACAGCAGCACAAATCACTGCCCCTGGCACTGCACCTTAATCCTCGAGGATCCCGCATCTGCATATGAAAAAGATCGCTCCCTATTCTTCGCCTGGGGTGCAAGATTAATTTCACCTATGCAGCTGGAACGTCGCAGCTGCTCTCACACCGCATGTTTTGCCGGCGTGCAGATTTGCTGACAGCTACGAATACTGGCACTTTGTAGTGCAGATCGGGCTGATGTTTAGTAATTCCCTTCTGCGTGGCCAAAGAACAAGCCCTAGCCGTGGCTATGCCGAAGTTTTGTGAGACGGTGAAAGAGTCAGTGCTGCAGGTACCAACATGCCGTGTATGGCTGCTTCGTTAATAAGGAAATCGGCTCTGAACCACTGCTCGTACTGAGGTCTCCAAGGAGCCTTTGGGCAGCAGGAGCAGCTAGAGCTCACCTAGCACATTTGCACCAGTTTAAAAGAAGTTGCTGAGAACTGGTTTACCCATTCAAGTCGTGAAAGGCTGAGAAAGTCTCTTCCTGTGAACTCTTCAGAGGTCGCTGACGCGTTCAGTGTGTTCAGAACAACACTTTCATTTTACCTTTACTGTTGCTTTTAATCAAGGCTCATTTATAGAAATCCAGAGTTTTGCAGAAAGAACAACGTCACCTTCTAGTCTTCTGCAACAACGTATTTAGAAAACTAAGGCACACGATCAGGTTCAAGCCTGAATTTCCTTAACAGCCCAGCACTGTGCTCTCTAACTGTTGTGGAAGGCAGCATTTTAAAAGCAGCTGTTGCCCGTAAGAGCTATCTGGATCGAGTTTAAATGAAGAAGTGTAGCACACTAGCCCCCAGAAAGTTGCTAGCATTCCTGGTTGGACGTGGACTCAACGTGCTTCTGTCTCATGTGTGTACTGAGGAAACACAATCACATCAAGAGAGCCCTCAAGGGAAAAAAAAAATCAGTTTTAAGTACAGATATCACTGTGGATTAATAATAATTTTTATATTGTTTGTATGTACGCACACACAGCTGGAGTGGCTGCACATTCTGCACCAAAGGCCGTGGCAGCACGCAGCGCAACAACCACAGTCACCACTTTGCAAGCGGAGACAAAGGCTGTATCAAAATAACTCTTCAACTTGAAAAAAACCCTACCGTGGGCACCAGCAAGTCTACTTCCTATGCGCTCAGGAAAGAAAACTGACGGAGATGTTCATCAGTAAAACGAGACCAGCCTGCGGCACACATCGACGGGTACTGCAAGACCGCTCCGAGTCCTTCAGCGCCTTGGGGCTGCTGCCCTCGCGGGCAGGAAAGGAAGGGCAGGAGCGAAGCCGGCAGCCCCAGAAGGAGCCGCTCCAGGCACAGTAACTCGGAGGCTCAGCCAGAAATCCTAATCCCGGTTTGGAAAATGAAGAAAATTAGCATTTGTGTGAAATTAATGTTAAAGCGCATTTGAAGGTAATTGAGCTCAATTAAAATCTTACGGCAATCCCCATTACCCAGAGCACTAGTACCCGTGTTCCTGGCCAAAAAGCAAGAATAAGGAAGCTCAAGCCTCCTTATTGTTTGACTCGAGCGTTAATCTCTATAAAGAGCCTTATTAATGCGAATCAGCATGATCTTGTCACCAGGGCAAGAAAAACAGCAAAACAGCAAAGACTCCGAGCCTCTCCCGAGAATCTGAATGACTCACTTTTAAGTAGAAATTTGTAAAACGTTTTCCTTTCCATAGCTGTAGCAACAATCTTTGGTAAATCCGATTCATATGTAAGGAAAGACCAAAAGATGGCACGCGGCTCTAACTTTTCCAGGGGTTTTAAGGGCAGGCCAGGGAAAAAGGGGAAAAGAATTCATATTTCAACAGCAACAAGGCAGCAGCAGGCTTGTGGTGTGTGTTTTTTCCCCCACCACTAAAATTTCAGCAACATTCAGTGTAATCACCGTGTTTTGTTTAAATCCAGTAACTCTCAGTTAAATGATGAAGTCAACGTGTTTACAGAAGCACTGGGGGAGTGGATCTCATGCCTGTATCGAAGCTTCTTACATCAGTCGCGGAAACTTTCTGACAGTTCATGCGCTCAAGCACATCCTAAAGAGAAGGGCCACCTCTGCGCTTCAGGAGGAGATCTGCAAAGTGAAGGGAGAGCAACAAACAAACAAAGACATCTCTGCCCCCAGCCTGGGGGCCAGGGGAGGTTACAGAGGATGAATGCTGGGAGGAATATTTACACAAGCCAGAGGGCACAAGCTGCCGAAAAGCTCTGGAAGTTCTGTGTCACAAGTATGGTGGAGAAGACCCTGACGAAGCGCAGATAAAACACCCGGCCCTTTTTCCAGGTTCTACACCGGTGACTTCAGAGCTGCTGAGGCCCCGACCTCACAGCTGTTTCCTAAGACGTGCCTCCACGCTTGAGAAAGACGCCAACTGGGGGCAGCCCAGCGGGCGGTCAAACCACCGGCCTTCTCAGGATCTCTGCGCTGTAAGCGGGCACGGATCTGTTGCCCACGGACCTGAAAGAATGGCAAATATTGCTAATGCTCTGCAGCGGCCGTCTGAGGGCTGACTCTTTCCATAAATGAAAACTTAAAGAAATTCAATGCTCTCTTACAAACAGCCCATCGATACTCGGAGACAGAGGCCAGAAAAGCCCCATAAGATGAAACACAATCTTCCAGTAAACCAAACACTCTCTGACAATGCTGCAGAGAAGCTGCAGCAAAGCTAGCAGCAGAACTTCAAGCTGAACACGCCTTTTCCTGTCTTCTATAATCTGATCAAGCACTAGCAGACATGTCACAAAAGTAAACAGGACCCAGAAGTAAGCGCACATCCAGTCGGCCTTGCTGTACCCGCGGCTGCAAACGCTGCCAGAATAAAGTGTCACCGCTGCCTCCTCGCACCGAAGGGTCACGGCCTGTACAAGTATCGGTGTGATCTGCAAGTAGGACAAGTACAGTACGTATCTGAAGACTGCATCTCTCTTTTCCAGTCTCAGAGAAGCAGGAGACTCATGGAGATGGTTTCCAAATCCTTCTGTGTTAACTCCAGCAGCAAGCCTCAGAACTGCAGGTTCACGGTGAGCTGAGCTGAGAGGCCGAGCACAGCAGCGCTCGCACACAGGAGCCCTGCCCTCGGTGTTACAGATGCACGGGGCACGACGCTTCCTCAGCTGCCAGCGCCTCGAAGCCAATCTCGATGAGAGCAGCAAACCTTTACAGCCACAGAACTCTGGGTACCTCCTGAGTACAAACCTAACAGCCAGGAAAAAGCTCTAGGTAGGTCCTGAGACAGCCTTTACAGTTAAAAAAGCAAACAAAAAACACACAACAGGACTGTTTTCTTCCTCAGCCATACGAATACACATGCTGCTTCCCACCTCCTCCAAACAAAGCGGCACCAATTTCACTCCAGCATTCCCCAGCCTTCTGACCAACTGGAATACTGACTGCTTTTTGTGCTGGAATTAACCACTGCTCTGCGCGTCACACAATTAAGATAACAGATATGGTTATCCAAGTCCCTTCATAGGATTTTTTTTTTAATTGGTAATCAACTTGCAATGGGAAATCCGAAATGTTAATTGGATGACAAAGCATTAGGGTGACACAGACCAACTCCCTCAATAACCCACGTTTGCTATCTGACACAAGGCCGTAGGAGAAAATCTCAGGAGATGAAGAGCAAGCTTGAGGATGCCCAAAATCCCGAGCGTGACTGCAGAACCTGTCTGAACAACGGACCCAAAATAACCTGCAGGTACCCATCCTAGTACCCGAATGGCTTCGGTTTGTAATAAAGTTTGAGGGATCGTTATACCGACCAGCCGAGAAGTACGGACATGGTGTATGCTGCACCACAGACTGTCATTAGCTCTTTCCAGTTTTAAAGCATCACACGACGGTGAACTCATGAGCTTTCACCAACGCCGCTGTGCTTCTGGGCAGAAGGCCCCTATTTTTACACCGAGGGAACCAGACGATACCCTATTCGCATGACCACTGAAGTTACCAAAATGAGGAAGGACGCTCCAGTGAACGAGGCATGGAAATGCTGATTTCTAATTCCATTAAAGCACAACCGCATTCTGTTTTTCCCCCTCACGCTGCTATAAAAAGCCTGCGTTGTTTCTTCAGGCTCCTAGAATCATGTCTGGCACGGTGAATGCAAGACGGACTGAAACGAAACAGAAGCAAGAACAGCTCCATGATCTCTCACAAACACCTTTAAATTTCAGCTTATAAACGCAGAAACTTCAATCCTAGCCTCTCTTTTTCTGTACTTCCTACCTGTTCCAAGTACAAACGGCTCCTCGAGCAGCAGCTGCTTCCTTTTCCCCCGGATTTCAACGTACATTTGTTTCACTCCTTACCCATCACCGCTGTTCTTCTGCACACTTCTGCCTTTGCCCCAAACTGTCTCATTCCCATCGTCAACAGCACTTCTCAGCATTCCTGCCCGTGCCCTCATCATAGGAACCACGTTTTTCAGCGCAGTGTCAAACTCAGTCCAGTGGAAAAAAAGCTCAGCTCGCTCAGTCTGAAGGTAGAGGAGATGCAGGCCAGTAGTGCTCTTCTACCATGCTCAGTCCCAGCACTGGACTTCTTTTTTAATGACACTCTTCCCTCTCTCCTAAATATATAATTATACCCTTGCTGACCTCTCTCCTTTCATTTTTTGCTGCTTGCAGTTGAGCTGGATGTCGAGCAGTGTTTTTCTTTTACTGCCCACACCCCAATACCAACCACTTTCAGTTTTTAAGCCTTATTTCAAGAGTTGGTTCTCAACACAACTGCTTTGTGCCTTCCAATTTCCTCCACCCTACCTCCTGACTCGGGGAACACCCATAAGTAACTCCCTCCTCCACCACTGGTGTCTTCCCTCCATGCCACGACGTGTACCTGAACTCTGAACACGTTTCTGTAAAGTCTGCCAGCAGACAGGGCGAGAACGCGCCCTGCTTTCAGGAGTTCCTGTCCTTCCGTTACGCACGTGGAGCTCTCTCAGACTCATGTTTAAGTTTTCTGGGGCAAAACTGAGACTTGGTGCTCAGGCATCACTTTGTCACGCTGCTCGTGCTCCATACAGTGACATCAGTCAGCTTTTTTTTTCTTTTTTCCTCACGTTTCTAACTTGGCATAAATACACCGGGCTGAGATTTTGAAAGGATTTAAGAAATAGAGCAGTGTTAAAAAATAACAAATAAATAAAGCAGTTACTGGATCTGCTAAATCTAGTATTAGGACAGTACTCAACTAGGCATAGCACTTCAGTAAATAATTTAGTATTTTTAATACTTTATTTTTCTTTCCCAAAGCTATATATATAGTAGATAATATTATCCAGCTTTAGGGGCTACCAAAAACACGGCAATCTTTTTTTTTCCCCTTAGTAGACTCAGAAGAAAACCTCTTCAGCTCCTACTCAAAGTGAAACTCCGCACATGGTTCGGTTATGGAAAGAACCTACTTGTCAGAAACTCGAGCTGACAGCAGCAGCGAAGGGAAAGGGAGCTCTTTCGCCTGAAGTCACCAAGCGTGCCCAGTAAAGACGAAACGATTTAACTTAACGGATTTTAAAACGGCTCACTCCAGCACAGCGGTTACGTCACCAGAAGTCACATCTGCACCAGAAGAGGATCCTGAACGCAGCAGAGCGGTTGCTTACCCCTTTCTGATCACTTTAAATGCAAAATGCACGCGAAGGTCTCCCTAGGAAGCTATTTCCACAGCGCAGCACCAGGCCGGGCAGGTGACAGGCTGCTCGAGCACCTGCCGTTCAGCAGGCTCTGAAGACATTCCAGGATTAGGGCAATACATATTTATAAAGAGTATTTACACAACCTCTTTAAGACAGCCTACAATTACACAATCGTTCATAATAGCTCAACGGGAGACATCATCAGCTATTGTTCAGATTCGCCCTAACACAAAGGTTATTTTTAAGACATAAAAACACAAAGCCACTTAGGTTTAAGAGACCTACAGGAACAGATTTAATCTATTTTAAGGTTCTCGACCTGCAACCCCACCCCTAAGAAACCCTATGCCATTGGCATTTTACTACAGAAGCCTACAAAACAAACAGCAAATTAACTTAAGTCTTCATTTCCTTTTGCAGCATTAGCATGGAAATCGAGCGAAGGGACTTCAGCTGTCACACACAGCTAAAGCTCCAACTCAAGACCCTGATATTCCCTTCTCCTTCCCCATCCTGCTGCTGAATCGTGCACTGCATCTTCAGCTGAGGACTTTCATATAACACAAATCTCATTACACGAGAATTAACATAGACATTCTAAATTAAACAGGAAGTATAGAGGGAATGTTTGCTAGATTGCTCAAATTGGAATAGAGAAGGGAGTGGTTTTGAAATTCTTCTCATTAACCCCTGCATACCTTTTCCTAAAAATCACATTACTATCCAGTCTTCCTCTATTGCCAACTATCATTTTTTTCTTTTTAAGTTAATGCACCGGTAAGGTAAAAAATAATCACATAGTAAAAACACAAGACAGGTCCTGGCTTTGTGGCACAACATAAAAAGCACTCTGTGCCTGAGCTTTCTCACATATTAAATGAGGACAATTATGTCAGGAGCTCTACATTCATCTTGGTTTTGGAGAACGAGGAGGGGGGAAGAGGCGAAGCAACCGTCTGCACCACCAGCGTAACAGTCTACTAGCCAAAATGCTTAGCGCCCACAAGGAGGCCGCTTGGGAATCAATTTTTTCTGTTTCACTGAAAAGCGAAATAGGAACAAGACATCGCACACACCCAGCTGAGAACTCCGAACAGCAAATCTTACCAGCTGGAATTCTCTGCGCCTGTCGTACGCGTGCTGGATACCGCTGTCTGCCCAGAGAGCTCTTATGGCCGGGAGGTACTGTAAAAAAACCGCCGTCTCCACCATCCCTTGCACCACTGTGACCGACCGGGTATCGAAAGCCATCATCGTATCTCCATTGCTCTGGTTAGCAGGATCTCCCCAAGGGATATGAAGTTTCTCTCTGGCATCCACGAGGACTCTCACACCTTTAACAACATGAAAGAGCATCGCAATTAGAATTTCTCAGCGTCTAACGTTTCATTAGCCTACAAGCCTGCGAGGATTCAAACAATACCCTCACTCTGTACAATCGAGGCTCAGTAAGACTGCGCCCGGCAGAAGATAAGAAAGGTTTTGAGAAATTGATTTTAAGTACTACATTTCCAGGTAATATCAAAACTCGGAGAGTTGCTACCAGAAAAACACGGCCTTATTAACCAGCGTAGCATCCAAACCACAAGTTTAACTCCTGCAGAAGTACAGTTTTTAAATTATTAAATCCCCAATCTATGTTGCTATGTAAATAACTTTTACAGATATTCCTGCTTTTCTCTGATCTCCGAAACCATTTTACTGCCATTATATTTACCTGGCAGAAACACAAGACACAGGAAACATGTTTAAAAGCTTATTTCAAAATACATGAAAGCATCTGATGGCTTATTTTAAGGTTGCCTAGTCCTTGTATCCTTATTAACTTTGTACACAGTGATAACTCATTGTAGAGTTGTCACGGCCTTTAATATTTTCACAGCTATCTAGACTACACCTACTCAAGTCACAGCACTTTCTGAACTGTATGTTTTACCATTTAAGAGCAGAATGAATTGCTTTACATAAATACTTTCCCACAGTTATTGTAGTTTCTTAAAAAAGTAAATACTCTGTAGGAGAAATTGATCAGTTTAAACTTGCCTTACACAGGTCTTGGAAGAAA
Source organism: Nettapus auritus (assembly GCA_011076525.1). Taxonomy (NCBI): domain Eukaryota; kingdom Metazoa; phylum Chordata; class Aves; order Anseriformes; family Anatidae; genus Nettapus; species Nettapus auritus. Next base: position 9,953,357 of record CM021782.1, on the reverse strand, counting down.
AAAAGACCAATGTGTTGATCCTGATAAAGTACATGAAATAAATTCTAGTATTAGATTTACTAGTGGCAAAACAAAGATCCAGAAAGAATAAGCAACGGTAGACGTATGAGGAAAGGTATAAGCACGATGTACTGACAGACGGCCGTATAATAACATGCCCCTTCAACACCACGGCACTTTTTCAATTCCATTCTTTCTGTGATTTCTGTACCTGTCAAAAGCAACGATTTCAGCAAAAGACGACCTGCAGTTCCTACGTGCATACTCTTGAGCAGTCAGAATTATTTTATTAATAGACTACAACCTCATCAACTTTCCCGCTTGTCATTTTTACAACCTTGCTATTTTTGAGTTTTTCGGATTTGATTTGCAAACAGCTTTGTAAAGCAACTCCCTGAGAAATGGTGGGCTTTAGGAGCCCCGCTGGAGAGCGGAGCTGATGTCTGTAGTTTGCTGCCTCAGGAAACTTGGTTAAGAGCTTGTCCCAACTTCACCCAGCTCCAACTCCAAATCTGACAAGCAAAGGCAGTGATTTGGGAAGCAGAAGCGTGGCAGATGAAGGAGGGTGACAGCAGCAAAATTTGAAGCCCGCTCCCAGCCGTGCGCAGGGGCTCTGGCCACGCACCCCAGGGCAGCTACCGGGTGAGGTGTCAGCCGGGGGCAGCCCTTCTCCCCCACCACGAGGGTCACGGCCACCTTCCCCCTTAACCCCAGGCCCCATCCCATCCCCACACCCTGCCAGGTGAGCCTATTCCCTGTCAACTCCTTGCCGTGCGGGCTCACCCCGCGCCCCGGGGACCACCAACCCCGGCACCCCACAGCCGGCCCCGGCCCCTCCCGGAGCCCCTCAGGGCGGCGACCCGGAGCCGGGGGACGCCCCGGGGGAGGACGTATCCAAGCACGTACCCTTGATCACGTTGCTGTAGATGGTGGCACGGAACTCCTCACGGGCCGCCCTGTCCCAGTCCTGCCCGTGGATGATCCGCATCTGCTTGAGGAAAGTGGACTTGCCGCTCTCGCCCGCTCCCAGCAGCAGGATCTTGACGAGGCGCTTCACGTAGGTCTTCTCGCGGTTGAGGCACTTGTCGATCTCCTTGGACTTGCGCTGCTGCTCGGCCTCGCCGCTGGTGAGGAGGCAGCCGGGGAAGCAGCCCGACAGCACGGAGCGGGACGGCAGGAAGTCCGCCATCTTAGCGAGCACTGCCAGCCAGGGGAGCGGCCGCCCGGCCCGGCCCGCACCAGCCCGCCCTCCGCAACGCGCATGCGCCCCCCGCGCCGCCTCACGTGACCGCCGCCGCCCCGGCAGCCGTCCCCTCGGCGGGGAGCCCCGCCCGCCTCGGAGCCTGACAGGAAATGGCGGGAAGCGGGCCCATGGCGGCCGGGAGGGGCCGAGGGGAGCGGGCCCCGAGGGAGGTCGGCCCGCGGTTAAGCTCGTCGGCCGAGTGGGGTTTCGTTCTGGACGCGGAAATAAAATGGTTTTGTAATAAAACGGTGCGAACGGCTCGAGTGGTTTTGCGGAAATGGCTTCTGGGTGTGCGGTGCTTGGGTCTTCTGCGTGGCACCAGGGGGAACAAACTGCTTCTGGGGGGCTTGGCCCTTTGAATGTTTTTAATGGTGAAGCCTTTGTAAAAGTTAATGGCCCTTCACGTGATGGGTAGAGCAAGTAATATACTGAGGGGCATGCAAGGATTGAAAATCCTGCTCCTTACGTGATCCATCCCTCAGCACAATTATTCTGCCAATCAGTGTGAAAAAATTAGCCTAAAAACACACTCATGTAAACCAACATAGTGAGAGGTGACACAACACTGCCAGCACAGGATTACACTGACAAGATGTGGTCCACGGGACAACTGGCAAACACATAGTTATCTTTTGTGTTACTTTGATTATTAACACAAATTTCCAGAATGATTCAGATAAGTCTTGTGTCATACATGTTGGTCAAAACAGCAGATCCGTGCTCTCAAGTAACTGCACGGTGACACGCTGGGTATGTTCTGTAGACACAAGGCATGAGGTAAAATACGACTGAAAATCAAGCACTTGTAATGTGCTGTCATACCTCGGGTGCAAGGACACGTACCCACAGCGAGCTGGACCTCTGACATGGCTGTTCAGAGAAATATGCTGCAGAAATCACATACAGACATAGGCAGAGATGACATTATTATTATTATTATTTTCATCTCTCTTTACATCTGAAATGTGATACCTGCTGATCTTTTCTCTCAGCGTTTCTGCTTTTTCTAACGATAATCTTAAATTAGAAAATAGGAAGAAAGGACGGAGGAAACTGAGTTGAATTTAACTCAAGGAAATATCACCATGCCTCTGCTGGAAGGGCCTCCTTCCATATGGCTTTACAAAACAAAACAAAACAAAACATTTTGTATAGGAGGGAAGGATGTGGTATAAAATTCATATAGTCATCTAATAAGCACATCCTGGTGGTTTTAGTACAGATATGGAAGACAGTAATTTGTGAGCTCTTGTCCAAGTTTTAAAAATGGTGATTGCCTCCTATTTGAGAAGTGAATTAACACCTACCAGTGAAGTATAACAACAAAAAAATGCAGAAAGCAGTGGATGCAGTTTAAAAAAATCGAAGTTGTGCAGCAGAAAAGGTAGCTGACGGCCAAGCTTGTGCAAGGATGCCATAATGAGTCCTTCTCTTCCAGGCTGTCAGCAAAATGCACCTAAAACCTAGGCGGCAACAATAACAGGGGAAAGGATGGAGAGTAATAGTTATTTCTTGGTGTCTTTCAACAGCAAAACCACCTTCCTAATCCAGGATATCCCTTACCAGAGGTCAGAGCTGCTTTAGGACAGACAGGTGTCTCCTACGTCTACCTGTGTTTCCTTCAAGAACGCTTGTCTTCTCATCAGCTCTCCCTGGCAGTCTCAGTTTTGCCTTTTTCCTTCCTTTTTTCCCTCCTAGGTGCACCATTCCCAATCTCTTGGCAAACCACTGTGGTCCTCGGCATGCTGTAAAGAGGGAAGGGCTATTCCTGCTCTCAGGATGACAGATTTCCGTGGAGAGGAGACTGAATGTTATCCAGCTTGGCAGGGGAAGCCAAATATCCCTGTCCTGTGTCAGGTGTGAGCGAGCCCAGCTGCATCCTCTCTCCCAAGCAGCCAAGTTTCATCTCCAAGGCAGGGTGCACGAGGTTTTTTCTGTTTTACTTTTTTTCCTTCCTCTTTGACACTTCTTAACTTAGCATTCCTGTCCCTGGAAAGTCCAGGAGTGATGGGAAATAAATGCTTGCTGCCCATTCCTGCTCACAGCTCTTCCCATGTGACATCTAAGGAAGCCTCTCATTTTGAGTGCTTGTGCCCTACCAGACAGGACAATGGGCTCTGGAGATACTGCTTAAACTATTGCCTTATTGGGAGACCTGAGATTAAGTCATGCCTCTCTCTCTGCCAAGTTTGCACTCTTTTTTTTTTTGATAAACTGCTTTGAAATCTTCCTGGAAGGAACTGCATACCGAAATTCAGCCTGAGCTTGACACACTTGCAGGGCCATTCTCATTGATTCATTTACGTTACTCCTTCCTTCCCCTCACCGCCGTCCCCAGTTTCCTTAGATAGAAAGTTACTCACCACATGCCTTTTGTGTTGCATGATTAACTTCTGATGTGTGAAGAAGGGGCAACCACGTAGGAAATGTGATCTTTAAGACGGGGGGGATTCCACCTGCAGCGCTTTCCACAAGAGAAAGCAACGAGAATTGTCGCCTTCGCTGTGAACGCGTCTGGTGAGAGTGAAAGTTACTGACAGGGACTTCAGAAGACAAAGTTGAATTCTGATCAGACCTTTCCCTGTGCAGAACAGGTCAGGAATAACACAGGGGAACAGAAATTAGCGGGAAGGCAGGAAGCCCGCAGGGCGCTGCTCTGCCCCGCTGTCCAAGCCCATTGCTTTCCTGACTCACAAAACTGTATCAGGGACAGTAAAAGTCTGTTTGCTCTCCACCAGTGAGGGTTTGAGGGTTTTTTCATTAAAGCCCAGGACTGTCTGCCCTTTACGAGCTTGTATAATCAGCTTTAGATGCCTTGTGCTTCACGTGGCAAATCTGCCATAGCGCATTAAGTGCTGGGGTAACTCACCTGGGCAGCAGGTGACGGGCGGCTCATCCCTGACCTGCTCTGTTTGCTGGTTTGTGCCGTGTACAGGTGTTATCATCGCTGAACTTATATTGGGTGTTTTTATAATAAAGACACGAGGTAGCTTTATAACAGACAGAGACATGCTCTTAAGTTTTATTTTAGCTTGTCAGGCAATGATAGAAATTGAACAAATCCAAACCTGGGCTAAAACGAGGTTGTCAGGGTGGGACAGCAGGGTCTAACATTGCCAGGAGCTTTGGAGCTCAGCAAAGTTGGAGCTCGCACCTCAGCTTTTTCCAGCTATTTCTCCTAGACCTCCTGCAAGGAAGTCTTGCTTTTCTGAATTCGTGTGTAGCCCCAGTTTTCAAAAATGTTTATCCTAAATAAGACACCTAGATGCCTCGATGGCACATTTAAAGGCAGTATTTTGGGGTGAAATGGCTGTTTTTGCTCCTCTGCGTGCGTGCTTGCAGTTGGTGGTAACTGATCCTTTATTTAGGCCAGTGTTTGTGTCTCACCTGGGGTACTTCTGGCTCCTGGATTTACACACGTGAATTACGAGGCACTGCAAGTGTGTGCAGAGCTCTCCTCCTGCTCCTTCTGGCAGGCAGCTGATGCCTCGAAGCATGAGGTAGGCTAACTTTGATACGAGCGTGTGGAATGACAGAGGTTACTCATCGTCATCAAATTAGCTAGCAGCACAGACCACAGGACGGTGGAAAAGCCTCTGGAAAGTAAGGAGTGTCTGATCCAGCGGCTGCCGTGACTCACGCGGGGATTTCACATGGGAATGACTCCAAGCACAGGAGAGAAGCCTTCCAAGGCACCGGCGTGTTCAGACACTGTGAAACAACAGAGCTGAAGATAAAACTTCCACGAGGGCAGCAGAGCAACGTGGAGCGCAGCCTGTGCCTTCAGGGTGTCGGTACGAAGGGAGGAAGCTCCATTCGGAGCCAACGTGTTTTCCCGAAGCGCGTGAGCACGGCTGGTCACATCGGAGCTGTCACGAACAGCGTCTCACGCCGCTGGGTCCCATTCCCCCACCCACCGGCTGCCTCGCGAGGAAGCGCCCCGTAACCCTGCGGGCTTCCTCCGGGCACCGTTACGCAGCGTTTCCCCACATGACGAATCCACCGAGGCCCCAAAACCGCGCAGCCGTGAGGGCAGGGCCGGTGACATTTGGGGAGCGGGCGCCTGAGGCCGTGCCTATGGCTGGCACACACGCCAGGCTCCCCACAGCACCCCGGGCACTGCTGCTCCTGCTTTACCCCTACCAGGAGCGTTTTGGGGGGGATTTCTCCCCCGTTCTGAGGTGTGAGCGGTGCGTGGGGGCCCTGCAGGGAGCCTGCTGGGGGCACAGCGCTGCCTGGCCCCCGGAGCCCCCCAGGAGAAGCCCCCAGCCCCTGCAGCCCCCGCGCTCAGCACCCAGCGCCCAGCACCCAGAGCCCAGGGCAGGATCCAACCCTGCAAAGCCCACGCCCACCCGCGCCCAGACCACTCCCACAGCACACAGACCACGCCCAAAGTACACAGACCACGCCCACTCGCGCTAAGGCCACGCCCCCACCCTCTCCCCACTAGCGCCCCGAGGCGGCAGCCTCGCCTTCATGCAAATGAGCTGGGAGGCGGCGGGCGCTGATTGGCTACGACGCGCGGCGGCGGCTCCGCCCCCGAGGGGGCCGGGAAGCGGGTGGCGGGGGGCGGCGGGCAGGTGCTTGCCCTGCGGGCACGGCTCGGCTCGGCGCGCCTCGGCTCGGCTCGGCACCGCAATGACCGTCACACGGCTGGACCAGGGGCAGCGCTACCGGCCGCGGATGGCCTTCCTGAAAAAGGTGAGGCCACAGCCTGGCTGTCAGCGCTGGGGGCACGCCGGGCTCACAGCATGCCGTGCTATGTCGTGCCATGCCGTGCTATGTCGTGCCATGCCATGCAATATCATGCCATGCCATGCTATGTCGTGCCATGCCATGCCATGCTGTGCCATGCCGTGCCATGCCATACTCAAGGCAGTGCTCTCTGATGCTCCAGGCAGGGTTCCCCGTGTCTGCACCGCACCCCAGCCATCCGAGCATCCCTCCAGGCTACGGCTCCCTGGAGCCTTTTGGGGTCCGTGGGGTCCCGTCCCCATCCGCGGGGCCGTCACCTGCCGCAGAGCCACCTGGAGCCCTGCTGGCACCCGCCTGAGTTTGGGTTAAGGGGCTGGGGGCGACCTGTTGAGAAGTCACAAGGAAAAGAAATCTGTAATATTTATTTATTTAATTATTTATACTTGCTTCCCATGAATGATTGTGCCAGTTTTTCTCTCCCTCCCATGTTTTTTCCCCCAAAGACCCTAAAGACCGTGCCATTCCCTCGGGGAAATCCCATCACGCACGGTGCCGGGCTCCCCAGTTCTGCTCCGGGTTACGGCCTGCGGCGTGTGTGCTCCCGGCGCTTCCAGCTGCTGCCTGCTTCCAGGGGACCTATCCCGGCCACCTGCTCGCTCCCTGCCTCCTTCCACTTTTTTTCATTTTCAGAAACGAGCGTATTTGTGACCAGAAACAGTCGAAGGAGTGGGAAGGCGCGTGCCCACGCTTTTGGATGCGATGCGTAATCTTGTAAAGCATTCGGGATTTTTTTTTTTTTCCTGTAGCATTCATTCAGAAGCGTAACCAGTTTTGGCACAGCTGATGGCTGCCGAGGTTTTGAAAAGCGGAGTGTTAAGCTAGCTTCCCTGCCACCCACCTCTCCTGCCCGTGGCTTATCTCGTTGAGTGGAATTAGCTGGATTCCCAGTGACAAGCACAGCCGGCCAGTCGCTGCTCGCATCAGCTCTCCTGCAACGCCCACGACCTAAGGATGTGGGGAGGTTTTGGGGGAAAAGGGGGGAAAATTGAGGCTGTTTGAGTGCTCAGGTGAGAGCCCGCACGACAAGCCCCGTGCTCCTCTTACTGGAGGAAGTAAGGAGGATATTTTCTTTGGGGCTGTGTCTTTCGAGGTAAATTTGCCTGGGGAGCCCTGCCAAAGGAAACACACCGGGCCAAATTCTGCGCCGAGTAACGCCCTGCGGGGTTTCACGCGGGAGTGCAGAGGAGAAGCTGTGCGCCTTGGGAACACCTCCCACAGCTGTGCTTCAGCTGCTCCGTGGGGGTGTAGCCGTCCCTGCAAAGCGCTCGGAGATCCTCAGGTGGGAAGATCTGTTACCACACAGCAGTCGCTGTGTGCAGCTCACGCTGAGCAGCGGAGGATTCGAGTCTGCCAGTGCAAGAGCTGCTAGGAGGGGATGCTCCTGGATGGTCAGCAGGCCAGCTTCGGCTCCCACCTCTGCTTTCCTTCCTCCTCTGTTTCTTCCAGACCTTGGGCAAGCTGTGGATGAGCCTCAGCTCTTACAGTGCCTGTGCTGATGGCCACGTCCCCGGGGCGCAGACCTTTTAGTGGCTGTCCCCGAGTGCCTGGCACACCTCCAGTGGGCACCCTGGGGGCTTAGAGCCTCGAGGAGCTAAAATCCTAGAGAGAAGCTTCGTTAATTGCCTAAGTCCGTGCTCACGCTTTGCCACCGGCTGGCACAGATGCCGTAGCCGTGGTTTGTGCCAGCAGCACGAGGTATTCCTGAGGTGCTGTGTGCCCGTGGGTCCGCGGTGCCCTTGCAGCCTCGATGTGTCTGGTCAGGCTGCTCGTAGCCAGAGCAGTCCCGTGGTCAGACAAGGGAAATCAGAAAGGGATTTGCTCTGGGGGTGGGCCTCGAGCTGGGCGTAGAGCTCGGTCTTTGAATCTGACCCCCAGGGGAATCAAAGAGCCCCAAGGCCCTGCGACGCTCACCACAAAACGCCCGTGACTAATGCTTAGGTTGTTTTATTGCATTTTTTTCCCCTAAACTGCCTTGAACACTGGCAAGAAAGTCCCTCAGGACAGGGAGGAAGCCCCCAAAAGGCACATTTCGGCCGTGGGCACCTCAGGCCAGATGGGCCTTTGCCTGGGGACGGGCTGGCGGTGCCCGTTGCCATCCCCGCAGCCAGGAGCTGGCCCTGCAGCTGGTGGGCTGCGTGTTTTTCCTCGCTGTGCTCCATGAGCTGCATCGTGACTCAGAGCTCGTGGGTAGGGCTGATGGATGTCGTTTTCCTCTGCCTCCTCCTTGCTCTGGTCCCTGGGCGGCTCCTCCTGGCCTGCGGGCGGGCAGGGGCTGCTCCCGGGCCTGCTCTTTGCTTTGGGTTTGCTTCCTTGTGGGTTTAATTAGCAGTGGGGTTGGCGGCCCGATGGGGAAGGACGGGGAACGGGGGCAGAGGCAGCGACAGCCCTGCTTTCCCCATTTCCAGCTGCACTTCCTCAGGGTGTGGGGTTGCCGTGTGCTGGCTGGGGTGGGAACAGGCCTCCGTCCCTCAGCTTCGGCTAAGGAAAAGCAGGAAGTTTTAGCTTCTCCTGCTTCTCCTCCTCCTTTAGCTTCTCTTTAGCAATCTCCCATCAGCTGCTGGAGGCACCTCGCAGGAGGCCCCTCGCCATCCCCGGAGCTCCTGAAAGGTGTTTTTTTTTTCACCACCCTCAAGCTGAGGAGTTTTGCTCTGCGCTTAACAACCCCAGCGACTTGCGATCGGTTGGGAGACAGTTTTCCTGTTGTCTTCTCTGCGGCTTTTGGGGTGAGATGCTCCGGTTGATCTGACGGGAGACCTCAGTGGGGCTCATGACTTGCGGTGGCTCGGTGCTTGAGGCGAGCTTGCTCCAGAGCCTGGCTCCTCTCGTAGCTGTGCTGATATTTACCTCTCTGCACATCCCCACCCATCAACCCGAAGGCAGGAAGTGGCTTCTTGCTGTGCAGAATTCAAACCAGACAGTGCTTCCCTGGCCGAAAGCACGACAAAATGGGTGACAGCCCTTAGCACGGCAAGTAAATATTCTCGCTGTGTTTCAGCCAGCCCTCCCGCTGGCAGGCTGGTGCTGAGAGCAGCTCCAGATCTCCAGCAACCTGTAAAAAGCTGGGGTTCCCTTGGGAGAAGAGGAAGAGGCACGCTGAGTTTCAATCAGCCGAGCCGTGGTTTGCAGCCCGAGCAGCGGGCACCCCCCCAGCAGCTCCCTGGTTCCTCTCACTCGTTTCCTTCCCATGGACGTTATTTCTCCAGCGATGAGAGGGAGCCCAGCAGGGAACGAACGTGATGGCAGTCTGGAGTTCTTCGCTCGTTACTGGAAGAGAACGTGCTGTGCTGGGAGGCTCCTGGGGGCTTCCGAGCCAACTCCTCGCTCCTGGCTCGTGAAGGCCCGTCTCTCAAACCCAAAGCCAAGGGACCTGCCTGGTGTGCAGCAGTCTGGTGGCAATGGGCAGCCTGAGTTTACCTCCTGGTGTCACTGCATGAGGACCTTCAGCAGAGGGAGCAAATTAGGGTCTCGTGGCTCTCATTCATGAGGAAAGTCCCATTCCTCATCCTCAACCTGAAGTCTCAACCTACCAGTCTCAGAACTCCGAAGGTAACCAAGAAGGAGGTGACGCCTGTGTCCGTGCTGGATCTGGCCAAGACGGTGCCGTCACTGCGTGGGTTCAGTTCAGTGGTTCAGTTAAAATGACGTCAAAAATCGTCATGTTGCATTGATTTGGGATGGTTTTGCTATTTTAAAGTACTTTATGTAAGTATTTATATCGAAGTACTTGTGTGAAATGTTAGCAGACTTCTCTGTTACAGTAATAATTTGACACTGGCTTTAAAAACAGTTGAAAATACATTTTTACTGTCAAGCCCAGATTGCATCCTGTCACTACAGCTTAAATCCTCGCTGAACTTGGCAAGCCTGGGGACCAAAGTCACTGTGGTGCTTGTGGAAACAATACCCTCCATTGTGCCTGAGTGTCATCAAGTCCCATTCATTACATCCACTAATCCCAGCTAAAAAGCTACTGCCTCTCCTGAAAGGGAAGTGCGGAGAGACCAAATTGGTCCTGTTGGGGCAATTTTGATTTAATATCTCTGGCAGCAGAAGACAAAAGGAAGAGCATCTTCCGCAGAGCCAGTGCTCTCGCAGCAGCCGGATGAGCATCACGAGGAGGTGAGGAGCGAGCCTCGACCTTGTCCACGTGAGCACAGGGTCCTGAGCGCGAGCAGGAGGCTCTTGCTCCGTTGGGATGTTGCTGTCAAGAAGTCGAATATAGGAGAAGGAAAATGCCTTTGAAAATCCTCAGCTTTTAGGAAAACAAAAAAATAAATAAATAAATTGGAAACCAGGTTTCTTTTTAAGTCTGGCCTGGAGAGGGAGATTCATCCTGTGTGTTACAGACGTAGGCAGTGAGTCTGAGCTGGGTCAGCATCCCTCAGGAGTCAAAGGGGAGATGCTGCTGGACTGGAGGTGAATTGCCCCTGGTGGTGGCTGCACCACCCCTGAGGACTGAGTTTTGCAGCCCACAGGTGGGGCTGAGCCCCAGGACAGGGCACAGCCGCCCCCAGGAAGGGCCGGCGAGCCTGTTGGGTGCCTCCTTGCTGAGAGCTGGGCCCTATTTCTGTGCTTTTGTTTGCGGTGTGCTTTCCCACGTGTAAATTCTGCTCCTGGCCTGCTGCTCAAAGGCTTGGCCTGCAGGCTGGCTGTGCTTTCTCAAAGGATGGGCCCTTCTCCTCTCCCTGGGGCTCTCGTTTCTTGCTCAGCCCCGCGGCAGAGCGCTGTGCTTTTCCTGTTGCTCTTCTGAAGTCCCGTCTGGTTATTATCTGCAGCCCAGAAGCAGAACCTTTGCTGCTTGGTTGACGGCCAAAATATTGCTTATTTTCTCGGTGCGTGGTGCAATATCTACGAGTGTGCGCAGCTGGGGTATTTTTGCAACAAAAGCAGCTTTCCAGATTTTATTTCCTTCCTTTTATTTTTTTATTTTTTTTCCTTTATTGCCCCAGCCAGGAGCCCATGGAACCGGAGAAGAACTTTGATGGGTAGCAGAGATTTCTGTCAATAAAAGAAAAGTGTTGCGGTGTTAGGCCTGTTTAAAAAAATAAATAAAAAGCTAAGAATTGTTTAACGTTTCTCTCTCGTGGCGTGGTTAGTTCCTGTCCCTCGTCTGCAAACCCTGCCTGTGCGTGTGTTGTCTGTAGGAGGCAGTGACACTGACTCAGTGTGAAAGCTGACATCGGCTCGAAGTAGGAACCCCAATGGAAAGGGAAGGTTTTGTAGTTGTTGCATCCGTTCCTGTGGCACCCTGCTGGGATGCTGCTCAGAGCTGCAGTGGTCCTGAGCTCCCTCCTGTAACCCGTCCCGTCCTGTGTTGCAGATCGAAGCGCTGATGATGGAGATGCAGAATCCAGACACGGGCATCAAGACGCAGACCCAGAGGGTGATGATCACCAACATCCCCCATGCCGTGGCGGGTAAGAGCTTCTCATCACAGAAACACTGCATGTGTGGGCTCCCTGCCCATCCCTGGGTTATCGCTGCATGGGGGCACGTTGGAGCCCATGTTCCCAATAAATATTTGCCCTCTGAGATCTCCCCTTATCTTATTCTCACTCGTGTCTTGTTTCATTCCTAGCTCTCTGAATAAGAGACACAAAGATTTCTAATCACACACTTTTAGCTATCTCACTGAGTTTCTCTTAGAGCAGAGATGAACGGGTGCTTCAGCCTCCAGACATGGTGCGTTCCTGGCGATGCTGGGTCACAAGTAAGGATAAATATTAAAATCTGATTAAAAGAGGCAGGGTGGAATCGAAATGAAGTATCATGCTTCAGAAATGAGCAACAAACAATTAGTCCCCCTTTTAACATTTTCTGGTAATAATCATTTTTCTTCAACATGCAGGAAAAGAACAAAATATTCAGCCCACTCCTTTGCCTCTAACTGACAGCTTTTCCTCCTTCAAGCGGGCTGGAGAAGAAACAGACGTGAAGCTGGGTTGCGAGGTGTCACGTCTAGCGTTACAGGCAGCTCTTATCACAGTCTCCCTTTGTGCCTGCTAGCTCCTTTCACAGGGCAGCAGCAATCCGCTGTCAGTACCTCTGCTCCCCGTTCTCCAAGCCTCCACAAAAGCTCTTGTGAGGGACCTTCCACTATAAATATTCACACGTACTGAACCAATGTTTCCTCCTGATTTGTTTTTTTCTGCAGAACTTTGAAATTCAGAACACAAAATCCCCCTGAAAGCAAAGAACATGCTGTGGACAAATCAGGAGAGAGCTCAGCCAAATTAATTTATCTGACCATGTTTGTGAAGCTCTGTAGGCCCTGTGTATTGTTTGCCCCATTTTTTTTTCCTTAAATGCAGAAGCAGAGGCGCAGAGGTTTAAGGCAGTTGCCCATGGATCCAGTCAGAGTCAGTGAACGGTTAAGGAGAACTTGGGGGATGTGTGAAGCTCGTTCTCAGGAGCATCCTCCACGCGTAACAGCGTACCCAGAGCCTGGCTCACACAGCTGTTACACAGCAGAATTCGGTGGAGTGCTCTGCATCTGCAAAAGACGTGTTCTTGCCTCCCCTCGTCCTTACTGCATGGTTAGGGCAGTGCTGCAGGAAAGTTCCTCCTGTACTGCAGATGACGTGCCAGCTAGATCGAGTGCAGTGGGAACAAGGACTTCTCTTGATGTCTGGCCAGTCTGAAATACCACTTCCTAAAAGGCTGCGGCTAGATGATGTGGAGGGAACATGCCCGTTGCTGCTCGTTGTCTTTGCGTGCCATTGGCTTTGTTCTGGTTCCTCAGCCAGTCCTGCTACAAGTTACCTCTCTCCGAAGTCATACATTTTAGTCCAATTCTAATAGGCAAGGGAGCTGCAGTCTCCTTGCACAGCAGTCGTCACTCTCTAAACTGACATTTTTGGTGTTGCAAAAGTTGCATGTGTACTGATCGGCTTCGGGGTGTTGCCTGAGACTAATTCGTTTTTAATAAAGGGATGGTGAAGACAGTGGAGTGATTCAATCAGTGGACACAGATCCACAGAAGAGAGCTCAGGTCCTTGCGTGCAGGAAGCTAACTAGGTGGGTTCAGCATCAGTAAAATGGCTTACAGCAGAAGAGACAAAGAAACGTTCATGTTTAATGCGTACCTTTGGGAGAAAACGCTTACAGAGCGAGCTGTCTAGAAATGAGTGATGAGATAATCCTTTAATTTCATCTATTTCAGGAAGCAGGCGGTAGGATAAGAGCTCTAAGCCCCTATTAGAAAGCTAAGTCATCACTGCAATGTCAAGAAAGGTCAACGTTTCGATCTGCAATCCTAGGAGACTTTTGGAGGAAAAGGCCAATAACTGATCAGGAGTTGAGTGTGTTTTTGTCTGGTCCTGTTTAAATGGGAGGAGGTTAATATGATGTATCTCCCAGAACAGAAGACTAAAACCGCTGGATGTTCATGCTGACCGGGGTAGGACTGAGCACACCCCAACAAAAACGGGGGGAGATGGAGTGTTTGTGAATGCAGAAATCTTGTTTGCATTCCATATGGCCTGTTACTGCTGCAGCTTGGGTCTAAGACCTGGACACCCTTCTGCACTCAAACTCGTGTCCCTTAAAGGACTGGAGGGGACCGGTCACCGGGCTCTTATTAAAAATGAGACAGGACCATGCTCTGTGGATCCGGAGATGCTTTGCAGTGAATGTTTCAAGACAAGATGGTGCAAAACAAGGGGCACTTCCCTTTTCCCAGGAGTGTAAGCAGTTGCACCACCCAAGTCACCCAGTGGTTAGGGTTTAAGTGTTGCTCAGGCCATGTGTGCTTCTGCACACGTGAGCGTGTCCTGAGTTCACTGCCTGCCTCGTGTTCCTGCTCCCAGACAAAGACTGACACCTACACAGTCAGGAGAAATCCAGAATGACAGCATGGCCAGGGAGATGCCAGCGGTGATACTTGCAAGCTGGGGTCTGTGCAGTCACTGGGCTCCGGGTGCGGTTGTAGGGGTGAGGAGTGGAAAGGTCTCCTTTTGGCCCACAGATTACACACTCCTGATTTCAAGTGCCTGATATTTTCTCTGCTTTACAGGGAACGATATACTGCAGTGGATTCTCCAGCGTTTGCAGATCACTGATGAAGGTGGGTAGAAATGTGAAAAGTGATGCCTTTGCAAATGTGAGTTGTAAAACTTCAAGATCTCCGTAGACAAAACCTCTAGATGAATTCTCTCCTGAGTAGCAGCTCACTTCTAACTTCCAGTATGGTGTTTCTGTGCCATCAAACGTCTGCGTTCTCCGTTTTCAGAGGCACTACACCTGGGAGACCTGTTCGTCAAATTTGGGTACATCTACCCTCTTCAAGAGCCAAAGAATCTCACCCTGAAGACTGACGGTAGTCTGTACAGGTTTCAGGTGAGTTGCACCTTGTCTAAAGCGAGGGAGCTCAGCACGAGGTTTGGAAACAGGCACCGGGGGCAGTTCCCCAGGAGCTGGAGCCGTGAGGCCCTGCGATGTAGCCGTGTGAATCACTCAGGGTATGGGAGGAAGGAAGAAGGGATCCACAGAGCAGCCTCAGGCCAGTTCCCCCAGCCTGATGTCAGTTCTGTGTACCAGAGCACGGCTTACAGGCAAACTGTGATACTTCCTTTAACTAAATTGGTGTTCCTGCTCAACTTAAAAATAGCCGTCCTTTCCTCCAAATGTATGCTTCCTTCCAGGTTTAATGTAGCAAATGGAATCTGTGAGTGAAAGTAGAGTGATGTGGGGAGACTGAGTAGTGAATGCACAAAACCCACAGTAATAGTGGGATATTATCGAGGGTCACGGCTGGAGAGCTTCTGCTACGATGGGAAATTAGGATGCTCTCATTGGTACTTTGAATGAGAAATCTGTTTTTCTCCATGCTGATAAATCAGGCTCCAGCATCTCAGTCCAAACGCTGAGGCAGCAGTGAAAGGTTAGCATATTAATTAACTGGCTGCAGAGCAGAAGAGTTGGCATCGTCAGCCTGATGACCCCAGTTCTTCTGTAGCCGTCGTGCACTGCTGTGCGTGCTGACACAGCTAAGGAGCTGAGGTTCTCAGCAGGGCAGAGGAAAGGTTTCTTCTCCCTCTAGTGTGGGCAGTGCTGTGTGCTGCTTGGCACGAGTTCAAGGTTGTTGTGCACTAACAAAAGTCTTATTTTTTCTGCAGACGCCGTATTTCTGGCCCACGCAGAGCTGGCCTGCTGATGACACAGACTACGGTACGTGATAGCGTTGCGTGTGCTTAGGAGGGGTAGAGCCAGTTCATGTGTTTGTGCTTGCAGTCCTGCACCGTGCTTGCTCCTTACCTTTTCATGCTGTTTCCACATCGTGTGACTAGCCATTACGTTTTCTTTCATGTTGGTTTGTGAACGATTGTGTGTGATGCTGAACGGAGGGAACGCTCTGGACGTGCACACCTTGTTGTGCCCTTGATGGTGTAAAGTGCTTAAACTTCTCTTACATTCCAACAAGGTCCATCAGACTGGAATGCATCTAAAATACTCTGCTGGGTACAGAAGTCTTTAAATCCAAGGTTAGATTTCCCTAAATAGTTAAGTGTGTTTCTGGATACGAGCCCAGGACTGTCGTCCTGAAGGTTCGGCTCAAGCCCTGCATTCAGAGCTGGTTCTTCCTTTATATAATGCACAGAGCCTGCCAATATCTCTTGACAGCTCTTCCCTATCAATCTTTTGCTGCCATTATGATGTCTTTGATTGTCGGGCTGGTGATGAAGCTGGGGCTGATCAGCTTGATTTGTTCCTCTGGGCTGTTCATGGATGAATTTGTTCATACCAAGGTTGTCCTCTGTGGTTTTATCTACATTACTCTGTAGAACTTCTGAAGGAAAAAAAAAAAAAAAAAAAGCACGTTTTACATTGGAATGCTTTAAATAGGACTTGGAAGAAAACACTGGCCTGAAAAAGTTGGAGGATGAACTCTAAGAACCTCAACATCTTAAAGATTTGTCCCAGTATAGTTTGACCCGTGAAACCCTGCCTGAGCTCCCAGAGGAGGGACTCTTGGTGGAAGGCACACGCCACCGTGGTTGCTCCCAGCCAACACACTGGCTTGTGAAGCGCCGCTGACAAAGCAAAGCACCAGGTTCATTTTTCTTCAGTAAGCTTTTGTGAGCTTGGAGCTCATGCCCAGGAGGGTATTATAACAGACCAAGATTCCTGTGTTTTTCATAGGGGCAATTTATTAATTATTCTTGAATTTGTTGATCTATGTATAGCTGACTACATATGTGCTTCTCCATCTGCAGCAATTTACCTAGCAAAGAAGAACATCAAGAGGAAGGGGATTTTAGAAGAATATGAAAAGGTGAGGAGATGCTGTACTCGTTCCACTGCAAACCCCTAAGTTGCTGTATAATTTGTAGCCCTCCATTGCTATGAAAGGGGCATGGCAAAAATCATCTTTTTTCAATGAGGTGTTACTCCAGTTGTGTCAAAAGCCAAAACTGTGGAAGTGAAAAATTGGCTAATGCAAAAAAATACTCTGAAGTCAATGATAATTTTAGCAGGAGCAATTGCTCTCCTCGCTATGGTATTTCAAATTGTTGCAATTCATATAATTACATTCGGAGCAATCCAGATTTTTTGGCTCAGTTGCCAGCCTGGCCTGGTGGAGCTATGGAGGGTGAAGAAAACCCCAGCCTGGGAGCACCTTATCCAGAATTTTCACACTTAACTGCTTTTTTATTTTTATTCCAGGAACATTACAACATGCTCAATAAAAAAATAAACTACAAGTGGGATTTTGTTATTATGCAAGCCAAGGAGCAGTATAAGTGAGTTGACCTGCGTTCCGTTATTTGCATCACTGGGGAGGGTATGAGGAGGCAGAGCTTTACTGTCTTGGTACACAGTTAAATTACAACTTAAAGCATAAACTGTGGTTTTAAATAACTTGCGAGTGCTCCTCAGGACGGTGAAGTAAAGCTGCTTTTCATATCGGGTTGGGGGTTTCTCCATTGAACGTGGAAACTTTGCTCACCACACACGTCACAAGTGAAGGGTTTCAGCTGTTTTCAGATGACTGGACACCCGCTTGTGAAGTCTCACCCTCGCCTCCTGCACCTGCCCTTCTCCCCCTGCCTGACATTTGTCCACCAAAGGCCTGGAATCGGTGTGGTTTGTCAGAGCGAGAGCGCAGGCGGGGGTGCGAGCCCTTCCAGCTGACACAAGCGCGTGGCTCTTCACAAGTGGTTTTTGCACATGTACAAGTGTGCAAGGGGAGGCTTACGTTTTGCACCTGCTGCGACTCCCTGAAGAAGCTGGTGCCTGATGCTGCAGCACGCAGGCCTCGTGAGGTGCAGCTTCCTTCAGCTCAAGTGCCAGGGTTGTCCGTGAGCATTTGCAGGTCAGGCCACCAGCCTTAGGAGCTGTTACTGGTCTGTTTCAGTTACTGCTTGTACATGTTTCCCAGCAGAACCTCAGGCCTGAATCAAGAAGCAGTGAGTGTTCCCAGCAGAGACTTCTGGAGAAAACTCCAAAATACATACTTAGGCAGCACGCCAGCATGACTTGATGTGGGGAGCTGAATCCTTCAGATTCCCAGGAAAGTTAGCGAAAATGAGATGGGATCCCTCCTTTGGAGATAAGATCTTGCCTAGCTCTATGGATTCCTGTTACCGTTTCTTACCTTGCAGCGTGACATGCGCTGCCTCTGCCGTTCAGCAGCCGTTGCTGCCTTCGCTGGGATGGGAGCCAAGCCATCAGCGTGCAGCTCATCAGATAACTGTCTCATTAAACGTGGCGCTGTTGCTCTTGTAAATTGAGGTCAAACTTGGGCTAAGAGATACCAAACGCCGTTTTGGAGGTAGACACTGACACAATATCTGAACTAGGGGATTCAATGTGTCTGAGGCTGTTTGGTGGTGCTGAGTGGTGCAGAGCAGCCCACACCCACCGCGTTCAGCCACAGCAGGGTGGCCACATGCAGACGCCCCTTGGGAATGCTCCCTTGCCCATGCTCAGCACTGAAGTGTGCCCAGGGCTCGTCTGGGAAAAAATGAGTTGGTTCAGCCCCAAACCATGCTAGTTCCTCTTCTGCTTAATAGTGGAGATGATTGACTTTCGGTGCCTGGGAACGCAGCTTGGCGCTGCTTTCCAAATAATTGCTGTGAGAAACGTCCCCTTTCCCTGAGAGGTGTCAGGATGTGCGTGGGCAGCAGCTTGGCGCAGCGGTCCTCAGGTGCTGCACGGTGACATCCGAGGTGGATGAACGCGAGGCAGCAGGACTGGCTGCAAGCAGCGGGGTTTCGGTGTGAGACACTACCGTGGGGCTGGCTGTCTAATCAAAAGAGGATGTGTCTGCTTCCAGCTGAGCTGGGGAAGAAGATGATTTCTCAAAAGCTAAAAGCAGGGAGGAGTGGCAGTCATGTGCGGCCATGTGAACTGTGTGATGTGCGGTCCAGAATTAGCTGTGCAAGGCTGTGGTCAGGAGGCTGATTCAGAGCATCGTGCAGTCAGGCTGGGACCCATAGGGAGGGGAGGCTGAGGTTGTGCCGCCTTTGTCATCTTGATGGTTTTAGGAGAGAAAAAATCCTGATTTCCTGTTCTTGGTTTTGCAGGGCAGGGAAGGAGCGGAAGAAGGCGGACAGGTACGCCCTGGATTGCCAGGAGAGAGCCTACTGGCTTGTGAACCGGACTCCCGTAAGTAGAGGATGAAGGTGTGTGGTTTTGTATCTCCGCAGTGCACTCCTTAGAGCCCTCCTGGAACAAGCTCCTGCCTGCTACGGGAACAGCCATGGTCACGGCCCCGGGGTGTGCACCCCATTGCAGGGAGGGGGTCAGCCTGTACCCAGTATGAAATGTAGAGAGCCATGAGCGGAGCATGGGGCCATGGGGTTGAAGAATTCACTGACTCGGTGGCAGTCATGGAAAAGAGGTCTGGGGAGAGGTTGTATGTCCAGATGGGAGCCATCCACAGCTCCGCCAGCCTTCCCAGCCACAGCCAGTCTGGGATGCAAAATGAGCCCTGAATTCACACCACCTTCCCCGTGATTGCTCTCAAAGGTGCAAGGGAGGGAGATCTGGCTGCAGCATCCGTGCTCAAGGGGAGCGTTCCCACAGACACGGGGCAGAGCTCCCGGGGGCGCTCCTGGCTGGGAGCTGCAGCCGTGCTCAGCAGTGCCAGGCAAATCTGTGCTGGTCACAGCCTGCTCTGGGGCTGTGCTCCCTGCTCCCAGTCAGAGGCTTTAATCGCTTACACAGCGTAAGGTGAAAGTGGAGAGTGATGAGTGGCAGCCCTCAGGGCTCGGGAGTGTCCCTGTGCATTCGTTTGTCTCCCAGACTTTAAATCGGACGAGTGACAAAGCTGTGGTTGTTTCCTGCTCCTAACAGCCCGGCATGCTCGACGTCCTGGAGTATGGATTAGACCGCGCGACAGATCCCAATGAAAATAAGGTAAACCAGGTGAGGCAGCGTTGGTCCACAGCTGTTGGGTTTGTCTGGGAGGACCCAGACAATGTCCCTGGGATGGTGTTTTTGGGGGAAACGCAGGCTGTGCAAGTCAGCTCAGCCACGACAGCCAAATGTGCCAGAAGTGGAAGCTGTCTCATTGTCCAGGGTGTGGGGCCCTCAAAATAGGCTTTGGCAGCTTCTTTTGGCTTTGTCAGCTTCCATGACACATCAGTCAGCGTGTGTGTAGCTAGAGGAAATGTTTTCTCTGCTGGTGAGGCTGAATTAAGGAATCCTCTACCTGCAGATGCTTATTGCTGCCTTGTTATTAGTGCTGAATGAACTCAGCATGGGCTTGAGGAGTACAAAGGATTAGAGGAAAGATCTGGGTTTAAAATAAAATGGCAGAATCCCTCCAAAAGGGTAAACGTGTGGCAAAAAGTTGGTGTGGTGGATGGGAGACACAATATGTTGTGTGAGAATGCACATTGTGAAGGTAAACCATAAAGAAACACAATTAATGAACTGAGACTGTGGAGGCTGCCACTGGGTGGGACTGGTTGGGAGTCCACAACGAGAGGAACGCAGTTCGATGAGGAGCTGGAGCTAATCTGCTCCTTCACCAGTCCTTTAAAGCGATCCCGTGTTTGTGCACTTAATGGTGTTCATTTGAAAGTGAAGTCAGAGCGTGTCTCGGCAATTAAATGCAAATGTGACTGCGATCACACTCACTGCATTCCCACAACTTCTCATTTTTGTAACAGCCTTTAAACATCTCAACAGCCAGAGGCAGGATAATTGCTTTGGCCAACTGTGTTCTGTTACCATAGAGACTGAAAATGAGCAAAGTGTAGGTTTGGGGTGTATTTTCTTGCTGTAAGTAGCAGCTGCAGAAAGCTCTTTTTTTGAGAGAGAGGGAAAGCAGGAGAGGGGGAAAGAGAGAGAAATGGAAAAGAGGAGTAGCCAGCTTCTCACCCACAGTTTTACAGCTGACACGAGAGATTTTAGCTTTGCAAATAGCCTGAGAGCCCATAGGCATCCAAAACCAAAAAATCCAAAATCCGTGGACAGCCAAAAGCTCACATATATTCACCACTGGACTTGAAGCTTTTTTTTTTTTTTCCCCTGCAGGCTGCAGAAAGCATAACAGAAGCATAAACACCTGTGGCTCAACAGCCTCTGTTGAGCAGGAACGGTGGCAAAAGCTGTCTGTGAATGCTGACCTGGACTGTGTTTGTTTGTATCCCAGCCCTGGCTAAGGCAGCATGGAGTTTCACTGATGTTTTCTGTGGGCCCAGCCTCTGGCTCTGACGTAGGTGAAACAAAGGGAGCAGAAAATGAGTGCGCGAATCCAGCACCCATTTGTTTGATTTTTGACTCTGATTCCACTCGATACAGCTTGACTTCACTGGCCAATTAGTTTTCTTTTATCTTGACAGCCGAGAAAGAAAAGACTCCCAGTGATAATTCATTTCTGACATCAGGATGGCTTCTCTGAAGCTGTTAGTGGCAAGAACATCTCTTTTTCACTTGCCTCGGAGCCTTTGGTGAGCTGCTGGCTCTAACTGATAAACAGGCGCTCAGACACGCTCCTTCCAAGGGGACTTTTATCGCTGACCCGTGGGCATGCTATTAGAATGAGTCAGGAGTTGTAGTTGGACAGGAGAAGCAAGGCAGCAATCGTTGTCCATTGATCAGCTAATTAAGGGGCTGCTTTAGCCTTTTTTACCTAGGTCTCAGGCTCAGGATGAAGCATCACTGCTCAGTGAGTTACCAGGCAACTGCCAGAGCCCCTGGCTCTCCCGCAGGTACGGCTTTTGCCTTCTTCTGTGAGCAGAAGGCCTTTAAAATGGTGCTTTAGCCTAGCCAAAATCACCGTGCTGGATCCAGGGACTCCTGAATGAAACACCCCGGCTTGTCGCATGCAGCAAAAAAGCTGCAGCAGTTCCCTGTAGTCGCCGCTGACCTTTCATTTCACAAGTCCCCGTCTGTTTGGCTGCCTGATAAACACGCGGCTTCCGCTGCATCCGTCCCGTCTGTTGAACCAACGGGATCAGAACCAAATAAACAAGATCGGGGGAAAACCGGCTATTGGAAAGAAACCCAACATCTGGACTGCTCAAAATCTGATTTCCAGCTGTTGGAGGGGGAAACACGAGCGCAGCAGAGCTGCCTGTGCAGATGGTTGTGTGCTAGGTGCAGAATTCGCCTCTGGAGCGCAGGGCTCCCAGCTGGCTGCCTGCAGGGGTGTTCGCACACCAGAAAGGGTGTGTGTGTGTGCAGAAGCAGCTGGTTGCATGCTCCAGTGCTGCTCCTCATTGAGAGAGGCGGTGCCCGCAGGTTTTTGCTCTGACTGAAGGAAAGCGAGCTGTGGAGGGGGGCAGGCTGCTGGTGCTGCCCCGTGCTTGGCGCAGGTGCTTTGCGCAGCGTCCCGGTGCTCATTCTTACAGCTTACTGACCTACACGTGTGGGTGGGGGACACTGCCAGCATTCGGGGCACAGGCGGGTCTAAAATTCCCTCCGAGCTCCATCGGGGCGCGCACACGAAAGATGCTGTCCAGCTGTTTGTGTCCCCCGCACACACTGCACAGCAGCCCCACGGGCCAAGATCCATTCCCATCATCTCCACAACGTGATCGGGAAGGCCCACGCCGAGAGGAGAGGTGGTCCATCAGCCGGCTGGAAGTGAGCAGGAGACGTCCCAGCTCTCGAAGGAGCTCGGGGCTCGGCCGGGTGCTGGCTGGTTCCCAGCTCAGCTTCGCAGCTGCGGCTTGCGTGCGTGGGGAGCGCAGGGCTGGCGGCAGCGGGCTGTGACGAGGCTGTGCAGGGCGGGACGGTGCTGCTCCGGGTCCCGGGGAAGGAGGATGTTCTTCTAATGAGCATGTGGCACTCGCCTGAGTCAGCCGGAGCTCTTTCGCTAATTGCCGTTTTGATTGGAAGCCTGGAGGGCTGGGGAGCTTATCTGCGGTAATTGCGCTAAGTCAGTCATTAAGGGCATTGCAAAATTAATCTTGTTATAAGAAATTACACTTTTGTTCCAAGTGTTATTTCCTTCTGAGTGGCAGAGGGTGGATGGGTGCTATGGGGCACTTTGGCACTGCTGCTGTCAGCAGCTGGGGGTCGGGGTGGGGAGTGCAGTGGGGACAAGTGGCAGAGCTCAAAAGGACACGGAGAATATCCAGGGTCTCTCGTGCCAGCAGCAAAGCTGGAAACGGGGGTGTGGGGAGCACTGTGGAAGGAAGGAAAGTGAAATGATGTGCAGCCACGGGGTGAGACAGCTGAGATCCTTCCCAGTTGCTGTGGATTTCAGAACTGGAAGGGGCTGAGCACAGCCAGCACCCGCAGTCGTCAGATGGATGCTGGGTGCCTGTCTGATTCCTCTCCAGTTCAGTGTTTGCCACTGCTGAGCGATGCTCAGCCCTTCTCATGCCACAGCCCCCTTTTCTGTGCAGTCCCCACCCAGGAGCACCCCGCCAAAGCCCCCCAGCTTCCCAGGACCGGCTGTCCAGCTCCTACCTGCTGCAGCAGGAGGGTCCTTGGTGGAGGATGCACTTAAAAAATCTTTCCCTGTACGCAGATGTCTCATTAGCTTTGATTTTTTTTACATATTTTTTTACATATGTACGCATAACTTTTCTTCATTGATGGTAATTTCTTTCTTTCTTCATGTAACACTTAACTTACTGGGCTCTTTTTCTCCTTCCCAACAGCTGTTTGTCTCGTGTGTGTGTGGTGTGCTGCGTGACTCTAAGAGCCCTGTAGAAGACAAACACAACTTACCTGCCACGTGAGCTGCCGTCCAGCCGTTACGCCAGCATCCACCTCTCCACCCCGGCACCACCCCTGTCCAAGGCACCCACTTGACAAAGCAAGAAGACATGAGGGGCCTTTTAAAATCATCTAATGATTTTAACCTCTTGGTTTTCCTAAAGTAAATGCCCCAGCCACTGTTAAGTTTCCTCAAATGGAACAGTTCAGCTGGCACTTCGGAAATCTGACGGGGCCTGATTTGCGTCTGAGGTTCCCCAAGTAGACAGCGAACTCGTCTTGTGCAGGAATTAGGTGACCTGAAACAGAAAGTTCTCTAAAGAGGGCGTTGCTAGGACAGTAAGCGCAGCTAGTTTCTCTGTGCGAGCAGGTGGCGAGTTTTTTTGGGGGTTGTTTTTTTTGTTTTGTTTTGACTTCCATTTCTACAGCATATCTGAAACTGTAATGCTGCTGTAGAAATGGGGGGGAAGGAGTGGTGCCTGCACGAGAGCTTTCCTGGGGGTGCAGCTAAGCTGAGCAGGGTGACAAGCTGCTCTTTAGTCCTTGTGTCTCCCAGTTCTGAGGCTGTACGGCCCCATGGCCAATGATCCCGGTGTTGTCCAAGAGCTCTGTACCCCCGTTGATGTCTCAGCCCGTAACCCCTCACGTGCAGTTCCTTGTGTGCGGCCAGTGCCACTGGTGTTTGCTTTCCCTGCTGAGATCGTGTGCGCTGCTGTTGTTCAAAGCTGGCCGTGGTATTTCCAGCAGGAAAATCTTCCTCCCCTTGCAATGCCACGGGGAGGATTTGTTAGTACTGCACCTGCGGGGCTAGGCTGATGTTAGCATCAGACAGGCCGGCTTCATGGTAGCACTGTGCAGATCGGCTGATCTGCTGCGTGTCTGGCTCCTGCTGCTGAAACGGTGAGTGTGCCCTCTCAAAACCAACCAAGTCTGAGCAAAATATGCACGTTTTTCAGCCTTGTATAGGACAATTTCTCCCTCCTGAGCAGGACTAGTGATGATAGTTAAAATGCACGAGCAGATCTGCAGCAGTCTCAGTGTGGTCCCTCAGAAGGCAGCGCTGGGAGGGCGTCCTGCTCAGTCTGCAGCTTCCCTGCTGAGAAGGTGGGAGACGCAGGCTGCCCCCGTCATCTGCTGCCAGATGTTTCCTTCCTCGTGGCTCACAAACACGGCGCTTCCACCAGGCTGGTGTCTGCCAGGAGGTTAATTAGATAGGGTAATTCTGGGCTGCAGATTAGCTGCGGGACTCCTGTTGGCTAAAACGGGAGCTGCAGAACTGAAAGGCTGCAGAAGCCTTTAAAGGCTTGCTGGGAGCATCACCGACTCAGCCTGCCTTTCGCTCTCCTTCCCCAGGTTTATTTCACACAAAGTAACTGTGCTTCAAAGGAAGCTGGGTGAATAAACACCCTGCAGTTAATTTCTTGCCTTCGATTGCTTGCTCGTTTGCGGATGACATCTAACACGGTCTGTGTTACTCAAATCACGACGTAAGCACCCCTTGCGCAGCAGATACTGCATCTGAGGCTTTTAATTGTGGTGTTTATGTTTTGCAATGTGTTGGTTCCTGTCTCCTTTAGCGAATATTGAATGATCTAATCTGCGTCTCGTAAACGAATCTATTTTAGCTACATGAGAATACCCCCTTAATTGAAGGCACACAGGCAGGCTGTGATGGAAGAAGCAAGACTAAATAGTAAATAGAGCTAATGGAACGATTTACGGTGTGTAGATGCTCTTAGCTTTGATGATACCCTGATTAGCTGAGCTGCTGTGTTTGATTTTAATTGTAATGAGAATTAATTGGAGAGCACTGCACAACAGCAGCCCTGCAACAGTGTTTTCATGTTTCAGAAAAGGCGAGTGAAAGCACCCACCCCAATTTAATGGTTTTTGTTTCTTTATGTTACAGAAAAAAACAATGGATGTTTATAGGAGAGAGGTAACGAATTGTTCCCTTATTTCTACGCGTTCAGCCTGTAGGTATTGCTTATTTCAGTATTGCGTGGGGGACCAAAGCCCCCTTTGCAGGGGATAAACTGTTTTTAAAAATGGCTGGGTTTGGCTGGCAGTCTCTGCGCTGTGAAGCTTTCAGTCGATACGTTTTCAGGACACTTTCTCCCACTGCAGGCAGCCAGCAGCTCTCCCGGCGATGGGAAGGCTCAGCAAGGGCTGATACCAGGGCTAAAATCCAGTAGATCAAAATTAGTGGTGGGGAAATCATGGGAGATAGATCCAGTGGCGCCAGCGTAGAGACAGCCAAGGATCAATGATAATTACATGCTAAATCATCCGGAGCAGTTCTAGGTGCCCAGAACGGTAGCTATTACCCAATTTTTATATAGCACGGAGAGTGGTTTTAATTACTTGCACGTTGCAAAATGCTCTTTTGATATTTGCAATAAGCTCGGCGATAACAGCCATTTTGCTGCGACAGCTTAGGGATTCTGGGATTCCTTGGACATGCAGTGGGTTAGTGGGAGGAAGCACTTCTCCCAGCGCTGCGAGGTTCGGCTAGAGCTGGCCTTGTCTTGACATCTCCACGCTCCTAACCACGGCTGTTTCTGCTCCCTCTCAGATCATGTACTACCAGCAGGCCATCATGAAGTCCAGAGTGAAATCTTCCGTCTCTCTTGGAGGGTAAGTCCTGATTTCTTTCTGTGCACACGTTAATTAGTCTTTGGCGCTCATCTCTAGCGCGATGATTCAGCTGTGTGTTCTGGCAGCCCGTGACTCATCGGGGGAATCGATCCGGTGGCCACGCTCAGCGCTGTGTGCGTCCTGGCTGGCTGGGCTGTGCGTCCCTGGGCCCGAGGGCACAAGGCAGAGGAGGGATCAGAGCCGCAGTCGTGATGAAGAGCCCCTTGCAGCTAAGGGGAGCTTTATTACAAATGTCTGCACGGCAGCTTCAGCCTCTTGGTTGGGCTCCCCTTTGAAATTGAGAGGGGTTCAGCCCGGGGCTGGGACCCAGCCCAGCTCTGCAGGCTGGAAAAGCAGCTCTGGAGGCTGTCCTGCTCGGGTGCAGCAGTTGTGTCCGTCCTGTGCCTGTCCTGTGTGGGATGAGTAAGCAGGGAGACAGATCGCCCCTCCTGGCCCCTGGTCCTAAGCCTGCTGGGCTGGATTCAGCCCCAGGGAGTGTTCTTGCTCAAAAGGTATCGCCCTCGGAAGGCAGCAGGGCTGGGGGAGTCTCTGATTAGTCTGTATTATGAAGGAACGCACTTTCCTCCCCAGGAAAGTCCAAGCAATTAATTAACAAGTCGTCTTCTCAGTGGGAGTGTTTCCTGATCAGATTTTTGATGAAGCCAATTAAGTGCAAAGCTCCCAGTCCTAGTGTTAGCTGCTGCTGCCTTTGCCGTGGGTGTTTCTTACCTGGAATTGGGCTGTTTCACTTAGTCCTTGCCATCCAGTGACTCCTATAAAACCTGAGATAAACGTGATGCTCAGGCTTGTTCCCTGATAGAAGATAGTTACGGATGAAAGAAATGGGAGGAAGAGCCCAGGAAGCTGTGCTGTCTTCTGAGAACCGCGGCTTGCGAGGCACCAGCAGCTCTGTTTCTTCATCTGTCACTGGCTGCCTGGTCACATAAAATGCTTCTTGCCTCAATTTTCCAACCTGCGAGCTGGAGCCGGGGACACCTGTCTGCCTTTAGGAATTTTGTAGTGCTTAACTGTTTGGCAGAGGCATTTTTTACACAATAGTCCTTGTCTTAGAACGGATAATACCCAGTGTCTGGATCAAAAACTCCTCAGAGAAGTTGGATCTCCACCTCGAGCTATGGGATTTGCTCCAAATCAAATTATTATTGATGAGGATAAGATCAGCGAGCAGACAATGTGCGTGCATCAGGGCATTGCATTGATTTAGGAGGAGCTGCAAAGCGCTCGTCATTCAAAGGACAGAGCAATGTTACCTGAGTTGACAGGTTTAGATTTGCAGCTTGATTAGAATATACGGATTGGATTGCATTATGCAGGTGCTGAATGCCTTGGCATTTCGGATGAGAAGATAGGATCAAGTGTTCCTGTGCCAAACCTGCGGTATGCTTTGTGCAGTCGCATTGTATAATCGGAGGATCCGTGCCAAGGTGCCCGTTAGCAACAGGCCCTTGGACAGCGCGCTCCCAGCTCAGCACATAAAAGCAGCGTGGCCTGGAAGGAGTTTTAAACAGAGAAACCAGATGAATTTTTTTCAAGAATGAAGAAGGGAGGAGAAAGCTAAAATTCCAGGACATTAGTGAAATTGGTTGTAATTACAAGTCTCGCCAGCCTAGAAGGTAGGAGAAGTGTTTGTCTGGTTCCTGCTAGGGTTGGGAGATTTTTGCTTTGTGCTGAGCCCTCAGACTCATTTGCAGAGGAATGGGCCGTGTGGTGGGTGAGAAGTGGCACGGAGAAGCCCTCAGCACCGCCTCACCTCTCCCAGAGCTCGCTGGGCTCTCCCACCCCGTCAGGAGGCTGCGGAGAACCCAGCCCGAGCAAACGCCCTGCCTGCTTTCCTCTTCTCTGGCACTTCCCTCCCTGTAGTGTGTGGCACAAAACAACACGGGCAGGCGCTTCTCAGGCTGAGCTGCTGGCTGGAGAAGGAAACAGCGCTCGTTTGGGGGCTCAGTCCCACTTCCTTGAAGTGAGGAGGCAAAAAGAAGTGATGGAGGGAGGAGAGCACTCGAGCTGACAAAATCACTGCTTTAAAAGACACTTGGGAGATGATTGCTAGGCAAGTGGAAAGGATTAGCAGCACTAATGAATCAATTTTTGCAGTAAGGCAGGGGTCACATTCCAGACCCTCACGGCAAGGCTGCGCCTCTGAAGATACCCGTGGTCTGTGCAGCCGTTTGGTGGTTGTGACGGGGCTGGCAGCAACTCTGCTGGCAAGTTAAGATTTTGATTTTGCTGAATTTACTTGCAGGCTTGTGAAGTACTCCGAGCAGTTCCTCTCCAATGATCCTATCCTGTCGGGATGTCTCCCCAGCAACCCCTGGGTAACAGACGACCCTGAGTTCTGGGATCTCAATGCAAAGCTGTATGTATTTATATTCTTTCGCCAGCTTGTGGTTTACGCTGACCTTTATGCTGATAGAAATCAGAAAGGGGAACCATTGATCTCATCGTGATATCCGGCCTCTGGTTGTGAGCAGGGAAGCATTCCCCTTCTGACATAGCAAAAGAAAGCGTCTCCTGGGAGTACTTTGTGCTGAACTTGCAGCATTACCTTCTCGAAGCGGGGCCTTCCTTAACAGTATAGAAATGCCTGAACTGTTGGGAGTATGCACTGAGAAGCTGCTGAGTGGGTCTTATCCTCCCCTAGGGTAAGAGCAGTCCAGTTTTACTAGCACAGGAGCGTGGAACGTGACCAGTTATGCTCAGGTATAGCACTTGATTAGTGTTAACCTTACTACTTTAGCTGCTGCTGGCGGTGTAGCGATTCAGAGTCCAGCTAGTTGGGTTTTGCACACACCCCAAGCTGCCTTCTTATAGAGAGTTTGGGCTGGAGACACCTGCTGGTGTCCACCCCTTCTCTGAAGTCTCCCTTGGTTTTTCATTCGGATAGCATTTGCTAATTACACAGAGGCATCTCTGTGTTTGAAGCATACGGCATGTTGCTGGTTCTCATCTGAGACCAGCAATCCTGTTACAGTGATAATATCCCATTAGGCAGCCCCGGAGGATACCTTCAGAGAGTGCCTTTATGAGAAGCAAAGCTTTGAGCACCAACCAGTTCCTCCTCCAGAATGGGACTGCGTCAAACCTCCATCAAAGCCGGGCCGGCATTGTGAGAGCAGAATAAACCCGAGATAAATCCTCATCCCACTGTGTACCAAGCTGTTTAATTGCTGCTTGCTTAGTGGGCTGACTCGAGGAGCTCATTACAGCAATTCTGGAAAACAGAAAATGCCGAGAAGTCTCCTGACATTCCAGCAAAGCGCAGTTCGGTTTTAATTAATCTGCCATTTCGATGGGCCCCGTGAAACTGTCGGTGCTGTTTGTGTTCATCCTTTGCAGAGTGGAAGTCCCCACCAGAATGCGTGTGGAGCGATGGGCCTTCAACTTCAGCGAGCTGATACGGGACCCCAAAGGTCGGCAGAACTTCCAGCTCTTCCTGAGGAAGGAGTTCAGCGGTGAGTCTGTTCTCGGCCTCTTTCCCCCTGCCTGGGCAGTAGTGGAAATCCTTGCCTTGGCAATAGATGCTTTGACCATAAATAATGGTAAAGTCACAAAGTGGAGCGAGTGGAAGTGACTTTGGAGGCAGTGGCTGTGCAGCCAGTGTGTGCAATACCACCTAGTGGCACAGGACACAACGCACAGCGCTGAGCAGCCTTGGACTGTTCCAGGCAAGCTGGAACTGGCTGAATTCGCAGGCTCTTGCCGGTTTGTCGCTGAGCAGGAGGCAGTGGAAGGTTGTTTCCTCCTGCGGTCTCAAGGAGATTTTCAAGGTGGCTGTAAGACATTGAGCGACTCTGAACTGGGGCCAACTTGTATTGAATCAAACTAATTCAGTTTAGGAGCTAATAAATGGGATTGCTGCTTCCTTGCTCTCTGCTGATTGAGTCCTCGTTATGCAGGAGAGAATCTGAGTTTCTGGGAAGCCTGTGAGGATCTCAAGTATGGAGACCAATCCAAGGTCAAAGAAAAAGCAGAAGAAATTTACAAGTGAGTGTGGAATTTTTACATACTTAAACTCTTTCTACATGAGTCCCATGTACTCCTTCCATGTGTTGGCATTCTCCAAACAATTTATTCCCGAGGCTTTCCTTTGTAAGCTGCCATTAAGCATGGCTGTGCTATGTCCCCGTGTAGGAGAGGAGCTTGTGAAGATGAAAGCATGAATACTGTTTTGTTATAGAGCTACTTTTCCCCTCTGTTCTCCAGTATGACATTTACATCTCGTCAAGGAGAGGTCTTAGCACGTAGTTTAAACACAGGTTTGGAACAGCAAATATTTTGGGGCTGCCACAAGGCAAGTGGAGAGACCCTTTTGATTGCAGTGAGCTAAAATTTGTTTTACGTTGTGTGTTATGCTGCAAGAGGAAGTGACTGCAGGTCACACAGCTCGCTCTGCTGAAGAGGAGATCGATTGCCCAAGATTAGGACAGCAAACTGTAGTGGGAAGTTGAAGGGACTTTTCCTTTCATCAGGAGGCGGAGGAATCTCTGGGAATTCACTTGTTAATGGCTCTGTTGATCCTCCTCCTTGCAGGCTCTTCCTGGCTCCAGGAGCAAGACGCTGGATTAACATCGATGGCACAACAATGGGCATCACTGTCAAAGGCCTCAAGCACCCCCATCGCTATGTGCTGGATGCCGCTCAGACCCACATTTACATGTTGATGAAAAAGGTTTGTGATTTGTTTCCAAAGCCTGAGGGGGATTCCAGGTCTCTGGGCCTTTCCGTGCCTTTGAGTGTTATCAGCTGTCACTTTCAAGTGACCTCTGTTTGAAAAATCCCTCAAATTTGCTGACTTAGGCAAGCGCTGCTTCAGGCCTTTGTACTGTGCTGCTGCTTCCTCCCTGTGAGGCAGCATGCCCCAAGGTGGCCGAGGTTAGGTGTCTGCTGGAAGTCCTGTTTTCTGCTTGGTCACCAGCTCCTGCAAGGCTTGAGCAAATCGTTTAACTCCCTGGCTGAAAAATTGAAATGCTGTTCTCTTTTTACCTCCAGAACTGGTGTGAGACTAACTCGGTGTTCATTCATCACCTTGAAGTCTTATACGTTCCTAGCATCACTATTTAGTACAGCAGCAGCTATATTTTCCTTTAAGGGTCATCGTTTATTCCATTGGTACCGCTCTGTGTGCAACATCAGGTGGGATGATTGTGTCCAGCTGTTTTATAGCAGTGGATGGAAAAGGTGGTAGCAACTGTGATACAACTGCATGAGTTGTGTACCAAGAGCATAACCAGACCTGATTAATCTCTTGAAGTTTTACTGATTTTATTTTTTTAAGCATTTTTCTGCGGTTATGTTGATGGACGCCCCTGAGGTCTGACTGGTGCAGCAGACTGAGGGCTGATACGGGCAGCATGTAATAATGTCGTGGCTTTCACTAGAGCATGATGACCACAGATAACCTATAGCTCCTTAAAAGTGATACAAAACACGCGTAGCAGGACAGAGTGATGTTGGCCAGATCAGCAGCTAATGTAGACTGACAATGAAAGCAAAAGAACTGTATTGATTTTAGCCAGTTGCTGAAAGATTTGGCTTCCGAAACGTAAGTACTTCCCCCTGCAATGGCTGTGGGACACCTCCGGACTAAGACCTCTTGGTCTGAATCTTACCTGGGAAGCTTTACTGGGAGAAGAAAAATCTTGGCAATTTTACAAGATGAAAGGGTATTGGTTTCAGTAACTACGTTTTCCTGAGAGATGCAAAGTTTCTTAGGCTGCTGGATGAGATTATCCAATTCCCATCTTCCCGGGCAGCTGTATTTGGTGGTGTTTGCAGCCCACAACAACCAGTTTCCCTTTTTTCTCCTAGTAGGACTCCTATGGCCGCTATTTAAAGTCTCCAATATACAAGGAAATGCTGGCCAAGGCTGTTGTGCCTCAAGAGACTGTCAAAAAAAGGCAAGTGAAACTGGATGTAATTGTGGGGTTTGTTTTTCTTGTTGTAGCAAGGGTAGAAGAAGCCTGAGTTGCAGCAAAATTACTATGATTTAGATGTTTGCTTAATTAAATAATTTTTTTTTCACTAGAAGATGCCTTGCTTTGAGACTGATTATGCTGTTTATTTGTGAGCCCTTTGGAAACGGCTCATGTGCAGCCAGAATATACTTGACGATTGCTCAGCTGCCTTGTGTGTTGGGTCTGTTTAGAAAGGCTGTGATTGTTGAATTAATCACGGCTCCTTTCCTGGAAGGAGAGAGCACGGTGTACCGGGCATGGGAAAGCTCCCAGCCGCGAGGCATCGGCTGCCAGAGGAGACACAGAGCCACTGCAGGGTCCTCGGCGGATTCTGCTCAGCTCTGCCTGGACAAAGCTTCTTACACCCTGCCAAGTGAAGGTGAAAGGCAGCCAAATGGAAACGAAGGGCGCCTTACCTGTGAGCGGCTGCTGGCACGAGGTAGCCAGCCTGAGAAGGGGCAGGCTTGAAGTGGCTCCTTCCAGGCCAAGCTAAGGTGGCAAATTTGGACCATTTGAACTACAGTTGCTTCTTAAAGCAGGATGTGCAGTGTCAGAGCCAGACTGGGTGGTGTGCTTCTTGTTGTTCCTCTTCCACTCGTCAGCCTCGCAAGCAAAAAGAGGAATCGCGGACTTTCACACTATCACTTCATCTAGAGCCTGTTTCAAGACGGTGGAAAAAAAAAAACACCTCCTGCTTGGGGCTTGGTTAGTTTTTCCCTGAGCCACACATCACAAGGTTGCTGGCAGACGTTGGCTGACCCCTGGTGACCACCGTCACATCTGCCAGGGCCTGTCCTGGACACGCAGTGCTGACACAGCACGCTGAGGGAACTACGGGGCTGGCACCCCATCCGGACGAGGCTTAAGATTTATTTTCACTGCTGTTGGTAATGCTTCTGCTGAAGCAGATAGCAGGTGGTTTTGGGGGATATCAGGGGTGCCAGAACCAACCATACTGCTCCCTGTCTTGATCTTATTGAGAAAAAAATCACCTGATGGCCGTTGTTTGGGTTCACACCGAGCGTGAGTTACTTTCACATGCTTACAACAAAAGAGCAATGTACCGGACATCGCCTGGCCTCGGTGTCCCCGCTAGGACCAGAAACAAGGCCACCTTTACTCTTTTAGTAGTTCTGGTGTGTGACAGTGAGTCACCGAGCCCTGTTTAAACCACCTAGTCTGCACTTGCACTTCCCTGTTGGGTGCGTGACAGCAGCATTTCTGTCTCGGTATCTGAGCTTGCCCTCCTGAAATGAGCTCCTGGAGTGCTTGTTGGCTTCTCTTTGGGAGAGACGTTAAGAGACCAAAAGTTTTTGAGTGCAAAGTCAGCCAAAATGCTAAGGTGCATCTCTATTTCATGTACCAACAGTCTTCTGCCTGGTCAGGTACCAGCAGGTGCTGTAACAGGTGCCCTGCTCCCCATGCATAGCCTCAGGGACTTAACCAGAGTGTTTTTTCTAATTGGTGACTATGTCCCTAAGGCCATCCAGAGGTGCAGGCGTTTCAAGGGCATTGTTCCTTGCTCAGTTAGTGACTGTGTGGTTTCAGTGCCCTTCCACCTCTCGGTAACGCCCTGCTTCTCTCTCTTTCTGCCCAGCTCCAATTTCCCATTCGGCCGCCGTCAGCTCCGCTCCAGCCCCAGCCCCGTCATCCTGAGGCAGCAAGAGGAAGAGGCCAAAGCCAGAGAAGCTGCCACCACTGTGGACATCACGCAGGTCATGAGCAAGCTGGATCGGAGGAGCCAGCTCAAGCAGGAACCTCCCAAGTAGGCTCTGAGCCCTGCAGGGCACAGCGCAGGGAAAAGACAAGCTGAGGCTGGTGTTGAGCTTCGTCTCCCCTTCCTGAAGGTGTCAGTGCTGCTTTAGGTTTCCCAGGCCAGCTCTGCCAGCAGCCTGCTTCCTGCACGTTGCCATGGCTTCTGCAGCAGCAGATGTCACTTCCCAGGCACGGCAGGCATGGGAATGCTGCCGGAGCCAGGCCGCTGGCTGTGCCAGACTCGTGGCAGGGGGCCAGAACCCCTTTGTGCACACCGTGGAGGTGCGATGCCTTCCGGCTGCCCCAGGACCCCGGGAGGTTGGGCAGCCCAGGCACCTCTCCCTGCCTCCTGCTCCTCCAGGAGCTGGGATGGCACAGGGTAGAGTGGAGTTGTGCTGTCCCAGTCCTTTGGGTTCAAATCGGCCTTCCCTGGAGCAGCAGTGGAGGGCCCTGCAGGGAGCAGGATGAGGCAGTCCAGCTCAGTCCATGCCGGCATCCATCCTCTCCGTAGGTTGTGCACCCTCTCAGGGGGTGCACAGAGGGCACCCCCCTGAGAGGAGCAGTCACACAAATCCTCCATCTGCTATAAGGCACCCGAAGTATCCTGCACCTCCAAGTCACTGCAGAGGGGTCACAGAGAGAAGAGTGGGCTAGACTTCTTGTGAGAATAGCACGATGACCATTTCTGAAGGTTTGGGTGACCCTTTGAATTTTAATGACATCCCCCCGGCTCGTTGGAGATGATCAATAAAAGCTCTGCTCTCCCTGTTCCTCCCCCACACGACGAGCTAGGTGAGCAGGCTTAGAGCCATCCCTCTCAGGAGCCTGCTGGAGAGATACAGCCACAGCTTTGTGTTTCTTTTATCAATTCCTTTCTGCCTCTTCTCTTGTCTTTTTCCTGCTATTCTATTTTCTGCTGTTAAAAAACCTAACAGGAGGTAGCTCTAGTTGTCACTGGTCTGTAGCCCAGAGGCAGGGAAAAAACAGGGCAGAGATGTTAAGAGCTGACTTCGGCTTTAAGTAGTGTTTTTCATTTGTTCTTTTACTCTTTAGAATAAGGAAACCTAAATAATTACGTTAGCACTAGAGAGCTTCGGGAGATTCCAGGCTTTGCTGGGAACCCCCTGCCTGTCTGGACCAGGCTGATGATTACCAGAAGTGGGAAGATTCCTGCAAAGCCCAGCAAAGAGAATCACGGGGGGAGCAGAAAAACTTCCTTGTTTCTTAGAATTTAGGGGACGTGGAGGGACTGGGTGGGAAGCACTGGAATACAGGAAACTTCTTAACTCCTACTTGCATTATTCATCCGTTTTTATTACTGGAATGAATTTACAGGAAAATGGAGATAGAGAAAACTGGATGTGAGTGGGAACCCTGAGGTATTAGGGTATATGGAGACCAGCCTCTGCCTGACAGGGAGACAGCCAGGCCATAGGCCCAGGCAGCTTTGAGCAGCAATTCTTGCCCTCCCTGTATGTGTTATCAGAGGCAGAATCAGGGCTACGTGATCTGATCTGGTGTCACTTCAGAACCAGTCTTCATTTTGCAGCTGAGCTATGGAGATTTTCGTGACCTCTGTTAACCTAACGGTGATAAATGGTTTAGAGGAATTGAAATCAAGTTGCATGAGTATTCAGCTCTGGTGTCAAGGTCTGCTCGCTGAGTCCCTGCTCATGTTCCCAAGGGAAGCAATAGCAAATTTTGCAATGCCGTAAGGGGGAGCAGGGTCAGCCTGTAAATGCTTCAAACCACAAGGCTTCTGTATGTGAAGTATTGTACCATCGACTCACCTTAACATAAAAGCACTGAAGGGTACTCAAAAGCTTGGCAAGGCTGGTCTGCAGCTGCTTGGCTGTGATGAGCGCTACAGTCCCTTCAGACTTTGTGTACCGTGGGACACTGAGCGTGTTGGGATTGCCAGTAGCAGTAACACGTGGAAGATCAAGTCAGGTTATAAATAATAAATAACAAATCTGTGTGTTCCAGTCAGTCCCTGTGATTCTACTTCTGTTTTGTCTGCATCTTTGCTTTTTATGTTATCTCTATCCGTTCCTTTCTCTGATTTTGTCATCATCTCAGCTTTGCATTGCTGTCCCACCGCCATGGGTTAATGCTGCCTGCTCTAGAGTCACCGTGCTTGTGAAACACCAGTCCCCCACTTGCAGGCAGAGGCTGGCTCTGTTCTGCTTACAGGCTGAATAAGCTGGTATAACCCAGTGTACCACTCCTCGGTCCCTTGCTGCTCAGTCCCTGAAGAGGAAGGTTGCATGGTACAAAGTGTGACCATGGTACAAATTGAACTTTGTTTTGTGTTAGCCAAGAAATTGTTTGTTTCCATTGGAAATCAGAGCAGTATGTTGTTTGTTTCTTGGCCATCACTTCCGTGCATTCATCTGTCTAATAAAAATAAATAGAAAATGAAAAAAGAGCTCAGTTCATCTTTCTCTGTCTTGTCTCAGCATGTTCATCCCTCACTGTGTCATCTCTTTGCCCTGCATGCATTTCTGTATGTGCCTCTGCTCTCAGCACTTCTCTTTGGACACTTGAGCTGCGTTTCATTTCTGCTGGTGGTGAAGCTCTGGGAAGTGGGTGAAGGTCCCGGGCATGCACCGCATACTCTGTGGATGAATCTGTCCTCCAGCTCGTCCTGAGGGCTTTGTTAGCTGAGCCTGAGACACTGGGGCCCTAAGCACAAGATGTAACGTCTTGTATTATCAGTCATCAGGGGTTTGAGCTCATTGTCCTATTTCTTGGGCACCACAGCAGCTGGCACAGTGGTGTTTCGGGTTAAACGTGGTTGTACCACACACAGCCATGCTCACACTCTCAGAATAGCAGACTCCACGCGTGGACAAGCTGCTGTGTCCCACAGCACCCCGTCTGCTGTGGGGCCTGATCCATCAGCACCCACTGAGGCCGGTAGCAGCAATCATGGTGTTTTCTGTGAGAAAATCACGACTGCCCTGCTCCCCTGTGGGCAGGCTGGGGCTGCAGGACAGGGGGCCGGTGACAAAGCTTTGTCCCCACGCTTGGGGACGTGCTGCCCTGACCGAGCTTCTCCTTTTCCTCCCCGCAGCTGTGCCGCCTCACCTCCCCGGCCCCTCGCCTGCCCGTCTACGCTGGCACCAGCATCCTGCCCCCTGCCTCCCCTGGCCCCACAGCCCTGCCCCACAGCACTGCCTGCCCCTCGCCCATCAGCGTGGCCCTGGACAGCACGGCGGGCACTGAGAGGGAGCAGGAGCCCGGCGGGGCCATATCCAGCCCCTTCCCCTCCACCGCCGGCAAGGTGGGAGCTGTGGCGCCTGCCAAGTCCCGTGCGGCCACCCTCTCCCTCAGACGGTTCCTGAAGAGGGGCTGCCTGAACTCGCCCGTCTTCGCCACGCTCTCGCCGAGGTGCCCGGCTGTGCCCCACGGGAAGGTGCAGCCGCTGGGCGAGCGGGAGCGGCGGCTCCGGCAGGACGCCAAGGCGGTGAGCAGGTAAGCGCCGTGCCTGGGTGCCTTCCCGAAGGGCTCGCCTCAGGGACCATTTGGTTTTGTGGTTAGTCCGTGGCTAAATATTACCAGCAGAGCCCACAAAGCAGGCCTTTTGCCTCATATTCTAGTCAGCTTTCACCATCTTCCCCCGTGCCTGCTCCTCACAGGCTTCAGGGCACAAAATGGCGGAGCCGCCATCTTCCCGCTTGTCTTGGGCACCAGCGGCCGTGAGGCTGCTGCGTACGGCGTGGCCAAGCTGTTGTTTGCATTAGCAGGAATTTGCCTGATTCAGGTATTTCTTCCATTCACTCTCGCTATCTCCACAACGTGCCCTTGAGGTCCTCAGACCAAAAGCAGTTGGTTGCTGGCACGTTACATTAGTGCTTTGCGGTTGCGTGATGCCGTGAGCAGGGCCTGCAGAAGGGGTTCTTACAACTCAAATCACAACTGGTATTCGCACTGCCTGTCCTCAGTCACAGAAAGCCTTTCAAAACTGGCTTGTTGTGTTGGCTTCTTGTGTTTTCTGCGTGGAGTGTTTTCTCTGCTGATAAACAGGCAGGAGGCGGTCCTGGCTGTTCCCTTCTGCTGCACTCAGGCCTCCTGTTAATGGTGTAAAGTTCCCAGGTTTTACTTTAGGTCCCTGAATTCTGAAACTCACTTGCATGTTTGTGTTTATTCTCAAGCTCTGGTTCAGGTATGGTTTAATGGTCAGAGGAGACCCAGAAGTAACAAGAGAGCAGAAATCTTGAGAGAGAACCTCAAAACATTTGTCGTTTTGGAACAGGATACTGTAAGAATGGGGATTTTTGCCTAGAGAATCTGTCGCTTTTGAGACCAAGCCTTGTCCCTCGTTGAAATTAATGTCTACTGAGGCACTATTAATCCACCTACACTGCTGACTGAGTGGATGAGTCCATATTATAAATTCAGAAGCACAAATCTGAGGGCTCTTTACCCACCTGGCTGTGCACTCCAGCACACAGCAGTTTTGCTTCAAAGCTCTTTTTTTTTTTTCTTTTTCTTTTTTTTTTTCTTTTTATTTTTTTCCCCATTTTCCATCTATGTGGGCTTGTGCCCAGGAGTTTTGCTTTGGGATTTGAGGTTTGAACAATAAAACACTCAAAGCCAGACTCCGTGCTGCATGCTTGCTGTTTCAGAGAGAGCACATCAAAAAGTGCCCTGTGCATGATGAGTTTTTATTTCACAACACAGCTTCTTCCAAATAAAAATGGACATTCCTTTGGAGAGCCGAATCCACCCTGTAGACTCTGCGGAGGAAGAGCACAAGTGCCACCAGGTTTATAAGGGATCTGCAAAGGAGGTGATCTGCCCGTGGGAAAGCCCCACAGAAGAGGGCAGAGCAGGGTAACCAGCAGCTCCTGAAGCAGCCAAGATGTGACCCACTAACAAACAGAAGCTTGCTGAGATGCTGAGGTTTGCCACGTATGGCTCAGTACATGGGCCATGCTGTTAAAGAAGTGCATTAGAGCCATCCTTCAGCATCAAGGCAGCTCAAACTATGACATCTATGAATAATGAACTCTGATATACCCATCTGTTTGTAATTCAAGAATCTGAAGCATTTCTGGACTGATTTTCCTATCTTTAGTATATTCAGATCCATTCATTATAGACTTCTTGATAAATGAACCTCATTTCTTGCCTTATAGCAGATGGAGAATTTATGTACATATATCCTGGGAAATGGTGTCTTATCTGAGTTACTTGCTTGGCCATGAGGTGTCAGCACACTGTACACAACGCAGCTGGAGCAGAGCTTGCAGGCATTTTTCGGAGCAGGACCAAGACTTCAAGCACTGCCAAGATCAGACGTTTTTGTGTCCCAGCTTGGGTCCACCTCTTATGATTAATAAGAATTCTTAATTTTAAATCAAATTCATTAAGAAACACCTGATAGCTGGGAAAAAAAAAAAAAAAAAAAAAATCAAACCTTTCCTGAGAAGCCAGATATTGTATGGCATAGCATCATTCCTTAACCAAAACCAAAAAGGATCCTGAAGGGCAAGTGGTGCAGGAGAGCAACGAAGGCTCCAGAGCACTTCTGCATCAGCTCCAGTTTTCCTTTTGTGGCTTCTCAGTGCCAGGATGGGTCCTGAAACTGTGAATTGGACTGCACCCCTGCACCACCCAGAAAGGTCAGAAATGAGTCTGTGTTGGCATTTTGAGCCTCTCCAAACTTAGACTGATGGATTGCCTGACGCACAATTTTTAACTGTGTTGTTGTCATGAGTCTTAGAATATTCCTTTCCTTACGTCACGCCAGAGTTTCAAGATCTTTTTTTTTTTTGTTCAAGTGGAGAGGGGTTTCCTGGATGTGTGTGATGTGGGCCGTTATTCTGCAAGTTGGCAACGCGGCCTGTGACTTTTGATGTTGCTATTTTGTACTTTTTAAGTGTAAATGAAGTTTTGCCCGTGTGGCTGACGTGGTTCATCCTGCTGATTTCTACTGCGGGATTTGAAGTCTCTCCTCCTGCCTGCTCAGTGGTCCCCATCTGCATGGCAGGAAGTAAAGCTTCTGTTCGGTGCGTTGTGTGTTGCTGACTTTGCCCTGACAAATCAGCCTCAAAACCTCTAAAAAGGCAAAGGTGTGACTTTGGTAGAACGCAATGTGGATGAGACCTGGGCAATCAGAAGTGGCGGTGCCTGCACGCCAGGTTTTGATGTGACTGAGGGTAACAGGACGCTGTGGGCCCTGTGCCGCTCTTTGTACAGCTGTGTGTTTGTTCTTCCTGGCGTTGCTTTGTTGGAAGGATCTGGTTCTGCTGTGGCAGTCACTGGCAGTGTCCACCCACTGCCCGCCAGAGACAAAAGTGGTGTCTCCTCTTATAGTTTTTGTTGATCCTGTTACTCTGTCGTTCTTGATCAGGCCATTAGTGTCATCCAGGAAACAACGGCAGGAAGACGCTGTGATGGATAAGAGTTACATTTTGCCATTTAATATCACACACATCAATATGACAAGAGTTACTATAGTATTGCCAGGGGATTCACTGGTCCCTTGGCCTCGTGTTCCTCCTCAAAACCAGAGGGAAGACCTCAGGATCCAAGACTGGCTGCTCACACAGTGATGAGCTCCCATCATTTACCCCTTCAGGGAATGCTTTCCTTTCATTCTCTTTCACTCTATGGACTTGTATATTTTTCCCCAGGGGTGCAGACACCTGCGTGGTCAGTCTCAAGCCTGCGCCTCGCTTTCCTTCCTTTCCATCAGCCCCCGTGGGCTGCAGACCCCCCAGCTGCCTGCAGGGAAACCAGAGCTCCAGAGGCCCCTCATCCCTCCTGCCTCTGCGCCGCGCTCGCACGGTGACATCTGAGGATCTCGCCCCCGTCGGAGGCCTGGCGTGCTGGAGTCTGGAGCGCTTTCAGCTCCGGCAGTTCAAATCCCCTCGCTGTGCAGTAGCCCATTTAAAGCTGCCTGGAGTCACCTGGAGGAATTAGCTCACTGCAGCAACTTAGACATCCAAAGTATTCTGATAATGTGAGGGATGTGTAAGGTTAATGACTGGAAAAAGTGATCGCTCCCTGTGGGCAGTTTCTCAGAAAACTCCCTGCTGCTTGGCGGAGAGAAGAAAGGAGGCTCCAGCAGCAGCGAGGGAGCCCCGTGCCCTGCTCGCCCGCCTCCCGTGGCTGTGTGGCCTGCCAGCTGGTGCTGCTGGGGCCGCTGGTGTTACTGGTGTTACTGGTGCTGCTGGGCTGCCACCTGGGAGGAGGAGGTCTCCTGCTGCAGGAGAGCTCCATGCCGGCGTGCTGCAACGGTCGGACGTCAGGTAGTGTTTGGATGAATTGGGAAGGGAGAAGAGAGATGCTTAATTAGCCACGCGGTCTCTACAACCTGCTCCTCTCCCAGGTGGAGGTTCCTGGGCTGGGCTCCTCCAGCCTCCCGTGCTCCCGTGGGAGTCTTTGCATCCTCGCCCTGCAGCCGTGGGCCAGCTTCTGGGGTTCCCCGCGCCGCAGGGAGATCTTCCCAGGCTGCCTCAGCCAACAGCCTCAAGGGGACACTGTTGGGATAGGATGGGAGCCACGGGCAGGATCCTGCTGCCAGCTTTGGGGCTGACCTGCTCTGGCTGTGCTGCCTCACCACGTCTGCAGTGGTGCCGTGGGGCTGGGGGCATCCACCCACAACCCACGGGATGCAGAATGGGACACAGCATCTTAGTGAAGCCGAGCCCCTGTTGAAATGTCCGAATTTCAGGTCTATTTCCCAGGCATCTCTCAAGTCTCCCTTCCAGCCTGACATTTCACTCTGTTCTCTCCAGCTGGGAAACAGACCCCGAGTGCCAAAAACACCGAGCACCTCTTTTTATTTAGTTATTTATTTTTTCCTGAAGTCTTGGAGCGTGCATTGCTCAAGTCTCGTTAATTTAAAAATGGAACAAAGAATGCTCAGCATCCCGCAGGATCAGGCCTCAGGAGCAGGAAGTACCAGTTGGCTCGGGAGAGGGCTCGTTCCCACGAGATTCCCAGTGTGGTTTTGGCAGGCCGCGTGGTTTGGATAGCTCTGCGAGCAGGCTCTTCCTGCCTGAAATGCCAGCCGGGGAAGAACAGCTGACTCAGAGCATGACAGCTCTTCACAGCATCCCCTCGTGCGGTGAGCCGTCGGAACCTTCCCTGACACCGCTGCCTTCACATGTTGCGAGGGTGGCTTGAAAGCCGAGCTGGAAGCCGAGCCCACGTCGCGATGCTCTTGGAAACCGAGGTCCGTGGGCGGAATTCACCTCTGTGCCGGGACTGCGGCGTGCTGCGTCCCACCCGGGGCCCACAGCAGGAATTCAGTGCAACCTAAGTGGCTCACGGCACAGCCACCCCAACACCTGTGATAAATACGTTACGAAGGCAGCAGCATGACTTAGCTTTTTGGGGTGCAGGGCCTGGGGGATCTCCAGTCGGCGGGGGAGCTTTCGCCTTGCCGCGAGGGACGTGTTTTAGGCATTTTGCAATGCGCCTGGCCTGGAAGCAGAGGTGAGAACCTCACGGGATCCCCGGTAGGGTAAAGGTTCCCAGATCCCTTCCACACCGCACTAAAGAGGAAAAGATAAGCTCTTGCAAGTCAGTTTACTTTTTAAAATTCATGTTGCCATAGCAGCTTAGCACACTGTCTCAAGTCCTCCCTCTTGCAAAACTTTGATCACCATGAAAACAGAATTATGTTGTTCTCCAGCATGTTCTACATATAAATATATTGAAGTTCCCACAGTTCAGGCTTCAACATCTCTGCAAAGCCCTCTTTTATTTCTCCCTCGCTGACATTTCTCAGGCCAGAGGACAGTATTTTCAATCCTCTGGCTGCACGGGGCACAGAGGTGGTGCAAACTGCTCCTCGGCACCGCCGCGGTCCTGCTGCTGCTCGTCCTGCCAGCTGAGGTTCTGGTGCCAGCGCCTTCCATCACACCCCGACACACCACAGCACGGAGGCCCAGCCATCAATTCAGCCCCGTAAATCCCAGCAATACCCTCCCTCCTTGGTGCTGCTCTCCGCCCAGCAGCCCGGTTCCTTCCCTGGAGTATTAAAAGCACAAAATCCTGTGAAATGTCCAGCCACTTGCTGCCTTCCAGCAGAAGCACCGCGCTGCTTTGTCCTCGCTCACCTCCACTCCGATCACGCTGGGTGCTCTCTGTCCCCAGGGAACGGGGCCGCTCACCGCTTTTAGGACGGGACAAATCGGCTTTGGAAGCAGTTAGCCCTGGGGAATAACCCAAGGCGGGACAAAACTCACACATGGGTAGGATTTGGTGACGTTTGGCCCACCCTAACTCATGCTAGTGGCTTTATTGAGAGCGAGGGCAGGAGCCTGCTGCCTCCCAGCGGTCTGCCTCTCCGCAAGCTCGGTGTGACGCCCGTGGAGACCGGAATTTATTCACATCGGAATTTATTCGCATCATACCTGGGGTGGGGCGGCCTCGCTCCTGCTCCGAAACCTTCCCTCCGGTGCCCTCACGGCGCTAGGAGCAACGGAAGGCGCTTTGATAAATGTCAGCACTTCGAATCCTCCTCAGAGCAATCCTTTCATCAAGTGTCCCATTTTTTTTCTGGCTGCATTCACGCTAGCAATATTGGCAATGACCAAAAATAAGACAGAAATTAGGCTAGACACGGCCAAATTGGCGGCAACAACCTCTGCAGTCGTTTGGTTAAGCGGCACATTAACCCCAGCTCCCCTTCTGCTGCTCTTCTCATGTCTCCGTCTCCTCGCCCCAGACAAGACCCTTCCAGACCAGGACTGGGAAAGGTCAGTGGGAATTTTATTAACGTGCACAGCCAGACTTCTTCCAGTCAGCCTTTTTTTTTTTCCCAATCAACTGAAGGGAAAAAAAAAAGAGAGACGAAGAAGAAAAAATTGGGGTAAAAGTTGAAGAACACTTTAATTTATAAGAAAAAGAACTAAATAATTGATGTAGTCATGGTGCCAAAGGTAATTTCTGCTGCTCCCTCTATCTCACAAAGACATTTAGCATTGATTGAGATCAAAGTATCAAAAACCCCTGCTGCTGAGCTGAAAGGCAAAACTTTCGGCTGCCTTTCTCCGCTCTAATAATATCGTCTTTATGTAGTTAATAAACTGCACACTTCAGTCAAACTATATCATTACAGAAGACTTAGGGAGCTAATAATTTAAAAGCAAAGAATTGCCTCTGTTCTTCGCTTTGAACTAAACAACATTCTGTTGAATGAGGGGGACATCAAAGCTTTGTTACTATTACCAATGTGGCTGGAGCACAGGGCCGCACAGAGTGTGTACTTCAGTCATCAAGAGAGAAAAAAAAAAAAAAAAAAGAAGATTAAAGATATTGGCTTATCAACCCACAGGCAGAACCAGGTGTTTTCTTTTCTGCTGTGCAAGCATCAGGTGGTTTGCTTATCAATGAGTTTTCTTGTTAAATAGATGGACACGACTTGGCCTGGGCCCTCCAATCCCCACTGCAGCCCTTTTATTTTCGGAGCCACCTTTGAGGGACGTGGGACGAGGGCTGTTTGTTGGCTAATTGGGCCCTTTTGTGAGGGCTGGCTCCCATTTCTGCCCCACTGCCCACTTTCCCCCTGCGGCATGGGGGGAGAGCGTGGCATCACGTTCGTGCTCGTGATGCTTCCTTGCAGGGGGTTTTCCTCCAAGGACAGCACCGGGCTCCAAGCCTCAGCACGGCCAGGGGAAGCACGCAGCACCGACAGACCGAGCTTCTTCCACGTAGCCACCGCTCCCGTCGTCCTTCCTGAAAACATCCACACAAGGATGAGAATCCTGTGGGTTTTCTCTGCCCTGTGCACAAATCCCACTGAAGCACGGCGTTTTTCCTCATTCACGGGGCAGGGATCAGTGAAAAGAGTCCAAGGGAACGTCAGGAGCAATCCTCCCATCCCTGCTGCGCCGCGTGCTGCAGCAGGCTCCGGGACAGACCTTGAGCACTCTTCAGATGGCGATGTTCAAAGACGGGGCTGCTCTGGGCTGCTCTCACCCGGCGAATCGCGAGGTCATCGCGTGCCAAGAGAACCTCCCAGCCCTCCCGCCCTCATCTCCCGGGCCTGATGTTCCCCTGGATGTTCCAGGCAGATCTTGGAGCCGCCACTTTGGCGTGGGCTCTATTATGGGATCCTTCTGCTTCTTAAATGCTGCTTTTCATTTGCATCAAAAACTCTCCTTGGTTCTTGGCGGTCTGGATC
The DNA here is from genome assembly GCA_011076525.1 of Nettapus auritus. Lineage (NCBI taxonomy): Eukaryota > Metazoa > Chordata > Aves > Anseriformes > Anatidae > Nettapus > Nettapus auritus. Next base: position 9,908,719 of record CM021782.1, on the reverse strand, counting down.
TCATCCCCTATTAAAGATTGGAATTTAAAAAAGCAGAAAATAATGGCTTATTTCAAAGTAACAATTCAACTGCTTTTTGAAATGCTGTCCTTATTCAAAACCACTTAAATTTATACATATTTCTAAGTCTTTATTATCCTCAGAGGCTGAACCAATTTGGATCTTGATTTCTGCGAGCGTTCTCCTTGATTTTCTTTTTTCCCAAGAAAGTCGAGATGTGATGTGAACAGATTGGACATTAACCATAGGTAACAAATGGTTTCCCGGGAATTATTGCTCAAGTTATTCTTTAAACACTTTGCAAAGCCTATTACCGTGGGGAGAAACTTCAGAGCGAAAAGACTTTTGCAAAGGGATGATCTGCTGCTTTTCATCCCGTGGAGCTGCGGGCTGGAGCGTGTGCCTGAGCACACGTGGAGACGTGTGCCTGTGTGTGCTGTTGTGGGCTTCGCTCTTCTCTCAGTGGAATTGGCTTCCCCATACACTGAGGATGATATTCCGGCCCTGCTGTAGTAGAGATTTTGCCTTTTAATAAGACTAAAATTTTGATTTGTCTTCTAGCAGGTGTGCCCATGGCCGACACACATCTTATGGCCAGAATAATGGAATCTGCCCTTCAAAAAGAGAGGAGCTTGCCCCTCACTCCTTCCTTTCCACAGAAGGAGCCATGAGACAGCCCCACGGGTTGTCTCTCAGACAGCCTGAGCCAAAGGGTCCCTGACACGTTCTGCTTGGCTTGTATGGGCGTTCTCTAACTGGATCTGTTGGGCACAACGTTCAAGATCTGCACGTAGAAATCAGCACTCAGTGGGTATTTAGGACAAACTCCGGAGCAAAGCACCCAACACAACTTCCAGAGCGCGTTACCTGTCTGTCCGTCTGCTCGTCTGTCTGCCTACAGGCAGTTCCATTCATGCCATGACTGTTTCTGCAGCGTTTAGATAGGCTCCCACATTCAAAAGAGCGCTGTGAACCAGCACGAAAGGTTTCCCGTTGGACAGAGATGCGCAGCTACAGGCTCTTGAGCCAACCCGTGCAAGATCTGGTAATACAAAGATAATAAAGTGACTCTGATGGGAGTGCAAGGCAGAGTGAAGCTGTCTTTAGCCTTTACCAAAACCACTGTCAGTGCCTTTGCCTTTTCACAGCACAGCTCTTCGCAAAGCTAATTGGGTTAGTGCCTTGCAGGGGGCTTTCAGTGTCTGCAGGAGATGGGCTGCTGCAAACACCTTCCCCTTCAAGGCACACAGCGTTGCCTTTTTCACACCACAGCTCTCTCCCCGGCTTCTGTTCTCGAAAAGCAAAAGTCCCAGGCTGTTCTTCAGTATCAGCCATTACAGGGTTTCAGTTCTTTCCTCCCAGCCATTTTCAAATGTTCAACTTAAAAGGAAAATGTTTCATTTTAGGCCAAATTCCCCCCTCCACTCCCTTTCCCCTCCCTTCTCCTTCGCCCCCCTCTTTTCTCTGGAAGAAGAACAAAGTCATTCAAATCAGGAAGCTGAGGAACTCCATGTATACTTTCCACTGGGACCTCAATCCCTACTGGTTTGGCTTGATTTGATTGAAGTGTAATTTAATCCTTCACCATTTGTCATAATGTCATTTCTGTATAAAAACACCGCCGCATCCAAACTTCAGATCAGCACCGAGGAGCTCTCCAGGAGGCGCGGGGCAGGCTCTGCGGATGGCGAGGAGGGCGTGAAGCGGTCCCGCGGGCTGCGTGCTGCCGGGGAAGGAGGTCCTGCACCCGCGGCGAGGTGATGGGGTGACTGGGAGCACGTCTGCACAGACTGAGCCAGGTCGTGTAGGTTAAAGTGTCCGGGAGGAGGTGGACAACTTGGATGTCAGCACGAGTAGAAATTAATATATCTGCAGGCTCAGGTAAGCGCAGTGCTGGTCATGGCGCTGGACGATTGCCCTGCGTTACCTCCAGGAGCAAGTCTGCGGGCCGTGAAGCTCAAACCACGTCTGTATTTGTGAAGAGGAAGGGAAGGACAGGGCCTGGTGATGGGAATTCTCTTCCCTGACGTGCAGGTGTCTTCCACCCCCTTTTCTTCACAGCAACCTCTACGTTTTTGGGGCTCGCATCCAGATATTGGACCTACCAGCAGCCCTGCACAAGGGGAACTGAGAGGTGTCAGGAAAACCACGCTCAGAAGCCCCGGGGGTTTGTTTCCACCTCCGTGCCTTGCTGGGGCAGGCTTTGCTCCCTGTGTGGCAATCTTAACACACAGGCAGAGCATCCGACCTGGCTCAGCACCACGCGTGGTTGCTGCTCATCCTTTCTCAGGCATTCTGGCTCACTGCTCACTGCCCAAGCACCCGTGGCAGGATCTGGCCCCGCAGCCAGGCATGTCCTGGGATGCACCTCGGCATGTCACCGCCCAGCAGGAAGGTTCTGGCTGATCTGCAGATGTCCCGTGAGGGGGTTTTGCTCCGGGATTTTTTTTAGAGAGATGCCAAACATCTTTACTTTCCCCTTCCTGTCCATTCACCGAACGCCCTAAAAGGAAGTACGAACGAGGGGAACAGATAAGCCTTATCCCTCAGAAAGAAAACATTCCTGCAGTCAGGGTATATAAGCCAGATACCGCCTGCCTTTCCTCAGCCCGAGCCGTGCGGGTATCGCAGCAGCCGGAGCCTGGCTCTCTGCTGGGGCTTAGGACGGGAGCCAAAGGTCGCGCGGCCGGGGGGGACAGTGCCCCGCAGACCTCCCGTCTCCTCACCACCCTCCCGAGGGACCAGGCTGCCAGACCGCCCGCGAGCTGCTCGGGGAGCGGGGGCACTTGCTTGCAGAGACACGGACCAGGAGGATAAGCGGAGAGGGGGCTGCGAGGCCCCCCCGGCTCCCCGTCACCCCGCTGTCGCAGCCCTGCTCTATCCCTTTCCCCCTAAGAGCAGCGCGGGGTATCTGCTCGCAACACTTGTCAGAAATTAAAGCAGAACCTTCTTTCCAATGCGCTGCCTGTACGCGGCTGCCAGAAAAGCGATTCTTCCTCCCCCCAAAAATTTGCATTTAAAATTCCAAATATGCACTTTTTGCTCAGACGAAAGAATGCGTGTTCCCGCTTTCAAGTCAGGTCCTCCGTGACCTCTAGGTTTTCATATTTCCAGCAAAGTGTCATTTGACAATTCAAATACGGTCGGTAAGCACAGGAAAGTAAATGTCCTTTCAGATAAGCGCGTATTATAGCGAGAGCTGGTGATGAGAAGATTTCACCTACAGCTAGAAACTTCAGAGCGATGTGTGTGACTCTGCTGCATATTAAAACACAGCTTTGGTGAAATATTGGCATTTCCAGATTTCCGTTTGCCGGGGCTCATATATTCCCGCTGCTTAATTCACAGGGAAGCGTGCTGGCCTGTGCGGAGAGATTTCACTGTTTGGCTTTTGCTTTGCAATTCAGAACAAATCAGGGCTCAAATCCTGCTCGGGGCGCATCTCAGCGGGTGAAGGACCACGGCCCCCCACACCTGGACGGCCGGATCCGCGCTGCCAGCACGCTCCGTTGGGATGGTGCCGGGGTGCTCGGGGTGCTGGGGCCATCCCCATCCCCTCCAGGCGTGGGTACCCCAAAGCCATGGGCTCTCCCCTCACGCTCCAGTCTCCTCACATCCCTTTGAGTTCATGGCAGGCTCCCGAAGCCGTCCGTGTTATCGCCCGCCCGCCCCTCCGTGCCTACCCCTAGCCACCAGTCATCAAGCAGATCAGCTTGTCACAATAATTAATAGGCCTCCCTGTGGTCCCTGGTAATCCATCCCAGGGCCGCACAGCACCGGCTCTGTTTTACTTAGGTGTGTGTAAGCCTTAGAACTGCCCCAAACAGAGCCTTTTTCATGGAACTGATTCATTCAACACCTTAGAAGGGTTGTGGGCGCAGGGAGGGGGCAAGTTTACACAGATGCTAGTGTCTCAGGACTTGCTAGCAGGTGTCTCCTAACTTTACGCAGACCACCCTCGCACTAAAGGGACTCCTTTTGCTTTGAGCCTGTTTGAGTTACACGGCTTTGGGCTTTGAGTTCCTGCTCAGCGGACGATTTATGGCGCTCCTTATTGATAACGCCCCTGCGAGCAGAGGGACGGCTTGTTAGGCAGCCGTGTGGCTTTCAGAGCGTCCTCGAATAGCTGAAGGGCCCTGAGCATGCAATTCCTCCGGCTTTCTAGGGAAAGGAAAACAGCAACACCCGTACAGGCTGCGGGGTTTTTCGTTTGTTTGTTTGTTTATTTAAAGGGGGGCGGGGGGGAGCTAATGATAGGTTTAAGCAAACAGTTTCCTCTGAATTTGGCCATTTTCTCTCGCTGAGGTCATATGACAGCTGAGATTACATGATTAGAAACGTTTTAAGGCATTCCTGCAGCCTCAAGAGGGGAGGAGGGCAAATATTTTGGGATTGCTGTCCGTAGTTCAGGAACACACATCGCAGAGGGGTGCCTCTTCCCCCGGGGACGAGGCTGAGAGGCAGCCGGGAGCCCACGCTGGAGCTGCTGGTGGAGGCTCCAGGATGCCAGATATGGGACAGGCTGTTGCAAAATTTGGATTTTTTTTTTTTTTTTTGTGGTTGTCTGAAACCTCTCCATGTTTTCTGTATTCCAGTCGGTAAGGGCACCACGACTCCAGCAACGCCAACGCGGAGGCAGCATCTTACAAGGTTCCTGAAAAAACTGCGCCGACTAAAAAACTCCTTTACAAACTGCCCCGACTCAATTCTCATTACAAGGTAATGGGGAGAAAGTGTTACTGGTGTGACGGCAGTGCCTGAAACCCCACAACAAAGAGCCGGTCCCTGCCTCAAATCTCTCTTTTCTGCAGGCGACCTTCCCTTCATCTCCGCTGTGCTGTTGGTGTTACTGCCCCGTGTCACTCGTGTAGCCCTCATTTGTTCCCTCACACTGACAGAAAGAAACCAGCCTGTAAGCACCTGAAAACACAGATTATTTCCCTTTCACGTCAGTGTGCAGTTTAGAATTTCTGCTGAAGATCCAGGTGGGGTTCTGGACGCACTCCATCACGGATCCAGCACCACGACAGGTGAACACTTCAGCCACACTCTGCCACCTCTCCTCCCTAAGTCACGCCTTCTCTCTGCTGTAACTCCCACTGGAATTAGCAAAGCTTCCAAATAGGTGACAAATGGGCACCCAGCCTTTGTACGAGCCTCTCGAGATCGTATCAAATTTGTTGTTTTGCTGCTGGCCAAGATTCCTTCCCACTTTCCTGTGCTAGCTCTCTGAACGTGAAACTACCCTTTCAAAGCTAAGTGGAGAGTGTACTATTGCAGGTTGCATGTCAGCCGCTATCAGTTAAAAAATGAAAATATAACTGGTATTCCCTGAAGTGAGCCCACCTCTCGCAAATATTTCTGCGTAGCACTCAGCACGTTTCCGCTGAGTTCAATTTGTCAGCAAATTGCACGCTCACTCTGCTGAACCACTGCGGCACTCCACGCAAGGGAAGGTTTCACAACACTTTCACGTTGACTCACGAGGTCAACAAGAAGCCCCGTTGGCTTCCTGTGTGCCCTGAGCCCCCTACAGCTGCGCCTCTCCAGCAAGTTCGGAAGCAACGATATGTGCTCAGAGATACACATGGTATTTCCAGTTCAAGTCCTCACCTGGTGCCATGAGGAGTAACCACAATATCCATCTCTGTCTCCTGCTTTATCAACTCCCACTAGAAAGGAAAGGGGAACGTCTCCTGCTGTCCATAGGTAGTTTATTGGCTGCATTTACTCTTGGCTGCTCCATAACTTTATGCTTCAGCCCTCACCCTTCAGGCCATTCAATATTTTACTCCTGACGGAGCTGCAGAGGCACCAGTTGAAGCCCAGACCCCGAGTGTCAGGCACGGGATGGATGGTTCCTGCCACGGCTCCTGGTGTCATCGTGAAGGGTCCCAGGCAGCTGTAAGGACGTCTTCCCACGCCCCAGTCCTGCCTCGCACACACTTCATAAAAGCTGTAAAGGGATTAGATGGGACAGACATGATAAAAAATAAATGAGTTTGTTGTGCTTTTGGAACTAAATAATGCTTTAATAGCAGAATCCTTTTTCCAAGTTAGTAGTTCAGAGTAAGCAGTACTTCAGGCAATCCAGGCATCTGCTGCAGGGACTTTCCCTTGTAATTAGTTAATGAGCTTGATGTAATTTTTACATCTAATTAAGATGCCATCTTTTTAGCCTTGTTAGGAACGGTAAACTTTTGAGACATATTGGAGACGGGTTCCCTACCTGCCCCCTGACCGCATGCTCTGGAGAGCCGGCAGCAGCCAGCCTTGAAGGTGGCTTTGAGCCTTGGGGTGCACAGAGTGGGAGCAAGAATTGTGTTCCCCAGAAGCGGAGCAAGCCTGTCCTTCCCATGGATGACATTTTTGGACAGCTGAACAGTCCCTAAAGCCGTATATCTGAGAGGCAGAGTGCTGCTGGTTTTGCACCGTGACCTGGGTGACCACCTCACCACGACACCTCTTTAGGGCTTGCTGATCAGCTGAAGGAGAGTTGGTAGAACAACAACTGGCTGCCCCTTAAAACCCAAAAGTGAACTGGTGGCTGAACAAGGGCTTCTACTAGCTTCTTTTCCCAGCTGACCCCATTTTTATGTGCTCCCCCCTTCATAGCTGGGCTCCAAAGCCTGGATATATTTCTCCCTGGCCTGCCATCGTGCTGATTGGATTTAAATATGAAAAGCATTGCTCTCTGTGCAAGTTCAGCCTTTGGTTAAAAGTGCAGGATGTTAAGAGGTGCAGGATTTTTTTAGTCTCTCATAAGGTCTTTTTTCAGTGTCTCCTTATGAAATGGCCTTGAAAGTGTCTGTAATATAATGATCTCACACACTGTACAGGCTATATTTCTCCTCCCTTTATGTAGAGTTTTCCTAGCTAATTTCACAGTAAACTTCATTAAACTGCCATCCCCTGCCATGAACTCTGGAGGTTCTCACTGCCACATGGTATATGTGGCTGCTGCTGGTGTATCTGCCTTGAATTAATGCAAGCGGGCTTCAGCTCCTTCAGCCTTTTGCAGATCAATGGGCTTGGTCCTTGGCTGCAGAATCAGGTCCCCGAGCCACACAGATCCCTCCAGCCTCCCACCCTGTGGTCCAGCTTTTCCTCAGCAGCCTTTGAGCACCAGTTTGACCCCGTACAGTTTGGGATATGCATACTGCTACAACCTCAGGCAACTGAGGCAGGCAGTGCCTCTGGGCCAGCCTAGGGCCCTGGTCCTGAGCTGCGGCCCGCCAGGGTGCTGAGGCTGCAGTTAGTTACAGCACACCTTTGCCATTGTTCCTCTGGGCCCGGGTTTGGAGGACTGAGGTTGCGGGAGGCTCCCTTCTCCTCCAGCAGCTTCAGAGTAAGGGCAGAAAGAAAGGGGAGCACAAGTGGGTTCAGGACCCCCACTTTGACAAGTAGCTGTGTTCTCAAACCCTTCACTTAGGTTTTCTAGAATCCGTCAGCCCAAGGCCTCAACCACAAGCCAGTTCTGCCAGCAGTGTTCTTCCCATTGCCTTCAGTTGGCCACAAATCCCATAAATAAACTTCTTGGTGTAGCAGCCCTGGCTATAAGGTGAGGACAACGGGGGCCGTAGGTCACACCACAGATTTTTACATTCACATGGCTTCCTCTTGCCCAGCCAAAAGAAGGGAAAAGCAGGGATAAGGAGAGGAAGAGAGAGCAAGCAGAGCAAACAATACGAGGGGAAGGTCCTGCTCTAAGCCGTACTGCCGTGCAAGTATCTCCTCTGACCTGCACATACACTGCACAGGGGTGAACTAGGAGGCAAATCCTCTTCTTTCTGCTGCCACCCAGTCCCCGGCGGACCACCGGCCAGAAAGGAGGCTGCCAGTCACGCAGGGGCACTTTGATGTGGGCACAAAAGAGCAAGCCATTCGAGACACTTCCTGCCCGGTGGCCTCCATCAGTTTGTGAAGCCTCTGAACGCTCCTGTTTGATCCGCTTGAGGATCTTTGAAGCCTCTTCTGTCTCGCAAACAAATGATCCACCGCAACTTATTTTTAATCCTTTAAAAGGTTCCAGATATTCCTCTGTAAAAAAAATAAAAATAAAAAATAAAAAAAAAATACCCAGCCTGAGACTTGGTACCTCAGGGAGGAGCAAATTTTCAAGTATTGGTTTGGTCTGAGCACATTCAAATATCAGCAGCAGTTTGTGAGCTCCTTGCTACGAAGAAAAGCCAAAGGTTCAGCCTGCACTGTGACCTAATCCTAGGTGCTAAAACATTGGGATCTGAAGGAAAGTAGCTGTGAGACAAGGCCGCAGTGGCTTGGACTGCAGCGTAGTGTATGGCACAGTTGATTTGAGGGGCTGCAAAGTTGTCTGGCAAGTAGAAAGAAATCCTGGCCAAGCAGCACAGGGAGAAGCTCAAAGCAACATTTTCACTATTGTCTTTCATTTGCAGCTAATCATACACACAAGGGCACTGCTCAGTGCTGCAAGCCATTTATATACCTACCCTCCTGTTAAGCTTTATGTGAATTAATTGCTGCTTTCCATTCCTTCCTCCATGTTTTCCTCTAACTCTCTATTTGAACAAAAAACTAAAATTGCAAAATCCAGCTGAAACTTAACGGAAAACACCAAGTTCCATCTGGCCTCACATAAATTATGGTTGGAGTTGCCATTTTGAAGCACAGTTGTTGTTGTTGTTGTTTAATGCCAGACTATAAATCAGCTCAAACTGAGTTCAAACCAGCTCCAAATTGGGACCAGGTTTGCAAACTTGAGCAAAAGCTTTGGGTGAAGCCTGGCTGAATGCTGAACTTGCAGCGAGCCAGGTGAGCGTGGGGACAGGTACCAAAGGTTTCACAGGGATGTAAGTTTGACAGAGAGGCCTGGGGCTGCCTTATGCAGTGTGCGGACATCCTTCACTTCACAGAGGGGAGTTTAGAGGGGAACACAGCCCAGCTGGCAGTGCAAGCCACAGGTGCCCCTCACTTGGCCTTAACGAGCTGCCAGCCCTGCCCTGGCCCTCCTCAGGGATATCTGCACCTGAGGACCACATCCTGCTCCTTTTGGCTCTGTTTGGGGGTGATGCTGGCAGCAAGTCCTGCTTATGCTGGGGATTCTGCTACGGTTTTGAAGGACAATGGTACAGGGGAGCCTGGCGTGGAGCTGCAGGTGAGCTGAGCGTGACGTGACGTGACGTGTGGTGGGGGTGAGTGAGGCCTTGCTGCAAAGGCCTGGGTGGAGATGGGGACATTCTGTGTCCAGGAGCTGCTCTGACCTGGTCCCTGTGGTGTGTGGAGCTCATGTGGCATTCTGGTACCTGTGTGAGAACAGGTAGGACTCCTCCCTCCTCTGTGTCATGACTTGTGTATTTTAACCTTAAAATAAGTCAGTCTGAGAGGATTTTTTAACCATAGAATCTAAAAATGCGTCACACAATGCTCGTTTCTGTTCATGGAAGAAAAGTAAGCCTATTTTTTATGTTCTTCCCTGGCTTTCTGGGCACTGAGGAGGCGTAAGGAAGCCTTCCTCCTCGGCCAGGTTCGTGTGCTGGGCTGGGTGCTGCAGGCGGCCATGTTGTGTGGGTCCGCGCATGGCAAGGGTAAGGCCCTTTGGCATTAACTGTATTTCCACAGCCCTGTCCTGCCTTTCAGCTGTAGAATGGCCTTTGAGAGGCTGTAAATAATACAGGAGATCCTCTGGGATGACTTTGTAAGAGGAATCAGAAGTGAGATTACTTGGTGACACGAGCAGTGAAAACATCTCTTAACTCTTTGGTGAACGGTAGAGCTAATCGTCATGTCAAGCATGCATAAATCCTCTGAGCAGGAGGCGCTGCTGCCTTTGGGAGGTGGAATATGTTATTTTTATATTTTTTTATTTTTTTAATGGCTGCACATCTTTAAGACACAAATACTCAGCTGATCCTTCTTCCTTTTTGGCTGACTCTGTGCCTTCTGGAGTTGAGCATCCTCCTGTGATGTGTAAATGCTGAGTGACTTCTGGTGATCAAAGAGTACGGGTTTGATAGACGTATTTTAGCTACCTATTTGATACCCAGACAGCATCTCATATCAGCGCTCACATCCAAATGTATCTGTTCAGAACACTTAATACATTAATTCTCTTCAGGCAAGCGGTTAAATGGGAACCATTCCTTCTTCAGACCCTGCTTCTGCAACCATGAGATGTATGGTTGCAGGTGGCTTTGCTTGTGTGGTACCCACAGGGGCCCCGGGATGCAATTCAGATGTGCAAACCTTGTTCAAAGCAGGAGATTGGGACTGAGTTACTGGGCAAAGCATTAGTCCTGTGCTGTGGTAGTGTGAACAGAGCAAAATCCAAATTTCTGTCATCCGGAAAAAAGGATGGGGCAAATAAATTGTCTGTACTTTTGGGACCAGGAGCTGGGCTGGCATGCAGTGGTGTGCTGGGCAAACAGCTTGTGCAAGCAGGGGCTGTGTGCTCATCAGGGTGAGGCATGGAGAAGATTGTGCCTGTGGTGGGCTTGTTGAAGTGCTCTGAATCAAAGCTTGGCTCTCAGTGTAGACTTCCAGTGTGAAATGGAGCATTTCTGGTGTACTTGATTGGGAAACATGCTTGTAATTCCTCTCAGGAGAAAGAAATGGTTATGTCTATATATATGCATTGAAATACATGTGTGTGTATATATGTGTATATATATATTTAAAAAGGATAATTAATGTTAATGTTCTTCTTACTTTGTCAGAGGAAAGTTACCGTTCATAGCATGTGGTGAAATGCATTGGCCTCCTACTTTTCTGATGCTTGCTTTTGTCTTTAGTCAGAAAAAAAAATGAAATAAAAGGCAAACCAGTGCTTGCCCTCTGTGTGCTGGGGGAAGTTGCTGCAGAGGAGGTGCTCCCTGTGCACAAAGCTATGGTACTGAAAAGGGAATTACAGGGGTACTGAAAAGGAAATTACTGGCAGTCTTTGTTTGGATCAGAAAGGCACTTCACAGAAGTGTTGTCCAGCTCCACTTCATTTGCTCCTGCCTACCGGAGCAGGCTCCGAGTGGGCACAGCCTGGAGTGTGATGGGCAGAAATGAAGCCAGAGGCAAGTGATGGGAACCCAAAGGTTTTCCTCCACCATCTTGAGATGTGGGGGATGTGGCAGCAAGACCACAGTGCCTGTGGATGTGCTTGGTGCAGAAATGCCATGGTTGCATGTCCAGTCACTACCATCTTGCTTTTTAACCTTCGTTGCTGAGGAAAAGCACTTTGGGCCTCTGAAAGAAGCAATAAATGGCTGTCATTGGCTCCAAAATGTTGCAGGAATAGCAAGGGCTTTGATCTCCCCCCACCTCCTCTGCTGTGTGCTGCTTAAGATTTACCAAACAGTGCATCTCTTCATATAAAAACTCACCTTTGTGTTGCTGCATATAATCATTGAATAGTGATAATAACAATAAAACTCCTAGGAAATCTCCCTGTGGCAACAAGTAATTGACCCAAGAATTTTCACTACAAGGAATTATTATTTTTTTTAATAACCACACAGCACTAGAGATCTCCTTGTTCATCGGGGGATACACCACTATTGTTCTCATCAGTCCTGATGCTTTGCCTTCACCCTTTGAGTTTTCTCAAAGGATTGAGATTATTTGGTTTCTTTGAAGAACAAAGGATGGAGAATTTTTTTTAGATGACTGGCTATTTTGATCTGCAAGGTCTGCGCACAGTGTGAGGGAACAAACATCACTAAATCATTAAGGGAAAAAGGAAGGGTATGCATAATGGAAAGGAGAGACACAAAAGCCACCGAGCCCGGTGGTTCGAGGGAGGCGCTGGCAGCGGTGCCTGGGTGGTGTTTGCTGACCCAACGCAAGGCTTGCTGCCACGCTTCTCTGGCCTCAGTTTCTCCAAATATAAACTGGCAGGATTACCTGTGGACTTTGTCAGGTTCCTTTACTTGGTTATAACTAATTTCTCTAAAGGTCCAAAGGTTTGGAAATAACATAAGCAGGATGTCTTGCTTAACCAGTGCTCTGCTGCAAGATGCAAACCCTCACGAGCGTGTCTGAAAACCCAGCAGGCTGGTGCTGGGCTGGAGCCAGCCTCGAGCACTCGACCCTTGCTGAAGAGGATGCTGCCACCAGGGCTGCCCTGCTGCTGGAGCCGGTACCAGCCTCAGGTTCCCATCTCCCTTCGGAGGCATTTGCTCATTGCGTGTTCCTCTGTGTTTCTTCTCCTGAAAGCTTTTGTCCCCTCCGTGGTGATAGGGACTTGGGTTTTTGCAGCACGAGGGGCCGAGCAGCTCTGCAGAAAACCGAGGTCCCTCCCTGAGCCTGTATGTCATAGGATCACACAAACGTACTTGCCATTCAAATGCGCCTCTTCCACTGTGGGAGATAAGAAAATATCACATATGCTGGGGAAATAGGATTAGCCTGTAATTAAGCAAAAATCCTCCTATTTAGCCTAACAATTTATTTAATTAAAGAGCGAATATTACCTGCTAATTAGAGGGTTCACAACATACACAGAGCAATGTTTAATTTGTATATGAGTCTCTATTTTTATCCTATTTGGAACCAAAAATCAGATGTTAATGTAGTCGTTCGCTCAGATGCATAAGCGAGAGACATCTTCCAGGCTCCCAGCTAAACAAACAGCATCCTGCTGGGCTCGGCCCGTCACCGCTCCTGGCGGCTGGGACTCGCAGAGGATGCTGCAGCTGGCTTAAAAATAGTGTCTGAGCCCAGCTCTTGGTGGTGGTCACGTCCGGGGGTCTGGGGGACCATCCTGCTCCATCCTCCAGGGTGCCGTGGAGGTGGACGCGGACCCTGGAGGGCTGCAGGGCCATGGAATTTGGAGGAGTTTTCGCCTGGATCTGAGCTCTGCAGCGCGATCCTTAGCCAGGGCCTGGAGCTCGTCCTGGTTTTGTGAGAAGCTGTTATCCTGGGGTGGTTTGCAAAACGTGTGCATGTCTGCGAGTGAGCCTGGACTGTGTCGTGGGTGAACTTTGCCATTTCTCAGCGGGCCTTGGGAAATGGTTCGCGTAATCTGCGGAGGGCAGGAGACCTTGCTTTCCTCAATTGCTGCTCCCCCTGTTACCCAGCGGTTTTGCATTTAGCCCTGCGTTCTGCAAGCACTTAGGCACATGTTTTCCCTCACACTTAATGGGAGTGCTCACTTATGTACAGTTAAACATGTGTACCGCTTTTCACGGGATCCAAGAGTCTGCCACAAATATTTCGGGTTCAGCTTCCATTTTGCGCCCCTTGAGTTCGAGCTGGTCTTGTTCCAGAAACAAGGCAGGGCCCTAATTAGTGGCTTTGCGCTAATCCCCTTCCTGCCCTTTGGACATACCGATGTGAGCGTGTCCCTAACCTCCAGAGATTTTTTTGTGAATTCAAGATATTTCTGGCGCCTTGAGGCTCCGTATGTCTCCCTGAGAGGAGTGCTCCTGACATGTGAGAGGCAGCGGTGGTCGTGGCGTTAACCAGAGCAGCTTCTGAAAACACAGGGAAGGAGAAAATGTCTCAGTTTCCCAAGTGCCACCTGTGAGCGGTGTCCTGGCTCTCGCAGCAGCCGGAGCAGTGCTGATGTGCTGCGGGAGTGACTCTGCCCGGGGCAGCATGCACGGAGCGTAGCAGCAGGAGGAAGGCAACGCCAGGTGAGACGTGAGACCTGACTTTTCAGGAATACGCGTTATTTCCTGAATTCCAGCAAGAGTGTTTAGCTCGCATCATGATGCGGTGGCGCTGGGGGTCACGGCGTGTTCTCCACGCCTCTGTTTCCTGCTCTAGCAAGGAAGTGCTGAAATCTACCTCGCGGAAAAGCGAGGCTTCCTCAATTAATAAATGTGCTCGCAGGCTTGCCAGATGAAAGAGATGCAAAATACCGTGATAGTTTCTTTTCTGATCGTTAATAATAGTATAAGTTACCTGAAAGGCACAGTGCGTGTCCCCGGCGGGTTCTGAGCTCCTGTCATGCCTGGCTACGCGGGGTGGATGAGGCTCTGTCTCTTTGGGGAATTGTTAGATGAGAAAACAGGCAGCAGATATTTCTCCGCCCCCTGCTTCGCTCTATTCCCAGCACTGCATCACTCCCAAGGATCAATATCTGAACTGAGAAATGATGCGATGAGGCTGCGTCTTGTAATCACACATCAAGTGGAGTCCACCGTTTTCCCCTCGGCACGCGGCGGCAGGCCCTGACGGAGCTGACGGAGAGATGTTTCTTTTGAACAGATGAAGAGCATCCACCACGCAAAATGTGCGGGGTGCGGGAGGGGGACAGTCCTTCTGCAGAGCGTCTGACTACTTTGTGAGGATTGCTCCTTGCGAATTTGCATTACAGAAAAACAATCTTTTATTTATTTAAGTTGGAAATCCCTTTGCATCTGAACTTCAAGTGTGCAGCAAACACACTTTGATCATTTTAATGCAGAAGTCACTGATTTACAATAAATATTGTGTTTGCTTTTCGTACTTCTTTTTGTTCTTTGAGGAGATTAGAGCAAAGGAAGGAAAATAATTTTGACCTCATTAGAATTGCCTGGAAAAGTGTGCAGAACGAAGATGCTGGGCTTCAGATCGTCTCAGACTAGTGACAGAAGTTACACTGATCTGTCAGTCCTTGATTCCTGCTGCAATTTACCTGGACTGGGAGGAGAAGTGGCTCCATCCGCAGTGCCCACGGATGTGATCTGGGGAGGTCGCTCTTTTCTGTAAAGCATCAGGAGGAACCGAAGCATCTCGAGCTCTGATGGAGAGCTGCGAGAGGAGGGCGCTGCGGGCGATGCTGCTTTCCTTTTTCCTGCAGTTACCACACATCACAAAAACGCGAGCAGTTAATTCTACACCAGGGTCTGAACTTGTGATGCCAAGCCGATGTGGGGGTCGGGATTTAGCCCAAAAGGAACAGAAAGGCCAGAAAAGCAGCAGGATCTCTGTGACCTTAGGCACAGAGCTGTCCCCGGGTTACTTCTAGCGAGCAGCCTTGGTGGCAAATGTGCAAGATCTGTGAGTGGAGTTTGGGATCGGGTCTGGCGTCCCAAGCAATCGGACAGAGTTTCCTCCTCCAAAAAGCTGAGCTCACTTCTTATAGGGACAGCTGAGGATGAAGGAACCTGAGAGGCGTCTTTGTGTTCTCCTAAATCTGGGCTTTCCTGCAGTGCCACAGAGCGCAGGATCCAGCCCATCGTCTTTGCTTTCAGCCCCTGATTTATTGTTATAGGGGGCTGCAATCAGGATAGCTTAGCCCAAACGTGGCCCACCCTCAATTACGTGCTACCGTGCTGCTTCGGATACCGAGAGGCCAGAGACATCCCGTTATCCTGAGCATCTTGGGCATACAGAGCAGAGGTTAGTGGCAGCGTAAACAATGTGACTTGCCTTTTTGGAAAGCCCTGGTCGCTCACTGAGGTCGATTCTGGGCTGGATGGAGCCACGGCCACACTCAAAGGTGGTGTGGGTTTGGTTTTTGTTTCTTTTCCAATGGGAAGATGCAGGTGAGGGAGCACATGCTGCTTTGCCCCATGTGCTACGGGAGCGCCTCTGGTCTCAGCCCCCGTCACACAGTGACATCTCCCCGCAGCCTCCTCTCCTGTTTGGCACCTTGCTTTCTCTGCTGATGGGGAAGGTGCTGCCTTCCACCTCATCCTGAGGGAGGGATGGAAATCACGGCATCCTGGGGAGCATCACGAGATGACACATCCCAGGCAACTCCAGCAGGATCGTTGGAGGGGCTGGAGGGAGGACAGGGCTCTGCTCTGCCCAGAAAACAGCCGGGGCACGCAGCCTCCCCCATCGCCTCCCATCTCCCAGCTCTGAGATCTCCCCCAGGACCACGCTTCCCTTTTGCCCCCAGCACCACAGGGCTCTGGGTGCTGGTGCTGCTGCCTTCCCTTCCACCCCACGCCTGGAAAGGCTTAAAGACAAGTGCTGGTTTTCACTTAAGCCTCATTTCCTGTTGATGGAGGAGGGTTTGGGCGTGCGATTCCCTTCGTACCCAATTTGCAGTGAGTAAGTTCTGCTGGGAAAGCTCTGTGGATCCTGGTGGAGTTACGGCAGGTCTGGGTTCATCCGTTCCTGTAAGCGAGGCCGTTTCCACGGACAGCACCGGCGCATCCTGGGAACACTCAGCCCGAGCCCAGACAACATTTTCCAGTTATTATCCAGTGACTGCCTGAGTTTGGGTTTCCCACTGACAATAAAACAGTGGGGAAAAGAAAGCGATTAACAGCTTACGACTCGATCTAGCTCTTTCTGAGTAAAGCTCCTCGCTTTGTTTGGCGGCTCGGAAGATGAACTGGTACGGTATGTTGTTTGCAGGCGCGTCCTCTGTTTTGGAAAATCTCCATAAATTTTGTTTCCATGTTATCTGCATGGTTGTAATTAGAAAATGATGTGCCTGCTACATGACCTCCTCGTAAAGAACATATTTAAAGTGAGACAATAACATTCAATTCCCTTTCTAAACCATCAAAAAGAAAATGGTTTTCAAGGCATTTCTTCCTCCTTCCCCGTTCCCTCCCTTCGGCCACTTGGGTGGTCTCATTTGACAGGTTTTACAATAGAGGGCTTTTTTTTTCCCCCCCGGCGGGGGGGGGGGGGGGGGGGGGGGGGGGAGGGGGGGAACGGGGGGCCAAACAACCCCCCCTCCCCAAGAAATACTCGAAGGGGCCGAATATCAGCAGATTCTTCCAGTGCTCCTGGCGGAGGCAGAGCTATGAGTGCCGCTTCACTGCAGCCCTTCTGAATCACTTTGCCAACCTAAAGAGGCCTCAAGCTAAATGAGGATTTGCACCCCTGATGCTGAGCATCAACACGGGAGGTGTCGGCAGCCTCCAGCTGTCCTTTCTGCCTGCCCGGCTCGGCTGTGATGCTGCCAGACCACGCACGAGACACGCTAAGGGCCATGCGCACACCCAGGCTGGAGAGCTGCTGGATGTACAAGCAGCAGGGAATTTGCCTCTTTTAATGATTTTTGTTAATCAGCCCGTGTGCTTTTGCAGGAACCAGACGGAGCAGGTCTTCCGAGAGCGGCTTCGTGCCTTGGGAGCTCTCCCCGTTGCGGTGCCAGGAGGGTGCAGGTGCGCAGCAGGGAGCAGGAGCGGTGCCGATGACAGCGCCGTGGCTGCGATGTGCACCTGCAGTGAGAGGGGCAGCTGACAGGTGAGCAGCAGCTTCACCTAGAACACCATAAAATACTAATGGAAAAAAAAATCATGAAGCTATAAAGTGTATTTAGCAGCTTCCCACTCAAATTCTCAAGAGGGAGATCTGTGCTGGCACCACCCTGTGCGAGGCAGAGCTGTCACTGGTAACTCTCCCTAGAGCCCACGGGTCAGGTTTTCATCTGCATTTCCCAACTGACTTCTCTTGCTTTCCTCCCTTGGCTTTTCCCCTCAAAATACCCCTCCTGTGGCCCTACTGGCAGGAGCAGCTCTGTAAATGCCCACTTAGAGCAAGGTCTGGAGAAGAATCCTGTCCAACCGTGGGCACTGGAGCCCTGGGAACGTGTCTCAGGCCTGCAGTGCCCAGTCGCTTACCTACATGGCATGAATTTCAAATGCAACCCGCTGCTTCTGTCAAGCCTCTTCTGTAGTTAGTCATACCTTAGTAGCTGGGGAAACAGATCAAATACTGTTATAAAAACACGGGGGGGTGGAAAAAAAGAGGTGCCAGGTTCTTTTACAGCTTTATTTGTGTAGTGTATATCTGTCTGTCTGGGCTCACAGTCTTTGACGCTGAAATGACAGCAGGGAAAAATGTGAATATTTAAAGGCGAAGCTAGCATCAGCATTTCCATTTAGGTTATGGCTTTGTGTTGTCTCTGGCATTTTAGCTTCACTGCAGTGAGGTTTGAGATCTCCACCTGGTCCTGATGGACAAAAGCCTTCTTAGAAAAAGGATCAGGGCAGAAGGAATCAGCCCGCGGTGACTGCGAAGCTGTTGGAGTCCTATCGGAAGATAGGCAAGTAAAGCAGCCCTGAGTCTGATGGATTTTTATATCATAAAATACAAACTGGACCATAATTTTCATGTCAGAGTCGTTCTACTGCATCCAACCACAAAAAGCGTGACTTTTCTCATGCCTTATAGAGCAGCAGGACCAAGCCTGCCCACTTGGTGCTAGGGGGCTCCGAGGCAGGGGCACCGTGCTGCCTCTTGCTCCCACTGAACCTCCTCGAGGATTGAAATGCCGATGTTGTTGTATCACGTAGGAATGCGACCTGTCCTGTGTCTGTGGCAAATCTAAAAATAATTCTCCTCTCAGCCATTTTCAAGATTTTATTTCCTGCAAAAGGTGAGCTCCTTGTGATCCTCCTGGATACGAAGCGTTACGCCGAGGCGTGCTGCTGGGGAGCGCGCACCATCCGTCACAGCCCGGGTCGCTCGGGGTGCTGCCACTTCTCACCGTCTGCGCAATCAGCACCGTGCAGAGTCGTTATCTACGCACAGGACAGGCTTTGAGCGACAGATCAAATGATCAGATTTTAGCGTGATTTAGGAAAATTAGTTAATTTGGCTAGGGAAATCAAGGATCCCCATGGAGCTTGCAGGGTAAAACTCGCTTCAGATGGCTCATAAACAAAGGGCTGCGTTGCTAGGATTGCTAAGTTCAATGGATGTTGCTTTTGCAACCCACTGTTGCAGTTTTACTCTTTCCCTTTCTGTCGGGGAGATATTTAGTTGCCTCTCGGTTTCATATTTTCCTTCTATTTTTTAATTTTGTTTTCAGCAATCCTAACAGCAGGATTTGCTTCTATGGGAAAATAAATAAATCACATGGTAAATAACGAAAAAGTGAATATTAGCAAAAGGTGTGGGTCGAGGGAGCCTGGCTGAACTGAGAGCATCTCTGCAGGCAGCTGGGCTGGGCACGTGCACCCGTGGGCAGGTGGTGGGGGAGACATGGAGGGGCACGAAGCCACAAGAAGCATGCAAGGGGTGGTTCCGTACCACAGCGATGTCTCTGTCTCTCTCTGTTGCCCTTTGACACGGTTAAGCTGCTATATCGGGGTGTCCTGGCGTATCTCCCAATGCCATGACGCTCCTTAGTGATTCTGTGTTTGTTCTTGGGCTAACGTTGCGAAACAGCTCAGGATTCCTTGATCTTGCCTTGTTTGGATTCTTTCATGAATTGCATCCATGTGTCCGAGGCACCGAGCCCTTTCGCACGGTTGGGCAATGTTTGCGTTCGGAACAGCCGCTCTTTCCTCCACGAGGTCGTTGTTCCGCCCAGTCCCAGAAGTGCCCATGGAAAGAGCTGGGCTTCGGATCCGGGCACGTGGTGGTGATTCTGGGACACAGGGCTGCAGGATGAGGTCTGCTCCTTGTGCTTTTCCTTGGAGCTGCTGTCTTTCCCTTTCGGGCAGGACACCAGCCATGCCTGAAAGCCATTTAGAAACTGCAGGGAGTGCAGGTTTCAGTAGCCTGCCTATTAAGTGGGGTTTCTTGCCAAAACACATTACTCTGAGACCTGCCCTTGTACTCGATTTTCATGCTGGTGTAAAAGCAGCAGATTTAACACCAAAACCCAAGCCGGTTTGGATGTGGGTGCCACCAGGTGATGCGCATGAACCAACAGCCCCTCTTGCACGCGACAGGAGGAGCGATGGCTGGAGGTGCACGGGGAAGGCTCTCCACGCGCTCTGCCGTGCATACGCCTGCGATTCACTAACTAGATTTGTCCAACTGGAATGATCACTGAAACCTCGTTCCAATAAAATCCTGATTCCGTGACTATTCCCAGAGGTGCTATCTCAAGAGGTTGGAAATTGCTGCCGGCGTCAGCCCGGATATAATTGTCATTTATGTGTTTGTGCTCTCGTCTGCATGCAAGTGGATGAGACGGATGTACAGCGTGTCAGAAGACGGCTGGGTTTTCATACGGCTTTCTTAGAGATCGCTGCTTTTATTCTCGTTCAAGGTTTTCATCCTTTCTCCTGCTGTATTGTCTGATTTATCAGAGCGCCTTAACATGCGCTTCTTCCTCCCGTTCTCCTCCTCTCCCTTGCTGATATCTGTAAGCAAATCAGTGTTTCGTGGGAAGTGAAAGGGGGGGAAAAAAAACAGGCAAGGTTCTTGTTCGCCTTACGCAATGGAGATGATGACTGAAACCGCTATTAATGACTGCTCCCCCCGTGCCCAGGCAGGGAGTTTGATTTCTGAGTAATTTCAGCGATGGCGATGTGCGTTATGGCACAGTCTGCAGCTTTGCTTTTTCTAGAACCAGCCTGAAACCAGGTGGTGTTGTCACCGGGCTGCTGAAGTAGCAGCAGGATTAGGCCCTTGGTTAGTTAATGACAGTAGCTATCGGCATGGGTCTCCAAATGTGACCTTGATAGGTTTGGTTTGAGACCCTTGTTTTCACGGAGGTCACTCAAAACTTAATGAAAATCAGGTCTCTGATGTTCACATGACCATGAATGGAGGGATTTAATCAAGTGGTGTTTGACAGTTAAAGCCATTAATTAAAGGCTTAGCTGGTTTTTGAGTGTGCCGGGGCCTGAAGGTGCCAGAATTTTGGGATCCAGCGGAGTCCAGGCTCTTTGTGGATCTCCAGATGCTCCCAGGCAGAAGGTCATAGCAGATGCAGGTACCTTTGTATCTCATTCACCCCCGTTATTCCCTTTGCTGATCAAACCCTGCAGCAAGCTATGATGGGTCCCTTGTCCCTTGCAAGCTCTGGTGCCCTGCTTTAGGGGACAGCAGCAGGGACCCCTTGAACCACGCTGAGGCTGGGAGGTGTTGGCTCTCCTGTGGGTACGGCTCCAGAAGCTGCTGCAGTGGAGTCAATGCTTGGACATGGGTGGCCGCAGGTCCCTGGGGCCGGCTCGTGTCCGCGGTTGTTGGCAGCCCCCTGGCTGGTCGGGCAGGGTAGGCACGCACAGGTTTTGTCTGTGTTCAGCGTGTTCCCCATGAAAAAACCTTGTGTGTTCCTAACAAGCAGCTCCTGTTTCTTCTCCTCCTGCGGGGAGGCGCTATCGGAGCTAACCGGTGGTAATCGGAGAGGGCACAAAACCCAGGAAGAAAGAAGGGGGGAGCGTGAGATCCCAGAGACTGAGCTTAATACCAGCAAACTTGGATGGAAGCGCTGCTCCCGCAGACCGCAGGAACATGCCTTCCGCTGGGGGAGACGACGCGATAAGGCTGGCGAAGTCGCTGCAGTTGGTGCAACGAACCCCGGGCCGTTTCGCTGGCCGGGCGGCCTCGCACAAGTTTCCTTCTGTGGGAAAAATCAATAGCTGGAACGGGTCGGTCTCTTTGCCGCTGCAAACCTATACTTAAGTGTGATTAAAATGCTTTCGGCAAAGGAAATACCCTGCAGTTTAAGCCAAACGTGGGGACATCCTTTCTCCCCCTGATTGATGTTATGGTGGTTTATGCGGTGTACTATATTCTGAACCGGCCCCAAGTCAATTAGGCACCGTTTCAAAGTCTTTTCTCATGCAGCCCGAGGTTTTCCTCGTGCCAGCGAAATCTGAAACTCGGGGAAACGATAGCAGAAATGAATTCTGTGAACGAGCACAGCCAGGCCGTGGGGTGAGCAGGCAGCGAGCACGGCAGGACTCCCTGCTTCAAGGATCAAGCTGCCTTTTTCAAGTTGTGAGATTTAATGGCCTTTTTTTTTTTTTTTTTCCCCTGAGATCAAGCGTAGTGTTGGTTTAATATCTGATACAAACTCTATCGGGAAAATATATCCTTCCTTTGTGGAGGGACAAGATGATCTGACTATGAAATGATCAGATCCTGACCGTTCTTTCCCACCCCTGGACCAGGTGGGATTTCTGCCCCAGAGACCCCACCTCAAACACCTTTGCGCTCAGCCTTTGACTATTTGAAGCTTTCAGACAATCGCAGTGTGGGAAAGGACAGTCCTTACAAATCTGCCGACCTTTCAGTCCTGAAATATCATTCCTTGTGATGGAGGAGAGCAATAACATGTGAGAGCACCATCACAAGCCAGCCAGCAAAGGAAATAACAGGGTGACCTTATAAAATCAGCGCTGAAAAAAACCCCAATTATAGGGTTAAATGCCACCGAAGTAATGATTCCCCTGGTTTATCTCACTGGATATGCTGTATTTTAAAGCCAGCCGCCGGGGACGTGTGAAATGGTACTTAAACCATCGGCAGCAGGTTCCCCCGTACACCAGACATGTTTCCATGTATTCCAAAACAGCCCCGGAGTCTGGGCAGGCGACGAGTGAGCTTAATTCCTTCCTTTGTAGTAGGAGATCTTTGAAACTCCTATTTGATCGTTTCCCTAGATTAGGATGGTTCTGCGCTGCTCTGGAGCAACGTGTTCCCCCTGCCCACCGACCTCCTCTCCCGGCGTGATAAGGCATCTGTAAACACTCTCTGAAACTCTTTACAGAGCCTCCTCTGTACGGCGCTTTGAAGCGGAGCTGCATGAAGACCTCTGTACCAGCTGAAAATATCTTGCAAACTGATAAAGAAGTGCAGGTACAGCTAAAATCCACTGTGTAATAAGGATTAGTGAGCCTAAGGAGGTTTGTTTGGCTTGAAGATGGAGTTGAAACGTCTGAGGCATGGATTCCACCAGAATTAAACTGAACTTGGGTTTCATCAGATGCTGCCTTGGCCCTCTTCTCTCCCTCTCCTCCTCGCCCCACTCCACGCTCAGAGCAAATACTCAGAGCTCATCGTTTTAAAAGAAGCGGTTTAATTTTCCCACCGGTCCGGGTCCTCGTTAAATATGCTGTGCTTCAACCAGCCCGCATCTCCCTGCGCCTGCCTACCCGTGTGCTGGGCCGGATTGATCTCAGATATGTGGGCAATTGCTCCGCCGAACACGGCCTCAAAGAGCCCCATTTGATCCGGTGATGATACTATAGCATATATCCCGACTAATTGTATCCATGGAAATCAAGTGCACTTTAACTAATGAAAAAAAAAAAGAGAGATAACGTGGTCAAAGCTTATTTGAAGAAATGACATGTTTTAAAACCTGACATGACTTAAAACAGAATCATATAAGTTCCTTTGCTAAAACACTTTCAGGATATATTAGGTATAACAATAGTTTTCTACATGAAAATGGCTTTGAAATCTTAAAAGAAAAGTATTTTAAAAGAAAAGAATTTTTGCGGTGCATTAAATTGGACGTGAATATGACAGATTTCAAAGACTGTCAAAATAACGAATTTACATCATAAATGCACAGGCTGCCTTTTTAAAGGCCTCTTCAACAACTCAGGAAGGCGTTTAATGGTGAGCAAGTTCAAAGTGTCATGGACTCCCACTGGTATGAAAAGGAGGCAATACCCACTATACTCTCTGTGTTTCAGATAATGTATCTGTCTCTTTTCAAGTTAATAAACTGCACTCCTGTCAAATTGCAGATAAATGAAAGCGACCAAGACATTGTTTTCCCCACATATTGCTAAGAAAGATATCTCCCAATATTTCTAAACGACCAGTATGCTAAAAAGAACTTGAAATGAATCCACCCTGCAGTTATTTTACAGCATCAAAGACAATGAAATTTCCACAGAGGCACTTTCTGAAGTTTTAAATGCTTTATTTCTGATAGCTGCTCATTAAGAAGCTTCGAAAGCTTTTTATTGTTTCAAAGGCAGTCATCTAAATTTTTAATCATTCACTAGTGCTGTATGGTCATGATGTTACTCGCTAGCTTTAAAAACCCTTTATTTTCTAAGCAGTAATGTCAACATAATGTTTCCCCAAATAATTGTTAGGTACGGCCCTACTCAAAGAGCAACTGTGAGGAGGAGAGGAAGAAAAAGAGAGGATTTTTCCGGCTCCCTTTTGTGAGGTGGAGAAATGAGACCCTTCAGGAAATTAAAGTCCAGGACCGACGGTTTACAGAGCTGGCCACCGACTTAAAGCGCTGCTCTTCTGGGATGGTTTCAGCCCAGTTTTCATTTTTGTAGTAGGGGAAGTTTGCGGTGGGTGTTTTTCAAGGTAACAACGACGCTCTGGGGGCCGATCCTCGCTCTGTGACACGTGGGCATCCTTGGGGATTGAAGAGGATTTGGGGAAGTTTCCTGTCGCTGTCCCTCGGAGCTGCTTCCCATCACCCTGGTGCTGGAGCAGCGGGGCCGGGTGCTGCTCGGTGGGGACATGCACGGGGCAGCATCCCTGTGTTCCCCGACCACAAGTGCACGTGGAGCCCCTGCGAATGAACAAATTGGAGCACGGGGACTTGCACCCCTGCCCTGGCTGGGTGATGCTGACCCTGCTCGTGTATCTGGTTTCGCTTTGCTCCTCGCTCCAGCACCCACCGAAGGCAGGGCTTCTGTCTCGCAGCCTGGGACTGCAGATTCTCACACGCTCGGCATGGGGATGAGGTTGCAGTTTATTTACTTCTACAGGCTCATATTAAATTTCTCCCTCCCCAAACCACAACCCAGCCACTCTCCTCTTCAGGGACAGCAAGTTTTCCATTCTCAGGATCTAAGCGTTGGACTGAGCCCCTGCTCCTGCTCAAGCCTCTTCCCTTTCTTGTGCCTGTATTAAATGCGTTCAGTGTGCTGATGGGTGAGCAGCAATGGGAGGTGGCAGCAGATCCAGCCTGCCTCTGCCCAGCAAGGATGTGGATCCCTCTGCATGCATCTATTTGTCACGTTCACCTTCCAGTTTTCAGTCAGGATAAATGCAAAAGAAAGAAAATACTGAGCCGCAGGAATGGTCCGTGCGTAGCTTGGTGTTTGGGCATCACCTGCAAGAGATCTCAGGGGAGGAGGAGAACAACTGGCTCTTGCTAATATAGTGCTTTGCCCTCCTCTAGTGGTACTTTTGATCTCAGGCTCTCAGGGGAATTGCCAGCCCTCGTCCATCACCATTCTGCCGTCTCCTGCAGCCGTTGTACAGCTGAGGCACCGAAGGTCTGGGTGAGCGCAGGGCACCCACTTCTACCAGCACCTCTCCGGTGATGGAGATCTCATCCCAGTCTTCAACAGATAACTTTTTATGGTGAATGTGTTGTTGTTGAATAGATCTCAAGTGTTGCATGCAAACTCGTAGCTGCCATAGAGGTATGTTGACATTTTTATCCATTCCTTCTGGCCTTGGGTGGCTTCAGGCACAGCGAACGCAGCGTTCTGCCTTTTCCTGGTGACTTTCCAAGGCTCCCTTCCCCTTTCTGCCTTGGACACGGGCTCCCTGTCAACTGACCTAATCACTACAAAAGCTATTTGCCCGAGTTTTGAAATGCAAATGGTTTCAAAGGCATGCTGGTGGCTAGCGTGGAGCTGGGAGAGATGAGTGTGCTCGCTGCCCAGGACCGACTCCGTCCCTTGGAGGCACGACGAGAGGAGTTGTGCTGGTTACAATTAACCAGCGCTATCGTGGGAACAATGACATAAAATCAAATGAAGCAGTTGCTCCGCTCGTACCAAAGGCCTGGGAAAATCCGAGTTGCCAGCCGTTAGTGCGGAGCGAGAGCTGGCTGTCGGCCGAACGCGTAGGTGCTGGGCTGGGACGTGGGAGGTGCTGAGCGTGCCCTGTGCCGGGCTCTCCAGGCACTATGGGCCATGTGTCCCCATTAAAGCTGGGTTCCTGGGGTCCCACAGCTGCTATTTAGTGCTAGTCCTTTCCCAACAAGCCTCCTGAGCAGTCCTGCTCTCTCTAGGGACCTCTGCTGAGGTTGTGTTTGCTCCGAGGAGCCAAAGCATTCCTGGTTCTGGCACTAGAAAAATCAAAGAGAACGGGGAGTGGAAGTGATATCTCATGTGGTGTGTGGCCAGGTTTGCTGTGCTTCCCACCTGCCCTGCAAGCCACCGGTATGTCAGTGGTGATAAGTGGGATAAGTCAGTGGGATAAGCCACGATCTTGCTAAAATAGCGAGCCACAAATGCTGAAAGAGTAGTTAACGGTACCGATACTTAAAAGTCCTGATGAAAACCAAAGATAACACATGTTCCTGTAGGAAACGCACGTTAGAGAAGCCGCCTCTGCTCCCTGAGGACTCTACAGCATCCATCTGTGGCCGTGGTGCACGTGTGGAAGAGCTGCTGGCGGGCTCTGGGAAGCCTCATTCACCGCAGGGATCTCTGCAGGGCTGCGTCAGGCAGGTGCTGCAGCGGGGACCTTGGTGCTGCCACGCTGCCGCTTACGCTGGCTCCCGGCGTGTCGAGTGCCAGTGGTGCCTCGGGGCTTGGGAAACCCCCGCATCATCTTTCCAAGTCTCGCTTTTCCTGTGATGATAAAAGGCAAATTACAGCTCTCCAGAATCGCGTCTGCAAATGGTTCCCATCCTGTGTCTGGGATGACCAAGGAAAACAAACGGCATGAATAAATCATGAAATTTGCAGAACATACGTTTTGCCAGAGACAAAGTAGATTCAGATCTAATGTTCTGTGCTCCGAGCTAAATTTAGAGCTCGTGAGTTTGGACAGACTTCTCATATTGCCAGGCAGGGTCTCGGGCCCTTCGCGCAGATTGCAAACATCCTGCATTCTTGGCTGTTTTCGCGTCGGGATCCATACTCTGTTACCTTTCCAGGGAGAGTTCAGCTCTGGCCTTTCACACAGAAAGAGCCAAGCGCTTTGAGAATAATTAGCAGCTGATAGTTTTACATCATGCTACCAGATCGCTTGGCCTCTCTTTGCAGCAGAGGAGGAGAGGGCTTCAGCTGAACAACTCCAGAGTTAGGCCAGCGAGAGCAGACCCGGCCCCGCTCGCTGTCCGATGGAAATGCAAACGCCTGCCCGCGGGCTGCTGGCTCCCTGGGCCGTTTGGGCTCTGCATCCTCTGCGTGCGAAGTTTCTGTGTTGCAATTACCAGCCTGGTTCCTAGAGGCTATAAAGCTGTCCTCGGCAGGCCGTGATGGATGGTGCTGTGCTGTTCGAGTGGCCTTTTCTAGGGGGTGTTGCTAGCTTGCTGGCGCGTTCCTTGAGGTGATCTTCTGCTGCTCCGTTGCTTCGGAGCGAGCCACAGTTCCCCGCTGCTTTCACTTCCCAGTCCAACCGGTTGCTGGGAGGCTGCGCTTCGTGTTTTCAGTGCTGATGGCCAAAGCAAAGGAACGGAGCTTTTTTCCTCAAAGCACAGAGTTCACCAGCATGACTCAACTGAGGCTCCAGATGTAGCTCCTGATGGCCGGTTATAGAGAATCCCACCTTTATTTGTTATTCTGAGCTACTTGTACGTGTTTCTGTACGTTTCTTCCTTCTGTTTATTCTGAAAGAGTTAAACTTTATCACTCCGTCAGCGTTGGCGAATTAGCTCCGTCATATGGGATCGTTTCTCTTTCCTCTTAAACGACTTAGATGATTGACCAACAAAATTCTTGATCCAAAATTTGCTTTTGGGTAACATTCAAGGGTTTGGACTTCAGGCTTCATTACTGGAGAGCCTGAGAGCCCGCCTGCTGGTAGAGTCTGAGCTGTCCTACCACATCCAATGCACCTTGCTCGTTATCGCGCTTACTCATTTGCAAATTCAGAGAAATGTTTGCAGTAAGTTTCTAGGATGTCTTACTCATCTCTCAAATGTATTTAAGGAGGGTGGGATCCACCTCACTTAGACTGAGCCTACATTTTAGCTGGAATCAGACATAGGTCCCTCTGAGATCGATAGACAGAGGTCGTGCCCCAAGGAGAGAGTGCTTCGGTCCTCCTCGTGATGGCCAGGGGAGGTTTAAGGGAAGGCCCGAGGGAGATGTCCGCTCTCCACTGGTTATAGGAGCTGCTCACGTGCCTGGCCAAGGCTGCACCCAACTTTCATGTGGCGAGATGGATTCTGGCTGCAGGCGCGTGTTTTCGGAGGCATTTATGTGCCTAAACAATCAGAAGACGCCTTGCAAGATTTACAGAGAAGTTCTTCAGTTCCACTGAAATAAATGGGATTTAGTTTACATAAGGCAGACTTTTGGGAAACCTGATGTCTCACGTATTTGTCTAAACACTTCAGAAGAAAGTGTGCCTGAATGTTCTCTCAAAGTAAGGTCAGATTTGGCTGACAGACATTTAATACGTTTGATCTTAACGTGACCTTCAGGAAATAACAAACTGTTTTTTTTTCAAAATAAATGCTTCTTTTTTTTTCAGAAGAATTGAAAATAGAGCCTTTCCTGCTGCTTCTTTTGAGTGATGCATTCCTTCCCACCAAGGTCCTGCCGACACCGCCCTGCCTGGCATGGAACAATGCCTTCTCTTGATGACAAGGGGAAGGTGGCGTTGTCCAAGTCCAGTTATTCCTTGGGATGTGCAGGACTACAAGAACTCTTTCAGTCCCCTTAGAGACTCTCTCTATATCTTTCTTTTCTTAAAATACTAGGAAACGGCACTGTCAGCCAGCTTTCATCATGTCCCTCAACTGCTAGGCCTGGTTTCAGAGAGGAGACAACTTCACGCTCATAAAATTCCAAAACAACAAGGAAACAGCGAAACAAAAACCCCCTTGTGTGCTCAGGTCCAGACGTCCCTTCTGGAGCTGTAATTTGTGGCTGTCTGCTCCCTTCAGCGTGGTGGCACCGATTTCCTCACTCCTCCTGAGCTCCTGCCATCTGTCCCAGCCCTGGAGAGGGGCTGCTCCGCTTGCTGCTGCTCCTTTCTTGGAAGGGGAATAAATCTTCAGCCACCTGTCAAACCTGCGTGAAATTCAGACGTGGTAAAACCCAGCGCGGTCGCTAAATGCAGCTACTCTTTCCTTCGTTTGTGGTCTTGGTGCCCGTGCTTCTGCTCGTGAAAGCTGTGCTACGTGAGCAGGTGTGTGTGTCTGCATCCAGCTGTGCTCCCTCTGCAAGATGGCAGCTCGTCACATCTGGCTGTACGTGATTATACCGCTGAGAAATCACCTTGTTCTCATTTTGAAGTAGTGAAGATGGCAGAAGGTCCCTTTATTCACAGTAATCAATTCGAGTTGGAGGGTCCTTTAAACTCGCAGACAAAAGAATAGCGAGATCCAGTAAGCTGGAGCTACCAAAGGTCAAAGCAGAAATAAGACGGAAAGCTTTTGTACGGAGCATAATTAATCATCCCAACATCCTTTTCAGATGTATGGCAGATTTTCTATCACTTAGAGCCTTTAAATAATGACTGAATATTTCTCAAAGTTAGATTTAAGACGAGCAACAAGTTACTGGGCCAGGCGCAGGAATCGTTGCAAGAAATTCCTAGCCGGTTCCAGGGAAGCACAGCACGGAGTCCCTACGCTGGATATTTTGGTAGCATCGCTGCCTGCTGTGGGATCCCACTATTAATGAGTAAAATGTGGTGTTTCTCCTCTGCGAGGAGGCTCAGAGCCTGCAGGTCCCAGTGCAGGAGCACACAGCTCATGTGCTCTACTGCAAATCCTCTCCAGGCTTCCAAACACATCCGTCCGAGGCTCCTGTTACCTCTCAGGAGCAGTGCCTTTCTCCCCTGTGCACTTTTCTTGGCCCCAGACTTCATCCCAGGAGACCAGATCTCTTCCTACCCACACACCATAGGAGGGCAGAGAGCTCATTTGATAAAGAAATGCTAAGAAGCGTTTCTTTAGGAAGTTGCTTTCAGTGTTCAAAGTTACGGGATGCTGGAGATCCAAATGTGACCTTCAGTGTGGGCAGCCCTGAGCCCAGGATCCCTCCCTCGAGGTCCCGAGCTACCGGTCATCTGTTAAATAAGTGCCTCCGAGGGTCTCGGGTGGGAAATACAAGACCAAGTGGTGCAAAATAGAAATGAACTTTTGGGTTCTGGCCTTGGAGCACCCCAAGCACCGATGGAGTAGCCTGGTGACGGAGACTGAAGGAAGAAGAGGCAACGTGGGATGGGAGTGCAGTGGGAGCCGTGCGCTGCTGTTTTCAACATGGGCCCAGCCACTGACAGGACGTGTGGCTTGGGCCAGCTGCCGTGCCAAGCTCCCTCTGGAGAACAACAGGTTTGGGCTTTTTTCCTTCCCTAACTTCTTGCAAAAGAGAAAGAAAAAAAAAAAAAAGCTGGAACATCCTCACTGGAAAAACAGATGCAGCCTCTTGGAGCCCAGCTTTCTCTGGTAAATAAACTTCAAGATGAAATCAAACCAAACAAAGCCGCTAACTAACCCAGCCCTGCTGCTAAAGTGTTTTGCTGGCTTTTCAAATGTCTTTGTGATGATTCTGTTCTTCCCCTGTTCTCCCAGCGCCATGTCGAAGCGTTACATGACTTGAAAGCCCGAAAGTCGTGGAAGGGGGTAGGAGGAGGAGGAAAACACAAAGCAAGTCGTACAGACGGCGATCGGGGGGAGAGGGGGTGTTTTTTTTCACAAGCCCCAGTAACCACATGAAAGCTCTTTAAAAAATAACAAAACCGTCATCTCCATAGCAGGTCTGGTAGCGCAGGTAGTAAAGGCTGGTATTAATTACCCGATCGAGCTTATTGCTGCAGGTGGAAGCTCGTCAGAAGCTAAATACTTGGGTGGCCAGGCACACGGCTTTCCATAAAGCTAATGGGACACCTCGCCAACCCCCGCCTCCATCCCAGCGCCCAGGAGGGGACGGGGAGCAGGCTTCCAGAGGACATCGAGCTGAGAAATCCCCCCCGGAGCCTGGTCTGGCTTTGCAGAGGCACCTGGAGCCAGCTGCGTGCAGCCGTGCGTGCCTGCGTGCAAAGCAAACCTGTTGGAAGAAGAAGCGCTCGGGTGACACGAACAGCAGCCGCTCGGAAGCCGGCGCGGTGGGTGCTCCAATTAACAGCGCCACGCCGATCGCTGCGGCTCACGAGTTCATTGCAAAAGACAGACAGACATCCGCAGGGGTCTTAAAATAATGACTGCTTTCATCCGGTGATTGGCAGAGATGGGGTGACAAGGATGCGCTGCTTAGCATAAACTGGCTTTTTCTTCCTTTTTTTTTTTTTGGATACCAACAGAAGACGTAACGCGGGCAAACAGCAGCTCCGGGGAGAGGTGGCAGGGCCGCAGCAACCTTGGCTTTGCTCTCCATGTGTCAGTCGGGGTCTTCCCAAAGGGCTCAAGCCTCAGGCTCCAGAAGTGGGCAAGCCTTGTGGCCTCAAGCGCTCCACAGCGCTCTTTGTGCTTTCCAAGGCCTCCTTTTCCTCACTGGGGTCAATTCGTCCCCTCTTCCATCGCTGGCCGCCCTCCTACAGATGAAGAGACTTCCCTTCACCTTCAGCCCCTTCGGTCTCTCTGGCTTAGGAGCAGCCTGCGACCTCTAAGGAGATACCAGCTTCAGGGCCGTCCCCACTTCGAATCGATCACTGGGGTGTCCATGCGCTAAAGTTTGTGCCAATTCAGGTTTTTCATGTGTTTTCTGAGATTCCCAAGGTCTTACTGTGATTTATTTCTCTTCAACTAGGCCCAGCAATAGAAAATAAGAAGAGTTTATTACCTCTTTTATAATTACACTCTGGCCTTTTAAAGTACTTTTCAGCTAGGGACTTCAAAGCCATTTGCCAAGTTTCATGGACTAAGTCTCAGCATGAAGTGCCACCTTATTTTTCAGCTCAGAAAAGTAAAGTGTTTTCCCCAAATATGTGAGGAGCTGAGCTGGGATTAGACCCCGGACCCCCGGCTCACAATCCCTTCCTTTAACTGCTGGCTCAGCACCGCTCCTTCTGGCATGGGAAAAGCAATTGGGAATAAGAAGCTCTTGCTGGGGCGGGCAGTCTGTAGGGGATGGAGTTACATTTTTTTACAATAAAGTATTCTTTAGGACCGGGCTGTGATTTGAGACGAACTCAAGCTGCAGAATTCATTGGTGCTGCTAGGATTGAATACTGAAAACCCCGGAGCGCAGAGGCATTCGAGTCGGAGGCTTGGGACCTATCGCCGTGGGTGATGTCCCTTGCAGGGGTCTGGAGCACTTATCTCTCGCCCTCAGTGCTTCACTTGGCCACTCAGGAGAAGAGACGGGAGGGCTTTCTGTGCCGTGTCGTTATGATTCCCCTCTTCGTATTGACCAGCTCAAAGTTATTTGTGGAACTAATAGAAGGGGCAAGACTTTCCGCTTGAGATGCTTTCCTTGTCTGCCTCTTACATAGCTGTGCGTTTGGAATGTATGTCGAAATTGGAGAAAAAATGGATGCTGACTTTATTTTCTTTGCTCTTTCACTTGGGCATGGCGGGCTGTTTGCAAACTGAACTCAAATGGAAGGCCACGAGAGCTTAAACCTGACGGAAGCGATGCGGGAGCAGATGAAATGCCGTTCTCCAGAAGCCTCCCTGTTAATCTGTGCCGACGCCTCTTGAGCATCAGGGTTAAGAGACAATAAAGAACGTGGGGCAACGGGGATTGAGACAAAAAAGTGAATTAGTGAATTAATGAAGAAAGATCTTGAGAAAAATGTCTTTGATACCTAAAAATAACCAATGGTGTGTATTAGTCTAAAGCATATTTTCAATGCAGGGATAAGTGCACGCAGCAGGGAGGAAAATACAAGAGGGAAGCTGTAGTAGAGAGCATAGAGGGTGAATTTAACTGACAATAGATCACTAGAGCCTGTGGTATCGCGTTTAGAGGGTTAAAAGGCTAAACATCTTTGTATTTAACAGAAGATGCTCCTAGAATTCTCAAAAAGAAAAGATGGAGAGAAAATCTGTTGCCTGGGAACTTGAAAGAGATGCACTTCTGCGCCTGGAGTCTGGAAGGCTGGGCATGTGTCCATGGGGAGACCCAACGGGCCCGTTTCTCTTTGGCACCGCAGGGAACAGCCTCGGTCCTGGGGGGTTTTCCATCAGTGAGACCGCTCCTGGGTGTTCCTCTCGTCCTGCCCCATGTCGAGGTGGCTCCAGCGTTAATTGATCTGCATTATGACGAGAGGAGGAGTGTTCAGGGCCTTGAGGAGAGCAACACTTGTGACCATTTTGCTGGAAATTGCTCATGGGTTGTAAGCAGACTGGGGCTTACGAGGGCCAGAATCAAACCAAACGATTATGGCTCAGAAAACTACTGTAATTTCCTAATCATTGTCTTCACTAGAATTCTACCACAGACTCTTTGAATCAAAAAGTCACCCTTTTCTTCTCTGGGAAGACATACTCCAGGTAACCTGCCTTCTCTATAACCAATAAATGGCATTCTTGGAGAACAAAGATCTGAGGGTGCTCGATAGAAAGGAGAAACACGAACAAAGCTGCACCATACGTTAAAATCAGCAAAACCGCTTAAGGCAATCCAATCGCATTTTTTTATTAGTATTGTGTTGTGATGCTAAACAGAAAATGACAACTGTGAATAAGATAAAGGTCTTCATCGTGCATGAGAAATGTAAATTGTTACTTTAAGGAGAGATTTTTTTTTTTTTTAAATCCCATAAAACATTTATAATAACATTTTACAAAATTAAGAAGGGGAGAATTGGCTTGAAGTCTTCTAAACCCATTAAATTTGCATGCTGTTGTTCAAAGCAATGGTTAAAAAAGCAAGAAGGTCTAGGAGGCATGAGGATATGCATTTGAATACATATTTGACGGTTTTATCTGAGGATCAGAAATCCGGTACTTGAAGCGGTTCAGGGCTGAACAGAAGTTCTGCCCGTGGGTTAGGCTGAGAATTTCTTAGCAGCGCATGGCTGAGGTGGAGCCACGCTGCGGAGGGGACAAGAGGCTCATCCCCAGGAGATGCTGGACACAGCTCGGGGACAAGGCTCTGGGGACACCCACCTGCCCGGGGACCCCACGAGCGCGGCTCCGTCCTCCTCCCGTGGCTCCTGGAGGAGCTTTCCCCACCGCTCCGAAGGCGCCCAGCTCCCATTCCTGGCGGGAGTAGCGATTTGTTCCGTTCTCAAGAAAAATTAATTGTGGCGAAGGGATGAATGCGAGAGCTTGAAGCGAACGGGTGACTCTGCCCGGAGAAGCTGGCGTTTGGCAAACAAACACGAGCAGCAGCGGCGCCGCGTGTCGTGCTGAAATCCCGACTGGGGTCGGCGGAGCGGTGGGAAACCCACTCGCTGCGTTTTGTTGGTTAATAATTACATTTTTCATATTTTATTTATTTCCTCAAAAGAAACAAGTAATTATTACACAATCCTTTCCCCATACCACTTTGGAAGATTTATCAATTATAATCTAGGAGAACGGCCCCGTGTTAGACTTCAAATGTGTCTCATTAAAGATATTTTTTAGGAAGAGTGGCGGAAAAACAAAGAACTGCTGTGCTGTTGTCTTTTGCTTCTCTTTAATGTCGGGTTCAGAAGTAATGATGTTGGGAACAATCATTCTTCAAACCTCTGTTTCCTTGTGTTTACTCATTAAACACGAGAACCAGGTGCTCTCATGGGGAAATGCTCATTCTAACATTGGCTTTAGAAATCAAAAGTCTCTTCTCCTTCGCTAACAAGCACTGCTTTGCAGGGAAGGGACCGGGAAAAAAGCAAGCAGGACCTGCTTAAAAAAATATGTTAGTACCTAGCCCTGCAGTATTAGCTTGTAGAAATCGTCCTGGTTTTAGAGAGGTACCGGTGGGAGGCGTGTGATTATGGGGTCTTCGTGCTGCCTAAGGGTTGGTCTCGGTGTGCTGAGCTCCCTGCATTGCTCGCAGTGAGAGAGGGGCTCCCATGGGGCTCGGCAGAGAAGGTTGGCCCCGGTGCTTGCTTGATGTCACCACCAAGGGTTGGAGGTAGGAAGAGGCTTTCCCTTCGGGTGGAGGCTCAGGAGCTGCCATAAAGGCATCTGCAGCAGGAGGCAGGGTGCAGAGGGCTGCGCTGCGGGGACCTATCTGCCTAGGAAGGGCCTTGAGCGTTCTGGCAGCATGCTGAAAACTTTCGTATTCCCATGAAGGGGTCGAAATTTTGGACAAAAAGTAGAATTCTTTTCTCGAGGAGTAGAAAACTCTTGTTTCTCTGGGAAGTGCTTTTTTTTTTGAGAGATTTCACACATCCTAATTTTAGCACCTCTTTGGTGAAGCTCAGGACTTTGGCACCGATTTGAACCGGTGGCTCCCCCCGCTGCACGTGACAGCAGAGGCAGAAGCGATCCGTTCAGGTATCGATACCCACCAGTAGGGCTTCAAACCACCAAATGGCCTTAACTGGGGTTTTCTCAGTGCTTTGCTCCAGGGCTGCCCCGGCCCCGCCGGCTGCTGAAGGCTCGGGGCGCCTTTGAGCAACGCCGTTGATGCAGAAGCTGAAGATCTGTGTTAAAAGCTGTGAATGCTGCTCTCCCGTTTCCAGCCCACCTTCCCAGAGCCAGTCGCTTAAACTTTTTACTCGTCCTGCAGGAAAGCCTGTTAGTGGGAAGATATCAAGGGGAAGCTGTATAGATCTGATTGGCAAGCTGTGTTCTTAGTTCTTGGTGCTTTTTTGAGTCGTCGTCTTTTCCCCAGCAGTGCCTTTTAATTCTGGTTTTAGAGCTGACCTTGTTACTGTTGTTAGTACAGTTTTTTTTCCTTTCCCTTTTTTTCGGCGTAGCACTTCTGTAAATGTTTTTGTTCTTTGTTCTAGTTCACTGTCCCTTTGAGGTTCCTTCTGATGTCTAGTCAGTGGCGTGTTTTTGATAAATCCTTCCCTAGCTGGTGCATCTTCTCTCCAGGTATCAAAAATCAGGGCAATGGTTATTGAAGGGACGCTCATTAGAGCGATACATGATTTCACTGCTGCTGCCGCGACCGAGGAGTGGGTGCCTCCGAGTCAACAAATGGGCAGCGTTTAAACGAAGGAGCAGGAGACCTGCCCGGCAAGACCCGGCGGGTGCACCGCCGCCGAGCGGGGCCCTTTGTGCGCGGGGCTTTGAAGGTGTGATGGGGGAAGCAGGGGCTGCACCCCGAGCCCTCCGCCGCCCGCTCCTGTGCTGCCATCGAGGGGCAACAGCAGCCTCCTGGGAGGTCTGGTACAGCACAGCTGGGCTCAGAGGTTTAAGGTGGTGGTAAAAATGGGAAGCTGGGCAGAATGGGCTCTGCTTTGTAACCCTCTGTTGCTTACAGCCTCTCCTTGCAGGGTGTGTGAGGGGGCTGTGAGATGGGCATGAGGCTGCCTGGAAGGGCTACAGAGCTCCTCGAGTCCTGCTGGTGCTCCAGATACGCTGGCTGCACCAAGCCCTTGGACCAGGCTTGGCTGAACCAAAAATATCTGGAGCAGAACCCAAGTCACAGGCAGGTCAGAATGCTTTCTTCATGCGTGAAGGGTTCAAGGTGATGCCATCTCCCTGGGAACCCTTCTTTTCTATCCATCTCCAGGCATTAGGGAGGTGCACAGGGTATTTCTGAACCCAACAAAAAAACGTGTTGTGTCTTCTCTAGGTCCTCTGTGGCCAGGGAGCAGAGCAGGGAGGAGGTCCAGCAGCTCCAGGTTCTTTGTAGCAGCCAAAAAGACACTGGGGGAATCTGGGGATCCTCATAAAAGGGAAACCGGCAGTCCCACCTCTGTACTTTCCCAGCACAGACCTTTTGTCTTGGATTATTCAGGAACCTTTCTTGTGTTATGCATGGTAAATAGGCTTTCCTTGAGTCTCTCTTATGTTAGAGGTTTAACAACGCAGAGGGCTTTGTTCTGGTTACAGGCATTGCAAAGAACATCTCCAAGGTTTGTTTACACCAAAGGGCAATGGCCTAATAATCCTCGGCGCATCATGCAAGGGCTTGCAACAGGAAAGGTAACGTCTAATGACCTTGATTTCTTAAATGCCTTCCAAACTCCTCCTCAAACACTAGAGGGTGAAGCTCTACAATTCCACTGAAAAGTAAGTAGCAGAGGGAAAATGAGCCACCGAAAGGTCAAAGACGGTGTCTGAGCCTGGAGTCTTGGCTGCTTTGATTATGTCAGCACTGCCCTATATTCTGAGAACCTTTAGGAAATTAAAGAACCCCTTAGTTGGACAAAGCTGAAGTTAAAAACGAGATTAAGTGGCCTCTGGCAATGCCTTTTGTACTTCTGAAATATTGCAAGATGCTGCTCCCTGAGCAGGCAGGCCCCGTTGGAAGCGCTGAGGATCCAGCAGAAATTCTGCCCGAGTCCGACGTGACACAAATTCACAGGAACAGCAGCAAAGCAACTGAAACAGGTAGCCTTAAAATAAATCCAACCTTAAATTCTCTTCCCGGTTTCACTTTAGGAATCAAACCAAGTGCCAAGTGCAAACGCTGGAAGTACATCCCGTAATTTAACATTAACTTCTGCTTGTTGCAACTTGATAGGCATACTCCAAATGCACCACTGCTTTGTTCTGGCTCTAATTCACCCCTCCACACCTGCCTAAACTGCCGGTGACTTTCTCAGCTGGATGCACAGGTACACGTCCCGGCGCTGAGCTGCGTCAGCAAACGCTGTGCCTTGCTGCTTTAAAAAGATTGCAAAATGCTTGGTTGGTGCCAACGAGCAAGCCTCGTGCAGCCAAAAATGAAATGCAAATAGGAGGTTTGGCCCATCGCTGGTGAGGCTCTTCAAAGCAGGACTCCCCTTCCTGTGATGTGAGGACTTTGAGATGGAATCCCCCCAAGCAAGAGCAGCTCTCAGAAGGGATGCCAGCACCTGGTAAAATCAAAGCTTTGAAGACGGGCCTCCCCATTGATAGAAGTCTTTGCATAAGTACCCTCCTATCTTCTCTGATGCCTTTCCAGTGTCAGCAAACTGGGAGCTACAGGCTCGGGAGCGGGGTGGGATCCCTCACCGGCACAGCAGGTCTCTCGGCTGGAGGCTACCGCCCAACCGCGCGTGGATCCGGCTGACCTTTGGGGTCTGGCAGGTGAATTCCAGCAGGTCTTGCTGGGGTGGTTGAAGATGCTATCGCACCTCCACTTCCCCTCCGAGGTCCTACCCCCCTCTCCACTCCCTCGTAGCGCTGGCAGAGCCGAGCGGTGCCGGCACTGAGAGCACTTGAGGGAAAACCCAGCGGCTTCCCTTCGGCGGGCGAGGAAGGGAGGTTTTCCACCAGACTCTGCACGGAGCAGCAGGGCCAAGCCTTTGATTCCCCACGCTGCGGGAGCAGAAACCTCCTGCAGACGCTGGGCAGGGAGGTGACGGGGCTGGAGCAGCGCAAAAAGCTTTTGCAGATCTCGCCTGGAGCACTGAGGAGCCAAATCCTGCATTTTGGGTCTCCTTGAGGGATGTGATGGTGTGACAGAAGAGGGTAAATACTACGATTTGTCTTCATGGATCGTTGTTTGTCTTCCGGCAGAAGCACGACTCTTCCCACCACCTCCTCCCTCAACTTTCTCAAGAGAACCAGCCCCTTCATCCCCTCCCCAGAGCCACCCTCTTCCTCAGGTTGCTCTCCACCAAAGCAATGCTTTCCCCGCAGAATATCGATGCCCCACAAATGCTTGTGTTATTATTTGGTTGGGCACCATTTTACTTTAATGTCTGACCTGCTGAATCACAAGGAAGAAATACTTTCTGGTCTGAATTGTGTCTTTGTTTTAGAGGAGCCTCAACCTCTCCTTTTTCCTGGTCCCTGAAAGATTCCCACCAGCAGGGCATAAGAAACAGGAAGGAGCGAAGCTTCATCTCACCTTTCATCCCTTCCTCTAATCAAGTGGCACTGCTCAGGGCCCCGCAATACCTGTCTGGGAACCTGTTTGGGGGTGAGAGCTGCTCTCTGGCCAGGAAGCAAGGGGGTGGAAATGAAAAGCAAAGCCCTCGGGCTCTCCCTGGGAAGAGGAACTGGGAGTGCTGTGGCTTGGGCACACGAGAAAGGCGTTGGCTAAGGAAGTGTCGGTGGAAGTCCTTTGGTAGATGCAGAAGGGCAGGAGCGCGTGCCTGGTGTGCTCCTGGTGAGACCAGCGTGGGCTGTGCTCCAAGCACAGAGCTGAGAAGTCATCTCGCTCCTGCGTTCGTCTTCCTGCAGGTCCCTGAAGATCTGCTGTGCCTAGTCGCGGGGTGCTTTGGGAGGGAGATGGATGCTTGCGTTAAAATGCCCGGGAGCGGGTTCCTGTGCAAGAAGGGTCCCTCCGGGGGTCCCTCCTGCGGGGCATGGCTGCTCTTCGGTCTGCACAGTGGGAAACCTCCCTGTGGTTGCCCAGCTGGGTAATTTTGGTCATCTCAAAATGTTTTCCATCCGAACAGGAAGCCCGCTGCTTGCATCCACCAAGCCCACAACCGGAGACCTCCATTAAACACGAGACTGGAAGTATGTGAAAACTGCGCGTTTCAGTCTTACTGACTTACCTGTTCTCAAAGGGAAAAACAGCAAAGAATTACTGGCGTAAGCGTGGAATAAGGCTTTTCAAAGGAATTAGCCCAGGCAAGGCCCAGGATAAGAGCATTTTCAATAATAGCATTAGGACAGGAAGAAGCACAGCAAGAAATGCCAACCGTAGTCTCTAAATGCTTAAGCAACTTGAAATCTAAAGATGAAAAGGCACCGTACACTATTTACTCTTATTAATGCCGAATTGTACAGAAGTACATTTATATTTTATACTCCTTTGAACTGGGAAATACATATAATTCCCCCAAGAGGATAAAGTATTTTTGCACTGAAGGATTAGAGAGGTGCTTTAAAAGGAAATTTAAGGTACAGCTCGAAAAGGGACGGAGGTTTGCCAGTAGGACTGGCTGCTGCTCTCACGCTTTCATGGTGCCCAGAGCTGGAGCACCACGGCTGCTTCTTGAGAGCGAAGGGGACGGAGCTGCGTGCAAGCGGTCCAAGAGATCTGAAGGGAATTGCTGTGTTATTTGAGGGCGGAGTTGTGCCTAAAAATCAAGGGGCTGATGGATGTCTGACCGCTCGCCGTCCTTTGTAAGGGTCTCCGCCGCTGTGACCCACTGGACCTTGGCTGTCCGCGGCCAGAGCCTTTGTAAGGCACTTCCAGCACAGCCTACCTCCTCGAAACCGGGGAGCAGAAAGTGGTTGCTCGTGCTGAATGTTCCCATTCGAACCCAAGCCGTCACCTCCTCCGACGCGTTTCTCTGTTGGAAGGTTATTAGGAGTGACAAGCCTCTAGTAACGCAATCTATCATTTGAATAAAGGAGCCGCTGTGTTCTGCAGGTGACTCCTTTGTGGTCATGCTCGGAGGAATAGCGCAAGGAATGATCACGCATGCCTTCGAACTTTGTAGTGGGACACAAAGGGTAGAAAAGATAAATAAAAGCCAAGCAGCATTCGCTTGCACCATCGAGTTCATGTGCTCCATCACATCAGCTGGAACGGCAGAAGGATACGGCCCCTTTGGAAACGAGGCCACACCTGAGTCTTTTATTTGCTCCAACACATCAGACCAAACCAGTCACATAACGAGCCTAGAAATATTTCCCTGGGGCGACACAATCCCTTTTACCCGGAGACCTCCTGTCCCACGGCCTCGCTTGGTCCCTCGCTGGTGTCCTCCCCCCCCAGCCACGCTCACGGGCTAATTACAGGATGTTCGTTCCCTGCAGGTCCCTGCGCTCCTTGGCACCGGCCCCTTCAGGCCAGCGGTGCCCAGGGCGCTGCCACGGCCGCCAGGGATCGGGGGCAGCGATTTCTAACCAGCAAACACGGGTTTGAAACCTCCATTGTAGCAGCCCACCGTGGGGAGGGGAAGAGGAGCAGATAATGAGCTACGGCGTGATCAACCGCGAGAAGAAGGTATAAAAGATAGAGACCATTAGAAAAGAACAAGGCTTAAATGCCATCTGAGATTTTAGCTGAAAAGGCCTTTATTAGGTTAAAAAAAAAATCTACATTTAACAATATCGAGTACCCAGTCCTGTAGATTTCTACCGCAAACTCCTCTGAAGTAAACTACAAAGGATTGTGATGTTTCTTCTTTCAGACTTTTTTTTTATATGAACTTTTTTTTTTTTTTTTTTTTTTAAGGCACCGTATCCCAGTGAACTATCCTCCATTTCTTTTTCTTGCTGAAGCTGCAGATGTACATTATGCTAGTGTGAAAAAAAGCTAATTAAACTGCATAGACTCTGCAGGAGGCAGCGAAGGCCTGCAGTGCACGGGGGATGATTGATTTGGACTGTCACACAGCTCTGCTGGGTGTCATAACTTAGTGACAAATAAAGGATTACAGTGTCCCAGAGTAACTCTCTCCCTTTTATTGTTCACCAGACATCAAAGCACAAAAGCATATTAGCATTTTTAATAAGTAGTTAGGTCAGTCGTGGCTTATAGTTTGGAATTACTTTATGTAAAACTAAAAAAAGAAAGAACGAAAGAAGACCCAAACTTATTGGTAGAATAAAAATATAATACCCACAAGGCAGGAAGGATTCTTCCATCGCTTTCGATGGAGCGTGTGTTATTTGTCTAAAACATGCAGGGAATGCGAGTTCCCAGCCCATTGTCTGAGAGCTAGATTCTAGCTATAAAAACATTGTTAAGAAGTTGAAAACATTTTATCAAAAAAGCCATTATTGAACTTCCAGCGTTACAGGCCTGCCTGGCGCATTATTTGCGCATTTTTCATGGGGAGCTTATTGTTTTCTGCTTACAATTAGCAGTATAAAATGATTTTTTTTAATCACCTTATCTCTAATGAACATGTATCCCTGGAAATGAAATGGTGGGTATCTTGCACTTTTTAAAAAAAATATAATTTGAGGTTGTTTATTTTAAACAAACAGAACTTAGATATGAAAATGTGAACCAGGACGGAATAATGAAGCTGGTGTTCTTATCAGGATACAATTAGCTCGGCGTAATTGCTAACGTCTCCCTTTGAAGTGGGCAGAGCCCTTTCTGATGGGGCTGTTCTGTTCTGCAGACATGGCACGAGCGGGACGGCGCGCAAAGCCCCGCCGGCAGCTGGAGGCTCGGAGCTCCCACCCCAAACGGAGGGGACCCCAGTGACGGCAGCCGTCGGAGGCCTGTGCTCACAGCTCTGGTAGGAAGCCTGATTTTGGGGCTGTTAAGATGTTTATAAATACCGGGGGGGAGGCTGAGCGAAGTCTAACTGGAGACACCGCTCTCTGCAGCGCACTTGATCAAAGGCAGAGGAGGGAGAGGTGAGGCTGGATGGCACCAAAGCTGCCCTCGGCTACCACCGACCCCATGCCTGCAGGATCAGGCCCTGGCTGGAGCAGGGTCTCTTGTGACAAGGCTTCAATAAGGATGCAGACAACACCGTCCTCAGCTCCCCTCTCACTGGCACAAAAGTCATGGAAACATTCTCAACTTTTGAGATGCAGTCGCTAAAATCAGTTTTATTTGCCTGCCCAGCCCTGTTAGGGCTTGCTGTTGTGGCACGGTCATTAAGTCTTGTGCTGGGGTCTGGGGAATTAACCCTGTACTAACTGCCCTGTTGTATCTCGGGGCTTCCCTCCATCCCCTGCTGCCACTGGATATCCCATAGCATGCCCTATCCAGCACTAGGATAGTTCTGGAAGCTGGAGGCAGGTTTTCTGAACTTAATCTGCAAAACAAGGAAGGAAAGCACAAATTTATTCTGCACTTTGTGTGAAAAAGCCCCATTTCAGTGTGACACCTAACCAAGCACTTGTCGGGTGTGCCTGATACATCCCCTTCGTTCCGGTCCCAGGCTGTTGAGGTCGTTGGCGCGAGCAATGGTACTGCTGCACACA
Organism: Nettapus auritus; assembly: GCA_011076525.1. Taxonomy (NCBI): domain Eukaryota; kingdom Metazoa; phylum Chordata; class Aves; order Anseriformes; family Anatidae; genus Nettapus; species Nettapus auritus. The sequence continues at coordinate 9,866,430 of CM021782.1, read as the reverse complement.
CAGCAGCCTGTCCTGGGGGCATCTCCCATCCCTCCCAGTTATTTCCTTGCTTCTGAGTTTCTTAGATTTTTTGATTTTCTTATAGGCCCTTTCCTTACTTATCTGCAGCCTTCTTGCCATCACGAGCACCAGACATCCCTCCATCGAGGACTGGCTGCAGGAGGGGAAAAGCTGTGGTAGGAGAGAAGAGCGTGTATTTTTAGGCTGTCTCTATACAGTTTAGGAGCTGAAAACAAGGGAGAGAGCCAAGATGTTGGTGGAACTCCAGCAAACATGCCATAGACCGTCCGTGGTTCAAGACCCATTTAGGGAACTGCTGGAATGGGCCCGAACAGCTGTAAAGCAGATACAGTTTTCATATTATCCTGGAGAGATGTTTCCTCCTTTTTTATAACAATTCTTTTAATACTCTTTAAAATGAAAACTTCATTTTCTTGGTATGAAATTACCTTTAAAAAATAAATAAAAATCAAAGAACTTAGCAAGAGTAAAAAACCTGGCGCGTGGATACCCATGAGATAGGCACCTTATAAATACCTGCGATAAATAACAAAATTGGCATGAAAGTAATCTTAAGAGTCTGCCTTTCATTTCCAAAGACAAGAAAGCGTTTCTCACTTGAGGTTGAAATAATGCTGTTAACCTATCATCTTGTGCCTACGCGAAAGGCACTTAAGATACGGTGGAGATGTCCAAAGAGCACAGGATTGTATTTACCCTTCTGGAGGTGCCAAAACTCTGAGACACGGTGCAGGAATTTTTGATGATGGAATTTCCGCCTAAATTTAATTTCCTTTCTTTGGTTCAAATAAAAATCTTTCATTTAATTTTAACGTAGTGCTTTTTAGTAAATCCAAACCTACCAGACTTCAGGGCACGTCAGCCTACATCCAGAAGTGAGTTTTGCAACGTGAACCCACCGCTGGTGCTTGTGCGGGTGCACCACGACCCCTTTCAATTACCGCCTGCTCTCGGGGATGCAAGGACACGAAGGAAGAGTCAGCCTTCACGTTACAGGCGGGCTGGAAGTCTCAACAGGACATAGGATCTGAATGTTGGAGGTTCTTAATCCTGGCAGGAGTCAGCAACTGGCTTCTGTACTCCCACTACAAAAGGCCATTTGCATGAGGGTTGGCGCGAGCTCCGGCCCCCAGGACCTGCTGTTTGTGCAGAACTGCAGTGACTTCCTCCTTCCCCCAGAGGAGTCGATATTGCAAACTGGTTTTATTTCCTCTATTGGGCGCATCAGCCTAATTTATGCATACTTGCTCTGTGTTGTCCAGTTACTTCGTTAGACATTTCAGGGATCTGCGAGTCTCCCGTTTGCGATTCCTGCGTGCTCACTTGCTCTTGTAATTTGGGAGGCTCCTGAACATTTGAAAAAACGATGGCTTCATTTGTTTTTCCAAGTTCTTACTGAATCACTTGTTAGTGTACAAGTGACATTCCAGGCATCGGATTAATGAAAGCTCCTTTCTTCTCGGTACAAGTTCTATTACGTCAGAAATTTCTCCACACGCACACCAGTTCCAGTTATCTGATTGATATACTTAGACATCACACATGAAATATGCCTTTATTCGTGTATTTGTGTCTGTAAACTGAAAAGGACCCTTTATTCCGAAGGAAGAGTCCCGCAGCTCGGAGCTGAACTGTAAGGCTCTGTCAACAGTCAGGCTGGCCCTGGGCCAAAACCCAGTCTTATCTCTTCAAGCAAAAGCCGTGGAAGGAGCCACAATAGCGAATTTTGGAAAAAAAAACTCGCCGGTGATGTCACCGGCGAGCCCCGGCCAGCAGATGCTGGCGCTGCCCGCAGCCTGCTCTCGGCGCTGGGGCTCCTCTCGGCGTCCCTGGGGGCTCCCCGCTGGGGAACCCAAGGGTGGAGTTTATCTGACCCCAAAAGCATCCTCTGGGGGCTTGGATCCTGGGCTGCACGGCACGAAGCGGAGGGGCCTGGGGTGAGCTGGTAGCAAGAGGGAAAGCGGCCAGGAAAAGCGGTGGGAAAAGGCTCCCGTGGGTCCCCAGGTCTTCTGACCTGACCCCAAACCTGCTCTTTTTTGTCTCTATTGTCCTTCCTGGTGTGGAGGCGAGGATGAGGATGAGTATTTGTAGTGGTTAATTATCACTTGGGAGCCTCAGCCAGACGAGGGCACCATTGGGCTTGGGCACTGGCTCTACCTAAGCCCTGCTGGCCTTCAAGGCAAGACCTAACAGGTGGAGGAGAAACCGGTGGAGAACAGGTAGGGTGAAAATAACGCGCTCTGATGATGCATCTGTGCCTGAGAGGAAAATCATGGATGTTACCTGCGGACCTGTGCACAAGGCTGCAGGAGCTGGGCTGTGAGAAGGGTCAGGGACAAGCTCGTTGATGTCCTGCATTTGAGTTATCTAACAGCAGCTTGGCAGGCTTAGAATCAGAGATCAGAGCAGCTTCTGCTGTCCAGAGAGGTGCAGAGGGCAGCAAGGGGCTCAGGCTGCGGTCAGCTTCATGGCTGGATTCCCTCGGGCTGTGGGTGTCCTCCCTGCTGGAATGGGGAGCATCTTTGTCCTGGGCATCGCTGGTCTGAAGGCAAAATTCAGCCTCTGGGTGCTGTTGTGTTCACTCTTTTTATCCCAGGCATGCACATCTGGGAGAGTCTTTTATAGGGAATTGGGATGGGTTTTCTTTCCACGTGCCAAAGGCAGGCAGAGCTGGCTGTAGTTTTGACCTGGCAAAAGTGTCAGTGTTCAAATCGTGACGTGGCCCACCACAGTCAGGAAGAGTTTGGTCAGAACAACCTTCACCAGCCCTGGCAGACATCGTTTCAAGCCCCCTCCTGAAGCTTTGGCTTCCTCTTTGGAAAATCCCCAAGACGTGGAGTGGCCCCAAGGATCTCCAGCACCCACCAGCCATTAACAACCTGCACAGGCAGACCCAGCAGAAAAGCCAAAGCCCATAGGAGCTTAATTTTTCTCCCACCCTTCCTCAAACTGGGCCACAGCTAATGCTAAAAGGGTTTTACCACTATTACTGTGAGAGTTGTAGGATAGAGTATTTCACTCCCAAGCTTCCGATATACTTCATTGCTTTTAGCACTCAAGCTTGTGCTGCTCTGGAAGGGGGCAGCAGCATTTACAAAAAGCTTTTTTAAAAATATTTGTGCATCCTGTGCAAAAGCAAACCCTATCAATGGCCGGTAGGAGAAGCAAAGCCCCAAAGTAATTTCTAACCAGACAGTCCAAAATAGGTGTGTGTGTGTGTCTAAAGCAGAGTGATAGAAGCTCTGTGCAGATATCTAAGTGTGGGCATGTAATTTACATCACAAGGTGTGCTGGGGATACATAGACTTATTGGTACTGTAGGGAGCACAAAATAATTTTGAGGCTCTTGCAACAGCAGAGGACTGGTTTTCTTTTTTTTTTTTCAGCTGAGAGATGAATGAACTAAAATGACAGAGACAGAATGGAAAAAAATAAGCAGACTTGGATCTGGACTAAATATACTAGCAGGATAGAATGTTAATTTCACCCAGATTTGGTTTTGCTTGGGAAAAAAAAAAAAACAACACGTTGTCTCTCAGGGCTGTCTGCATCATGTAGAAATGTGGCACTTGCCCATGTCACTGTGGAACAGCCAGCCGTGGCCAGGTCAGCCTCGTCTGCTCTAATTAATAGCTCATCAGAGGTACCTCATCAGCAGGTGGCCTCTCTAAACACATGTGCTGCAGGAGAGTTACAGGTGAAGCTGAGAGTCTTCATGCCAAGTTTCTTTACTCTGGCAGGTTTGCATCAGGCATTGATTAAAAGTGGAGTATTTTGGAAGTTAATCAAGAGTATTGAATCAATTAATAAGACACTTAAATGTCTTATTGCCTTAATATGTCTTAAATGTCAAAGTTAGCTGTGAGCGGTTTGGGACCTTGACTGCTGCTCTAGCTGATTCCTGAGCTGATGAAGATTCCCCACCATCCAAAAGGCTCAGGTAATTAATATTCAGCTGTGGCATTAATTGCTCTTAACCACCTGCACCTTGCTGACTGTGTGACCTCTTCCTTAAGAAACAGCACTTTTCAGGTGTGATTTAGAGAAAACCCAGAAAATTCCCCCCAAACAAGCCAGCTAAGGATCAATTATGATAGGAATACAAATGATAATCTGATATTTTTTGCCGTCACTAATTTCATTTCATACCAACAAGAACGTGCTTCTTGAGCATGGGGAGCAAGGGGCAAGCCTAACCTGAGCCTGAGGCAAGCACCAGGGGCTGGAACCTGAGGACCCCAAGGCTGCCGCAGAGCCTGGCAGGGAAAAATCATATCCTACAGTGAGAGCATCTCTGGTGAGATCAGCAGTGAGGCATTGGGAAGGACGAAGAGGACCTTGGCTGTAAAATCCTACTGTCCTCCATGGTGGCACTGGTCCGGCAGGGCAAAAGGCATTTGCAGTGCAGGAAGGGCAATTTCTGCTCTGCATTGCATGCCGAAAGGCCTCATCACGCGTGATGCAAGGGGGATGTCCAAAGGGGCCCTGACCTCCTCTAATAGCGGTAAGATTAAAATGTTCTGCTGCGAGATCACAGCGACATCTGAAACTTTCTTTCAGTCGTTTTCTTCCCCCTCCTTCCTTCTCATCTCTTTGGGTCTTTTGGCCCATATGTTGCTAATTTTCTGTCTTTTCAAAGCACTCTGTTTCATTTAAAGTCAGAATACATTCTATTCATCACCGTGAATACTAGGGAAAAAAGAGATCTCAAAGGTCAGTGTTCCCCTTAATATATAAAATAAATGAGCAAAGCGCTGTGTTTTTTTCCTTTAGCTTATTACTTTTCCTAATCTACTTTTTAGCTCTACTGTGTGAGATCACAGGAGGGACTTAGCAATCGCTCCTAGAAAGGCATTTAGATATTCTGCAAAAAGGAGTCCCTCAAAAACGCATGCCTTTGTACTTAGATCTGCTGAGCCAGACTTCAACCAAGCTAATTACTGGTCAGCAAGCTGGCGTGCCTCGACGGTGACATGCATAGACACCCAAAGGACTTCCCTTGCCAGGACCCCACTTCCATTTGCTCTCCATCACCCTTACCCAGCAAAACAGTTCCTCCTTTCTAAGGTATTGCATTTAAACCACTGAGATCTGTGCAAGGGAAGATAAAGGGAAAACACTGGCGGTTAGATTTCCGAAGTAATGATTCAGTGGTCGTAGTGTTACCAAGATGCCAGTTAAATTATTACTATCATTTGAAGCTCAGAGGAGCATGCGAGATGAGCTCAATTTTCACTTTCTGTTGTTCTAGAAGCGTGCTCTGTTTGTACAAAGTGATCCCAGGCCTGCATTTCTGCAAGGGCATGTAGAAGAGGGTCCTGCAGCCCTCAAAGAGTTAATTATATCACTAGCCCACTATTTTCTTGCTCTGTCCCATCTGCGATGACATGCTGATCTCCCCACAGCCCTGGCAGCGACGAAGGGCTTGGGCAGCCCACACCTCCCCTCGCCGGCTGCATGACCCGGGAGACACGGCCAAACCCCAGGCAGCTGGAGGGCCAAGTGAACCTTTCTTTACCAAACCTCAGACCACATGAAGGTGCCTGCATTCGTGTTGTGTTATGAACTTGGGGTTCGGGCCAAGTTAGTTAACACATTCATCAAGACTCATCAAAACTCAGATCTTCGTAGGGAATCTGGGCCTGAGAATGGGACTAAGCCAGGCCTGGACTTCGGCTAGCCGGGAGGTGAGTGTTGGCTGGCGTGGGACGAGGAGCAGAGGAGATGGTGGCAGGATTTCCCCCGCTCCCAGGTTGTGGTGCTGCCTCACACTGTGAGCTTGAGAACCTAAACCACCCCATACAAGAGCCATGGGGGTGGAAGTGCTGGGGTTGCCCTGCAATTTTGGTGCCCATGACTTGCTCAACGTGGGGCCAGAGCAGGCCGGGCCCAGGCCGCGGCCTCCTCCCCACGCGTCGGGCCCTGCGTGCTCCGTCCCGCTGCGAGCTGATGTGGGCAGAGACCTGCTGTTCGTTCAGAACACTTGCACGGTGACTCCGCTAATAAATAATCTCACGAAAGTTTCCTTCAGCGCCATAAGATGCCTACTTTCATCTGGCAGCACTTCAGGGCTGGCACTTCATCAGTAGGTGAACAAAGCCAAGTAATACAGTACAAGCAAAACTATTACAGTCTGGGGCATTTCCAAAATGAGGTCCTGACCAGAAAAAAATAAAATAAAAGGAAAAAGATGGAAGAAGTAGGCAAGGAGGGGCTTTAAAAGCGGTTAGCTTTGAGCTGTAAATTTAGTTTAAATAACTTTTCTGGCTGTTTTGAACAAGCAGAGAAGTTGCATATCAGCAAGTGAAAGTTTCTTGCTTTGCAGAACAGTTCCATCAATCTAAATTAAGAGTGTTCAGTGGGAACCAGGAATGATGCTACTGAAGAAATCACAGCCTAAAAACCAGTTAGCAGGCAGCTGTTCTCGGATGCCTTTCCACCACGGGGCTATTTGATCTCTCTGGAGGCTGATACAAATCCTGCAGATGGGTAATGGGTTCTTTTTGAACAACAGGCCTGCAACGTTTCTGCATCTGCAATTGAAAACACTGCGGCAATGAAAGGAAGCAGGGTCTTTTAGGTCTTGTTTCTGGCTCTACCACTAATTTAATGCATGACCTTGGGCAAGTCAAAAAGCATCTCTGACCTCAGTTTACCTAGTGAGAAAGTGGGAGTGGTAGCACTTATCAGCCGCTGCGGTATCCGAGATTTCACTCAGTGTGTTTCCTCTGTCTGCTGAGACAAGTGAATCACCCTCCTGCCTGCTGTAGGCAGCCTTCTGCCCCGCTCTGCAAAGCATCCTCTCCTTGCCTCTCCTTTGAGCTGTAAATTTAGTTTAAGTAACTTTTCTGGATGTTTTGAACAAGCAGGTAACACATGCTTGTAACTCAGTGTTGGAGAGAGTTATAACCTGCTGCTGACCTCTAGCAGTTGAGCATTTCCAGGCAAGCATGGGTTGTGCTAATCCATCACGATGCCACTCAGCTGATCACCGGACTCCGTCCATGACATATCCTCACTGCTTTCGACCAAGAAGCAGAATTGTTCACATACACTTTAAAGCCTGAATTTTCTATCTTTTGCCACATTCGGCTTCCATACTATTAATTTAACACCCAGCTGGCAGTAAAATTAGGTGCTTCCTGAGCATTATGTTTTTTAAATTGCTTTCTTAATGCCTTCTGCTCTATCAGGGCTGTCCTGCTGAGGAAAGGGCTAATATCTCCTCCCAAACTCAAGTTTTCACTCAGCATTGCTGTATGAGAGAGAACAATATCCCTGTTGTAAGAGTGGCATTTTATCAAAGATGCCCAACAGGCTCTCCAGAATCCTTGCAAATCTTCCCGTCTGGAGGTGGTTTCACATCCCCAGGTTCTGGATTCGTTAGACCTTGCATGACAGCCGGTTAATGGGGACACCGTCCGCTGCGTATCCGGGAGCAGGGAGGGTGACAGCTCGGCCCATTTGCCATAAGGACAAGGAGGATTTTGGCGTCTAGCTTAGCACGTTGTGGCTGCTCTCTGAAATGGAGATTGGATTGTGGCTCCGGGAGCCGTGAAACCAAACCGACTGGCAGGCGTCAGAATCTATAGCAAGTCACAATAGTTTTCCCAACCTGGAAGGGAGGGAAAGAAGGGCCCTACAGAAGACATCCCGTGTCTGATTACACTCCATGCATCCACGGCTATTGAAGCTCTCTGATTACCCTGTTTGAGATTTAGCTGCAACATCCCATTTGTTACAAGCAGATATGTAAAGTCTCCTTGGTATTCAGGTTCATTTAAAGATTTACATTTTGTATTTCCTTGCTCTTTTTCTGACGATGTACATAAAACAGAATTGTAAATGTTTAGGAAAATCAAAGCTATTCTTAGATGCCTGCAATTCCACTAAGTTTGTATTCTTTAATTTGCGCCATGAAAGGAAAAGGAAATCTGGGAGAGGAGCTTGTAGTTTGCTTTTAAGGTTTCATTTACTGCGTTTCCATTGAAACTTGGGGCTCGGAGTTATGTTTCCCAAGGCAGTTTGAAAGTCTTCTCAGCAACCATACTCTCCAAAGGACACGTCTGCAGCCGCCTCTCATACCTTCTCACAGAGCTGTAGTGGAGCATCGTAAGGTTAATTTCAACAGAACCAACTTCAGCAGGTGCCCAGAAGTTCAGCTAGACTCGTCTACCTTGGCGAAATTGGTACATTTCTGGGTAAAATTCTGCCTACCTGTTTTTTTGCATAAATGCTACCATTTTCAGGGTAGAAACCAATGCCAAGAACAGTGCTGAGATATTGCCATGGCCATAATAAACTGGATTCTGAATATTGTGAGCCAAAACGCCAGTCCCTCTCTCTGCCAAGTACCTCCTAGTCCCGTTGGTACCCGCAGCTTCACTCCAATGCACACACTGTGGATGGCAAACCAGGAGAGAGCGGGAAGAAGCGGTTTCAGATTAGGATCTCTGGAAGAAAATCACTCCCTGGGTAAATCCAAGCTAGGTGAAATCTGCCCTTCTTTTCTTCTGCTTCATGCACAGCCAATGTCTTGAGAAAGTTCAGCCCCACAATACCAAGTGGGAAGTGAAATGCTGAACACAGCTCCAAACTGGCAGAACGAGAATTTTTCAAAGGAATGAGAATTGCATTCCCTGAAGCCAGCCCCAGCACTGCTCTTGGTTCTCTGCTTCTGAATCCAAAATTAAAAAGAAAAAAAAAAAAAAAAGGAAAGGGAAAAAAAGAAACAACCCATCACCAACAAAACAAACAACAAACAAAAACCACCAAAACCTGCTAGGAATAAGGAGGGCTGTTACTTCACCCTTTGCCCAGGTTTGCAGCTCTGTGGGAAAGGCAGGTTATCCAAACAAAAGCCTTGCAGAGGCTGTGTGGCTCGATGAGCAGAGCTCTGAAGTGGAATTCAGGAAAACCAAGCCCTCCTTCCTGCTCGGCTACCAGTCTGCTGGAAAAACTGAACGCTTTCCTCTCGACATGTGTGGTAACGGGAATTTCCAGTCCAGAGAAAATTTCTCGTATCTAATATATTCCTCCGAATTAAATAAAATAAAATCGGAGATGTGGAATTTTCCACAAATGGAAAATTTCAGATCTGGAGAGCCCAAAGGCGAGAGCATCCCTGCCAGCCCCGCTGCGCTGCACGGTGCCGGGGAGCAGCCAGGTCCTGTGGCTGGGGCTGGTGCCGGGCAGTGAGGATGCAGCCCCAGGAACCTGCTCGGAAGCTTCTGATAGGAACCAGGAGATAGCAATTTGACGTAACAGATTATTCCTGGGGAAGATTTTTTTTTTCAATTCTCATCTTAAACCACAAACGTGCTACCGGCTGGCATGGAGAGCACGTGCTAAGGACAAACACATGCGTGCCGTGTGGGACCTCACCAGCCACGTCTACTGAAGGACGCTGCGAGCCGTGACCAGGCTGTGGACAGAAGAGGGGTGCTGCGTGTCCCCCATCGGGCTGGCTGAGCCTCGCCACGGGGCAGACGTTCAGCACATCTTGGTGAAGTTAGAGGAATTTGGCACGGTGCGTTACCTTCGCAAGTCAGCGCGGGAGGAATGCTTTGCACATATGAACTATCTCATGCTCACCAAAGCGCTTATTAGTTTCAGGCACTGGCCCCTGTATTATTATGGCCTTGATAACTTTATTAAATTCAGCCCCAGCTTATTCATCTCGCAGAATGGCCCTAACTATTTGTAGATATTTTAAAGTAGCCATCCTTGCATCGTGATCGCTTCCAGACCTCGCTGAGAGACACGCATGTGTTTGAAATGCCTGCTTTCCTTCTCCATTTCACCATAAAGTAGCCAATTTAATTTTGCACAATACCATTTGATAACAACCATGTGTGTGCGTCTTCAACGTTTATATACTTCAGAGAAGGTACTGCTTGGTCAGTGTGAGATAATTTCACAAAGAAAAACGGAACCAGATGTTCCTCCTTTTCATTTGGCTTCCCAGTCCGCCTATCTCGTTTCTAACGTCAATCTCCGCTCAGGTTTCCCATTACCTTGGGAAGGGGATATCTTTACACTTTGTGTTTTCATTACCAGTGTGTCTGACAACGTGTGCGGAGTAGCTGAGGTAGATGATTATCAGCTTAGCACCTCTGAGATCATTATTAAACAGCAACGATGCCTGCAAAGAGGAAGGGCGTCGATGTGATCGCACGGAGGAATCCTCGGGGGCTGCATCTTTTGGACCAAACCTGGACGGTGACAGGTCCTTGCTGTCGGGATGGCCAGAGGTGGTGAGGGTCATCCTTGGCTGCAGAGTGGCAGGAGGGGCTGCAGGAGAGCAGATGTCCTCGCCAGGTGCCAGTTGGATCCTGAGCCACAGCCTGGTCCCACAAACACCCCGTCTTTGGGGCAATGACACACCGGCGCCGCTGCAGAGAGCAGAACCAAGCACAGAGGAACCGAGCACAGGAACCTGTGAGCCTCAGTGTCCCAGCATTGCTGTAGCAAGGCTGTAAAGATATAAATCATCTCATTTACAGGTGCTTTCACCTTGACACCTCCTGCTGTTAAGCTCCTTTATGAGAGCACCACTTTGTGATCCTCCGGTGACTCACCGGTCTTGTGACACCCTGGCAGGCTGCAGATTTTGGCCGTCGTCCGCGTGCTGGCGGGACGAGAGGCCCTTGGAAGGAGGCCGGCACTGCAGGGAGCGTCCGGCCTCGCTCACAGCCGCCTTTTGGGCCGGCCGAGCTGGGCAGGGACGGATGCCAGAGCAACGCCTGGCTCCTCTGCCCGACGGACCTCTGCGGATGGCTCAGAACATCAGAGGAGAACTGCAGGAGTCTGTTGAGGGCCTCCAAGAGAAACCAAGTCCTTTGGCTTTGAGGCCATCGCGTGCTTTCTGCCCGCTGCTTTTCTTTGCCCCTTTTTCTTTTGGTTGGAATATGAGCTCAGCGTGAGCCTCGCCTCTATTACTTTTAGCTAAATCACCCCAAATTTGCAGAAAACCTTATATAAGCGTAAGCTGATCTTATGAGTCATGCTCATTGCCGTGAATACTGTATGACATATGGCAGAGCGCTGGAATGGGACGCATTCTCCAAGCAGCTGGCTGGAGTCATGCTAATCCAGTTAGCGGGTGGCATGTAGGCCAATGAGCAGAGGTCCTGCAGAAAGAAGTCCCGATAATGGCCATTTCTCAGGGACTAATCCTAAATGGCTTTGCTCCCTGGCACTGCTTGCAGCAATAACAGCAGGTGCCCGCGCAGAAATCCCTTCCCCAGCACCTTCTTCATGTCTTTGCTTTCCAAGAGAGGAGTTGAAAGGCTTCCTGATAAGGATACAGGAAAAAAAAAACACACTATCAATTTTTTAAAAGCTTTTTTCTCTTGAATTGTCAACCGTCTGTGATTTTTTTCTGCAGTCATTAAAAAAGTAATAATTTTGTCACTCTCTGTGCTTCCAACCTGTAACTTGTAGGAGAAGGCAACGCCGGCGGAGGCCTGGCAGGAAGGAAGGAGGGATGTTTGCTTAATGCATGCTTAACTGGCAATCATCTTGGCAAGTTCTTGGCCTCGCTGCAGTCAAGGTGGCTTTCATCACCGGAGTTATAATTTGTCTCTGCCTTCCCGATTGCTCCTTCCTCCCTTTCTCTCATCTCCCCGTGCAATCTACCTGAAGTGATACAAATCCAGTTCCTACCCCAGCACACCGAGATGCACAGCGAAGAATAATGCCTGATGCTGATTAGCGTGGTTGTAGCTCCAAATGTCCTGTGCCAGTGTCTGCTGAAAAGGAAAAAATGGGAAAGAGAGCGGTGACAGCAGCGCTTGTACCCCTCGCACCCTCGTACAGCATCGCCAGGCTGGCTGTGACTTTATTCCCTTTGGGGCTCACCGGAGCAGCCACCCACAGCCAATTGTCCCATTGACTTCAGTGGATATCAGACGAGATCTTTAGCTCCCGAGGGCAGGATTATCAACCCGGCATATCTAAGGTGAGGCCTCAGTTCCACATTAAGCCATACAGATAAGGCACCGGATTTTTAAAAGGATGAGTTCGGGTATTCAAAGGCTCCGCAAATTCTGTCTACCAATTTTGCTCACAAAATCCTCATCCTCAGGTGTGCTTCACACATCCCCAGGTATGCAGCTTAGGTGACCCAGTTTGCAAAACGCAAACCTCAGCTCCCTGCCTCTGTCTGCAGAAAGCAGGTGGTGTACAGCAGGGTGTAAATCCTCACCACGCTGCGCTCGGTGCCGCCGTGCCGGACCCGTGCACAACTGTCAGAGCCCGGACCTCTGGGTGCTGCCGTGCCTCGGGCTAGTGAGAGCACCAAAGGGTGCTTGTGCAAACGAAGCACAGCAGGTGCTGTGCTGACTTTCCCGCAGCTACAGGGATGTTGCAGTCTAACCTGACGCTGTGTCATCCGGCGCTCTTTGAAAAGTCCTGGGGAAGTCTCTTTGAAAAGAGGCTGGATAAGATCTCAAAGCCCTCGCTGCTCCTCCTCACCCCGCCACGATCCCGACACCCCGGTCCGTATTTTCTAGGTCATCATCCAGGCACGGCTTTCTCTTCCGTGAAAATGCTCAGGTCATTTGTTAGTGACAACAGGGGATAGATCTTTTGGTGATGTAAATCAATGTCACTTCAAAGCTTCAATGGAGCGATACTTATTTACTTCAGATATCAGATCCTTATGTTTTGCTTTTATGTGTGTCAAAGTTCTTCTTTTTGAAAGGTAACATTTTGTTGCAAATTTCTATAATTAAGCCGCCTCGTTTCTATGGCAATAGACACTATAAAAAAATAATAAAATAAATATCCCGGCACCGTTTAATTCTGGCAATGCCAAGCTAAAAACCTCTCCGTCATTCCTCATTATGAAGGCAGCAAAACGTGCTTAACAGACTATCTTATCAAAATTAGTGAAAACATTAAACTTCCCCCAAAACCCTTCTTTTGAAAAGTTGTTCTAAGCAAGTTTCTAAAATCTCAGAAGTATTAAATCCTCATTAATATAAGCTCAATGTATTTATGGTGTCAAAAATGTGTTTTATAAAAGCCAAAAGCAGAGTTGCACAAGTTGCCTCATTATCAATAATCTAGCATCGTCCCTTTTATGTGTCATTTCTTTACACAATATACTATCATTTATGACTTTTAGCAAATACATCATGGCAAAGGATTACTCTCATCAGAGGCAGTCTTTGAAAAGGATATGCTAATTTCTAGAGAGCAAGAAAACATCAAAACAGTGCCAGCAAATAGCCAAGGGACTTTCATGTCTTAATATCCTTCAGAAGTGCTTTATCTCCTAGTGCAACGTGTATCATAGTATAAACAGGAAATGAAACAGCCAAGGCATCAAAGAACCACCAGTGCATGGCTGTAATTTTAGATCAGGTTTAATAAAGGTTATCTGCGGCAGGCTAATCAAACAAAAGGGTGTATGTTTTAAAGCGCCATTTGATAATTTTCATTTAAGGCTCCCGATCAAAGAGATCCTAACAATGTCTTACTGACTCCAGATAGATCCCTTTGCCTCACTTTTCAAAGTAGCTTCATTTATTGCTGGTAAAACTGGTTTTGATGTTCTAATTTTTTAGGTGGAGGAGAGATCAGAAACTGCTCTGGTTTCCTGTGCACCTTAATTTGAAAAGCAATAGAAAGAGAGCTGAGGAGGAAATGAGCAGACGCAGCCAGGGTCAGGAAGATCTCGGGGTCATTTCTGCGAGTTTGCAGTGACCATAATGCCCGGGCAGGGCTCCCATCCCAGACAGGAATGGTTTGCGTGACACGAGGAGAGGAGAAAAACCTGGCCAAGAGTCGGCCAGGCCCTTGACTAGTTATCAGGAAGGCAAAATCCACTGGAAGTGAGAGGCAGGAAAAAGGAAAAAAAAAAAAAGGATCTGGAGCTCTTCTTTCAGAGGCAAGGGAGAAGGAGGCAAACGGCTGCTTTGGCGTGACACTTGTCTGCCTCATCCTCTGGGACAGCTCTGTTGACACCCCGGTTTGGTCAGGGTGAGGGTGGCTCAGGTGGGCTGGGTTATGAGAAGGGCGACACCTGAAGGTGTGGGTTCAGGAGTTATCGCCGGCTTTGGGTGCTTTTTCTCTGCATCCAGCTGGAAGCAAAAAGAGCCTGGCTGGAGACAGGCGGTGCTCCTGACTTGGCCAAAGGTGCGGAAGTCGGTTGGTGTTCAGAACCCCCTGAAAATCCTGGCCGTGTCTCCAAGGGTAAAATTTCCCCTATTAAATAAATAAATACAATAGAAAAATAGAAAATTATATATTTTTTTTTACAATTTTACAAAATTATCCTTCTGCAGGGCAAAATCTGCAAATCTTTTCCCCTTTGTTTATGGTTTATTTCTTGATTCCCCTTCAGGCCAGATCTGCTTAAATTTCCTGGAAAAATGGCTGTTCGATGCTTGCTGGAAGTGGAGCAGTCCTAACAGTCGAGATTTGGAGAAGCCACCACCTTACAGCAAGGCCAGAGCACTTGTTTGGGATGCCAGGTCAGTCTTCCTCACTCCTGCTTTCATAGTTATTGTCTGCGGAGCAAAGAGGGAGATGAGAATTTCCTCCAAGTAGAAGCTTCATTAAAATTGCTATGTTTCTAGCAAGACAGATACATTCGAGGAATGAAATATAGTTCAAATATTTGGTCAAAGCTTTCTGCACTGTTCAAGCCCAGGAATGTTTCAAACCGGGTTTCGTACAAAGGAGGCACTCCACATTGGGCATGAGCTCTAGCCTTGAAAATTCAGGCATGAATATGTCTTGCAGGGGGCAGCAGGAGAGGTACGGTGGGTAGCTGGGATGGCAGGAGAAGCCTCTGTGTGCCCACCCATCAGGTCCAGGCAGGTCTGGGTGCTTTGGGGAGAGCTCTGTGCTGTTTGGGACTGGTGGGGAGGGATGGGGAGGTGATGCCCTGCTAGAGGAAGGGGCTGAGCAGCTCGGTGCCTTCCGAAAGCCGTTGCACTTTGTGACTTGCATGTTTGTAAAGCTTGTTGTTATTTTACATGTCCAGAAATTCAAAGCACCACGGGGGGTAGTTCTAAAGAAAAATCCAAATAAATAAAAAATTCACCCTTGGGTGCACTTAATATAGTTGGTAAGAAATGTGCTGACTCCCAAATAGTCTCCTTCCCACACACTTCACGAAACGCTAGTTTTGTACATATACATGTGCGTATATTTCCTGCTGTTGCTATCTTAAATATTTCAAAGTATTCTTATGAACAAATATACTTTTATCGTGGTATTTGTAGGAGCGCAAGACCTTGGTTGTACCCATTCAGCCTTGCTTTGCTTCTTTTCCCTTTCAAGTAAATTTTAAATTACCAAAGAAGTGCTGATAGTCACAAAAATCTAGTTACTGGCCATGAAAACTCAACCATAAGTAATCACCCCAAAACCGGTCCCATGAAATATTCATGCTTCAGGAACGCAGTTCCGTGCAGGGCGGTCTCTTCCGATGTAAATGCTTCAGGAAAAGCAAAATGGTGATTCCTCTGTTTTGAGAAACGAGGATGCTGCCAAACTGTTTGGCAGAATAATCTGTTAGAAAACAAAAAGCAGGGCTTGCTTCTCATTAAAAACCCCCCATGAGAGGGAGGCTGCTGTCCAGGCAGCATCCTCCGGCCCGCCTCGCCATCGATCTTTGCCGTACCTGCAGCTGCCCCAGATCCATCCCCACGCTGGATTACCGGCTCCAGCACAGACACGGGTCAATAGTGACTGAAGGCTGGTAATGACCAAGTGTCAGACACTTTTTAGCAGCTTATTTGAACTAATATTGGTACTTCCTAATCCCGTTATCAAAGGATTCCATGAAAAACACCATGACGGTGGGTACGAATTGCCAACCTTTCACAGATTCGTATACTCGAAGCCAGAGGAAACCATTCAATAATCTTTTTCTGCTGACCTTTATTTCATGGGCCATTAAATTTCATCCATATCAAGTCTGGTAACCGGTGTCTGACTAAGGTGCAACTTGTGCTTGGCAGAAGTGTGTCTTCAAAGAAGGAAACCAGCCTTGGTTTGAAGACACTGGAGCTGGAGACTTCGCTGCCCCTTGGCAGTTTTGCTCAGAGGTTATGACAGTTTATTTCTGGGCACTCATCTGCCCAAGGAAGTTAACTCAGGGCAAGGGAATGTGTGCAAGCAAAGCCAACAATCTCTACTTCGTCTGCAGACACAAACACGGGCACAAGAGTCATTCAAAAATACTCTACTGTGACTGCTATGTCTACAGGCTTTATTTTGAAGTTGTCCGCCTTGGGTTTCATCTATCAGTCCTTTTCAGAGCGTTCCCCTGCTAACCAAAGAGCTGGGTGTTTGACGCTGATGTGCTGCCTTCAGGACTCATCCCCCCTTCTCCTTAATAAAAGTCCCCAGGGCTGGAGCGTGGTGATTTCTCATGTCACCTCCAAATGTTTCTTGTCCATTCTGCGTTGGCCAAATCAGAGAGCGGGCGACCTCCTGGCCTGGCTGTATTCAGGGTGACTGAGACATTTCTGTTGGCTCACACCTGCCTGCCAACCCCAGCTCACGGAGCCTGGAGGATTTTGCGTCATGGCCATGGGATGAGCTTCACTCCGTAGAAGACCCACAGGAGCCCCGTGCAGTGCCCAGACATCTCCTTTGCCCTCCAGCCCGATGTTCTCCTCCCAGACTGTGGCCCCCGAGTGCCACCAGCAAACAACGAGACAGACACCACGTCATGCCTGCGGTTGTCATGTGGCCGTCTGCAAAGTTACTTACCGGAGCCACTGTTTGCAGGGCTGGGGATCTAACTCTGCCTGGAAACATCGTTTAATAAGTTCTGAGTGGTGCCTGTGTGCAAGCAGGGCTCTCAGGCCATGCACATGCAACGCGGGATCTGGGCCGTAGCAAATGGCTTTGCTCAAGATTTGTCTGTGACCTCTAGACTTTGGGAAAATGTGAACACGAGCTGGCAGGTGGCAAATAAAATATACACGGTCCGAAACATGCCTGAGCTCAGCAAATAGTGTGCCTAAGTCCTAAAATTATCCAAGACAGTCTCCATAATCTTTATGGGAGAAAATTAAGTCTTCAAAGCAAGAAGGAATTTAAACTATCCCTGGTTCAAAGAAAATTGCCACATGCCGACAAACATTAAGAATGATAATATTTTGCTAAAGCCCCAGTAAATCGTTGTGTGGTTTCTCTGCATTTCCTTTCCCATTGCCATTCGTTGCTCACACATCCACATTCACACTGGGAGGTGAAGGAGGAAAAGCTCCCTGTTGAAAAGAGAAGAAAAAAAAAGTCATTTTAATTTGATGTGATGCCCTGGGATATGGTTTTGACCAAGTAACGCTGCTTCCTGTGCAGGTGGCTTCTTCCAGGTGTCTGGAGCATTTGCTGAGCACCAGAACATCCCAAGCTGAACAGAAGCCATCAAGCATCTTATCAATCTGTCACATTAACAACTGTAATTAAAAGCATTAAGCAAATACACTAAAAGCCTCATTGGGAGGGTGCTAGAACCTGCGTACGCCTTTGTGTTCACCTAATTGCTTCAATTACAGTTCTAGGTTGTTAAATGTCTGTGTGTACTCGGGGAACATGAAGGAAATTAAGAAGGGCCAAATAAATGAATTTCTGTGGTATGATTTTGAAGCGTGACAGCTCGCTGCTGATGTCCTCTTAGTGGCAAAGATTTTCACACTTGTTTATTAATGGACAAGTAAAAAATCTGAAGCAGAGCACGTGACGTGAGCCCCCTCCAAACAGCCGCCCGCCCCTCAGCTACGGAAGGAGCCGGCTCATCCTCACCCCATCCCTTCCTGGATCAAACCTTCCTGCTCATGGCCTCATTGCCCTCCTGGGGTGCCAGGTAAATCCAGGTCTGGCTTTTGATTCTGAACCAAATTCCGATTTAGTTCAGTCTAAACATCGACAGAGACCATTGCACACACACAGCAACTGACAGCAGTCAGTGGTTAGCACGAGGTTAACGCTCAGCTGTACAAGCAGCAGTAATTGAGCAATAGGACCAGAAGAGCTCAGGCTGATCCAGCAATGCCTTTCTTGCAGAGCTGCATACAGGGACGGTGCATCAGGAAAGTCAGTTCCCATTAGGCTGTTTTGCCCTAAAGGAGCTTGGCTACTTTGGCGGCGCAGATGACATTAAACAGATGAAGGAGAAAAATGGCTCAAATATGATTATAATACATATGCGTAGCTGTCACAGCCCCCTTTCAGATTGCACCATATGAAAATAACCTCATCAAAACAGAAAGCCTTTTAGGGCTGAGGTTAATTGCAAAAAAAGCTCTAAATAAAATAATCAAAAGGCCCCAAATATTGCTATTGGTGCGAGCCAGCACTTCGCTCCGAACTTTATAGAACAAAAAGTTTGTTCTGCACTTGCAAACCTTGCCATAAAAAAGACAAATCAAAACTTTCTGCTGGAACAACTCAATAGCTGTGTTTTAATGTGCACCAGGTTGCTTATTATTCATGCACCAAAACTTCTGTCGCTAGCGAGCTTGAAGGCAAGCCCTAGCTCATCCACGATGTCAGGCAAGGAGGACCACATCTGGAACAAGCGCTAGATCCCCCCTACGACATCTTTAGAGGTGCTGAACAACCCCCCCGCTCTACCTCCTTTAAACTTTGCAAATATTTGAAGGTGGAGCTGAGCTTTGCTTCTGCAGAAAGCTGGGCATCGGACTGCACAGGGCTTTGCTGCATCTTCACTGCAAAGCTTCCAGCCCTCCCGAAGGTGGCTATGAATTTTTTCATGTGTGTGCAGGGAGCACAGGCCTTCAGAGAAGATTTGTGGCCACCTCGCGTGCGATTTCCCCTCCCCCTGGTGTGAGCGTGAAGCTGGGTGAGACTCAGAAGCTCCGACGGAGTTTTGCTTTCAGAGCTGGGTTTGTTTAAGTGACTCGAAGCGGTGCTGAGCTGCCTGGATCGAAGCCAAAAGAAATGTTGGTGCAAATCCTGCAAAGTAAACCGACCCCCTCCCCAAGTCACGTGCGGCTTAATTGTTTTCTATTTTATTTCACGCAACATCCCCAATCTATCAGTGTGACAAGCAACGCGCTGCACGCGGCAGCATGGAAGCACTTCTGATTTTCTTTCTGCAAGGCTGGAAAAATTTGCCTTCTGGCTCTCTCCTGCCCAATCCCTCGCGCTTACATTTTTAAGAGGCTGGATAACAAAGTTGAGAAACTGAATCAGCTTTGAGACCGAAAGTCCCCGGCGTTTGTGTTAACTACTCCATATGTGACTCTGAAACCAGTCCCTGAAGTTTGACTTGGGCATCCTCTTAACCTCCCATCCCTCAGCCCAAGACAGCTTTAGCTTATTACATCTCTCCATCCAGGAAATCCCCCTAAACCTGCTCTTCTTCCTCACCCTTTAGAAAGATGCAGGGGAAAGAGGCCTAACCAGTGCGTTTTGCCCCCTCTGCTTTGTTTTTACCAAATCCAGCAGTTTTGCACCAGCAGCTCATGGATTCCTTAGCACTAAGCCATCGAGCTGTGATGGCTGCCCTTCGGGATCTGGAGCTACAAGCTTGGCAGTGCTACGGAGGAAGACAACGATCCTCTACCAGGTGATGGAGAGGCCAAAGAAGCAACATTTGTGGCATTCCAGGCCCAAACTCCTCTCTCCTGATGAGGTGGAGAGTCACGTTTGCAGGCTGCTTCCCTCCAGCACTTTTGGCCAGAAACGGCCCGGAGCGTTAAGCTGGCACACGGTTTCACAGCCAAGCTTTTGGGACGTGAGCCTGTTATGTGGTCAAAGGGAGGGCGGGCACAGGAAGGCCATTAAGACAAAGAAAAAGGGCCCTGGGAAGTAACATAGTTGACTTCAGGCTTCACCCAAGCTGCTTATCAGCAACCAGAAGAGGCACCGTGTAACACGGCCAACCACTCTTCCCACCTCACTCCGGCACCAGGAGGTGGCAAGGCAAAACCAGCTCCCCCTAAACTCCTTAGCACCCATCAACCCCTTCCAGCCAGGGGCAGCCAGCTTTTTATGCTAACGCTCTGGGAGGCGGAGGGGGCAGAAATGCTTCTCTCAGCTGTATGTGGGTTTGTTAATTAAAGTAAATGCTCCCAGCTGGGGAGTGCTGCCGGGGCTCCCTTGGGATGCCTGGCAGGGAGACTCCTCTGGCACCCGAAGTAGCTGGTCTTGCAGCAACGTGGAGGTTTTGGAAGGTAAGGTCCTGAATTTTTTTATTCCTTTTAATGAACTTTGGGGGGGGGGGTTAAAAGTGAAGCGTGGGTCCTGTTCATGATGTAGTCCTTGCCCGCTTGGTGTTGGGGGCACCAGGGAGCTTGCTGCTTCTCTGGGTGCTGCAGGAGCCGGGGCTGGTGGCTGCCGCGTTTTGTTTCAAGTGGGAGTGGATGCAAATAAATCCTGCAGTTTTGATCCACGTGGGTGACAGCAGCCCTGGAGGGTCGAACTAATGCTAAGAGCAAACTTCATTAAACTCGCTGCGTGTCATGTGGCTTTCGTGCGAAGCTATAAACCACTGTTGGTGCCCGGAGTTTGCTCCGTGTGCTTACAAACCTTAGGCCGGACTTTGGGCTTGCCTGTCGTCGGGATGTGTTGCCAGTCTTTTTGCATGCAGGTCGCATGCATAAACACATGCGGTTTTTACTGTTATTCAGAACTGAAGGGCCTGGCCTTCTGAAGGTTTTACTGGAGCCGATGTTTTTCTGAAGGTTTTCCTGGAGCAAGCTTTTTAGGATCGACTTGCAAGGGGTTTGATAGGGTGCAGGAGGAGCGGGAGGAGCAGCCTGGGAACCACCCAGAGGGCTCTGACTTCTCCTGGTTTGCTCGGAGTCGCTGGCTGCGAAACAGTCAGCGAAATGGGCCGTGTTATCTGGGCGGGAGAGATCGAGATACGCTTCAAGAGCTGCGGAGAAGCTAGCAGGAAGATTGGAGACAAGGGCCTCGGACGGAAGAGATTAAAATGCTTTTGTGGGTTCGGTAGATCAAGGACCTGTTTTGTTTTAATTGAATTTGCTCCTAAATTTGTCTGTCGGTGGTACATGAACCGTGGAAGGCACCTGTGGGCTGCGTGAATCAGCTGAGAAGGGACGCAGTGCGTTTTGCCAGCCTTGGTGCTCTTCAGAGGGCGTGCTTGTTTTGGCTGCTGCGAAGAGCTCTGGGTTATGACAACACAGGGGTGTTTCGGAGCCATTAGTGACATCGGCAGCCCTGCAGGAATGTGTCGGAGAGTTAATTATTGTGTTGCAATGTAATTCTATCATGCCGCAACATAAGTAGTTTGTTTGGGTACTCTTTCCTCCCCCCTTGCTGAAGATAAAGGAGTTAGGCTTAATCATTAAATCTCCATCTTGATCCATGTAGGTCACGCACCGAACCGGAGTCAGATAGCACGGCGTTTAGCAGCCTTATCTCCCTCACAATAAAGAGCAAGCAGGAAGCTGACTCTGTTGTCTGCGCTGTTTTTTAATATACATTTATTTAAAGAAAAGCCATCTCAAAAATGGTGGCGCAGGGGGGGAAATGTTCCAAACGGCAGCTTCTGTAAACAGGATGAAATCAGATAAAGAAATTACTGTAAAAATATTGCCTCATCTCTAAAGCTCAGAACTTTTTTTTCTTTTGCTCTTTTTTATCTTTGAGAAAGATAATGAAAGAGGAAGCTTGAAACCACATTTCCATTGATGTTTGAATACACAACTGCTGGATTTAAGAACTGGAGGAGATCAAAGAGAATGGTTTTCATTCCGATAAAATTATAGCAGTTCTGGTATAGGGTGATGGGCTCATTTATGAACTCTACGATGCAAATAGTTGTTAAGGCACCTTTTTTTTTTTTTTTTTTCCTTTTCCTTTGCTAAGAACTAAATGAGAAATGCCTGGAATTCCTAAGGATTAATTAGGAGTGTGGCTAATAACGTTATAATGGATACATACTAACAGCGTACGTCTCTCAAAATATTCTCTGGGAGCACAAAACATCTGCACGATCTGAAGGGAGCAGGGATGTCTGTTCATCGCTACTGTACGTTGCAGCTCACATGACACGAAAACTTAACAGCGTTAGGTTACAAAAGTGTGTATCCTGACACCGTGCTACGGTGATTTCACTTTTTATTAACGCACAATCTGACATTCATTACTACGTGTAAACTGCAAGCCGTTCGTGTATGCAAACACAATTATTTACCACGTGCTATGTTATGTGTTTGAACAGTGCAATAAAAGTAATCAGAAAGGATCTGCACAAAATAAAAACAAAAATGCATCGCAGATTGAATGGGAGATCTGAGGCTGCGGTCCTGTAGGACATCCAGGAGGAGTTCCTGTGGCAAGATGGAAGAGATCTGTTGACCTGGGCAGGCTGTGCTGTGGTGGTGTGAGATTTTTGAGAGCTCGGGATTGTATCGGGGCTTGTGTCTGCTGCAGCGTGGTAACCTCACATTTGCATGCCCTGGGGATGTGGCTGTGCTTTAACGCAGTTCATGCAGAAATGAATTTGTCCGTGCCGGTCATAGAGCCTGGCTCGCTCTGGAATCCGGTTTGGGGGATATTTATCCGCTTTTCTCATGCTTCAGAACTTGAAGTTTCACACAAACAGCGTGCGTTGATTGCGGTGCAGATGGAAAATGGGAACTTAGAGAATTAGTTCTTCTCTATTTTGGTTTGTTTGGTATTTGTAATGCGTTGAAACAATTGAAAAGAAGCCAGACCATCTCCGCTGTGGGTCCGTAATGGTTGGTGTTTGAGCAGGTGATGGGAAGGAGCCTCTTCCTCCGAACAGTTGCACTGTTAATGACAATAATAGGCAGGGGTATGACTTTTTTTTCTTTTTTTTCTTTTTTTTTTTTCTTTTTTTTCTTTTTTTTTTTCCTGAAGCCAACAGGTTTCCTCTCCCTTGTTGACTGGAGCCTGATCCAGTCTGTTGGCTCAGCACCACCTCCCCTCCGTTCTCCGTTAGTCTCTTTATTAAAACCTTGAGCAGAGCGTGGTTCTCATGGTCTCACTTCTGCCAAGTTGCTTATCAGATGTGGCTTGTGCCTCAAAGAAGCAGAGAAATGGGCAAGGTTTTACCCTGGATTATTTAATTTAGTTTCCTTTGCTGGCCAAGTGCCCCGTGTGATGGCACACTGGGCTTCCCAGTAGAAAGGAAAATGTTACTTCAACTTAAAAATAGCTTATGTTCACTGTGGGCATAGAGAACAGCTCGAACAATCAAAATGGTGATTATCCGAGTCATGCCTAATAAAGTCACCTGTGACTTGTTTAACCCAAGGTAATGGCCATGAAGTGCATGGCTAATAACAGGCCGGCCGTTAGCCCGATGGGTGATGTGCCACAGGGAGCTGATGGAAGGCAATGAACAGTATCATGTATTTGGTGGTTTAAACTGTCACTTGAAAAAAATTACCCTCTGACTGTTTGGAGTTTGTATTTTACTTCTAAAATGCCTTCTAAGAGCTTCTTGCTAGCTTTAACTTTCGGTGAGACTAGTCCTGTATTCGCAGCTAAGTGCCGAGATTGGTGATGGTGCCTGAGCCTGTGCATGGGGGGCTTGCGTCCAGTTTTGGAGCTGGCTGGAAGTCAGCAAGGCATCCTTGGGTCTCCGTCCTGGTCAGTGGGAGCTGAAAGGAAGAGCAGAGCTGGGGACAGAGAAGTAAAACTGGAAAAAGGAAGTTGGAGGAGTAGACAGAGTGAAAATCAATAGGGCGAGGTTTGGATGTGCTCAGAGGGGCGCTCGTGGCTGTCATTGCGGTGCCACGCTCCAGCAATCGGTAGGAGAAATGCCCAAGCTGACCGTGCAGGTCCTTGCGCTTGCAGGACTTGAACCTGGGATGTTTTTGCCTTAAGAGCGATGGGGCTGTTAGGGAACACATCGCTGCCAAGCAGCTTTCGGTTCCACTTGAAAAGATGCTTTGTTTACGACTTCCCCAGCCATGTGAGTGTAGCGCAGGAAGGCAAACCACTTCACAGATGCTGCAGCAACGCTCTGCGATGAACCTGCAGCACGTAGCAATACCGGGTGAGCCGCAGGTATTTCTGATTGCCTGTGACCCCGTCAGCAGGGCCGTGCTCGCCTGGCGTGGAGGAGCAGAATTTCCTAAGCTCTCCTACCTGGCTCATCGCTTTGCTGGCCGGTGGGCACCATGGCAGGGCAGTGGGGATGCTTGTGACACCTGGTAACATGTGCTGGCCCAGGTCTTGCTTAAATCTCAGGAGATGGACTGAGAAATTAAGAGAGAGAACACTGAGGTACAAGGGACATGGAAAAATGCTGTCTCTGTAGGGGTTTTGCTGTCATTTGAGGACAGTGGGAAGTGTCGAGTGGACTCTACCCTGGCAGAGTAAAGCCCCAGCATGGGAAACCTGAGGTTTCTGAACCCAGAAAGCAAACTGAGCTCCTTCAGGCTTTTTAAAAAGCAATCATTTCTGTATGGCAGTGGTTTCCTCGGTGCTTAGATGTGGCAGGGATCCTCTGCTCCTCCTCTGACATCTTGACTGGCTTGGCCGTGCAGCATCCTTGGTTCAGGACTTGGAGAGGGAAAGCACGGGGGGTGCCTGGGTGTGGGGCTGCTTCTACCCCTGCTGCTTTGGGGCAGTCTCCAACTACTTCTGCAGTGTTTTGGGTTTTCTCTCTGACCCTAGATGTGGGCAGCAATGAATGGGCAGGCCTTTGGTGCTGATGCTGTTCACGATGGCTCTGGCTCCACAGATTTACACAGGGTGGATGCTTGAGCATTGGCTAAAGGTGGGTGCACTGAGGGCTTAGCAGTGCCAGAATAATGTGCCTGTACCTCTGGATTTTAGCAGCCACTGCTGAGCAGAACTCTGCAATTACATCCTCTGAGATGCAATAAGGCAGGCAGTACGTGTAGCATTCCCGTGGAACTGTAGGCATGGTGCTCTGCATCTCCATTTTCCATCCCATGGCATCCTGACCCTTACCTACCTCTTTGGGACTGGGGCTCTGCTGGAGGCTGGGGGCTGCTGCGTGGTGGTGGCCACGGGGGGCTCCTGTCACCTGTGCTTATATTCACTTTCTTTTCCATTGCCATCTTGTGAAACTCTTTTAAACTGAAAATAGTGTTTTCTTCTGACTGGAGGATGTTAAATATCCTCTCTGGAAGAACTGGGGAAAAGTGCAGCGCTTGTTGAGGTTACTTTGGTCACTCAGAAATTGCCAACATATTATTCATTGTTCTGTATCTAACAACTACACGTCTCTTTTTTCTAGCTCAAAATGATCTCTAGTTTTTCCTTTCCATTTTGTTTTAGTTTAATCTATTCATAAGCTTTAAAAAAGCCGGGGCCATTAAGCAGTCATTAATTATTTTTGTCGTAGGTGGCTGTAATGTTGTTGTGATGCAATATGCATTCGCTTGTGCTTGCAAAGTGTAAACGTGCATGTGCTCATCATGCAGGCAGCGTGGGTTTGCTTGGGCAGGGTGGTGGGTACGTTGTTGTCTCAGAAAATATAGTTTTTTAAAATTTGGGGTTGTGTTCACACCTGTTAACACAGCTGACTTCCCCTGGGAAGGGCGACCTGCTGCGTGAGGAGGGCAGCGGTGCCCAGCAGATGGGTGCTGTCCCTCAGCCCCAGGTGCCGTGTCCCCTCCACCACTGTTAGCCCTGCCTGGGGACACCTCCAGCCTTCTGTGCACAACCCCAGAGGATGTGGTTTCTGTGTCATTTTGCAACAACCGAGTGCTGTCCTCGCTGACCGGGGTGGCGTGGTGGCTCCCCGGGGGTGCTCGGAGCTGCAGGCTCAGCCTCGGGACAGGAGCCGCATCAAACCCGGCCTGAGCATCCTGCTGCTTTCACCAGCTCGCGCTCCTCCTTGATCGTAAGCACTCCTCTCGCAGGCTGTCACATCACAGGAAAGCTGCATCTCATTCACTGCCGAGGTCTTTGAAGGGGCTTGGGAGGAAGGCGAGACCCGGTGGCTGCTGTGCAAGTTCCTCGAGCCCCCCAGCACCTCCACCGAAGCTGAGCGCAGACCTTGTGTGCAGACACCTCCACTTGGTCCCACACCGGCCACATCCCCCCAGAGAGCAACCGGGGGGCAAGTGTTGGCTCCTGGTCCCTGGGTGCTTCCTCTGCATCCCGAGCGAGCCCCTGGGGGCAAACAGATGCACAGGCGGTGCCAGGGCTGGAGGAGGAGCAGCACCGCCAGGTCCCTGTGATCTCCTCGTGCTGTATCTTCATCTCGAAGCGCTTACAGAGCGCTCTTAGAAGTGCGTTTTCCATATAGATTGTCCACCTGAGGATACAGGATCCCTTTGTAGGCATTACTTAATTTAATTAAGTTTCACCGTGCTTCTTTGAGGCAGGGAAATGATACTCTGTGGGTTTTTTACACCTATGTAAACCGAGGCGCAGGGGTTACGCATCCGCGGGAGCGTCCAGAGGCACTTTGCAGGAGAACCTGCTTTTGAGGGTAGTGTTTCCTCGGGAAAGAAGAAAGAGAAGGCCTAAAAATCAGGAAGGGAAAATGCAAAGCCAGAAAAGCCTGAGAAAAGGGAAAATAATGTTTCGGAAAGCTACACATTGAAGTAATTTTAAATAAAGCATTTGGAAACAAAGCGCAGCAGTTAGTTTAAAATTAAAATCTTCTGGTGGGGCTGTGGGGCGGGGAATAGGTTCTGCTTCAAACACTGCCGTCTGAAATGTGGGTCAGCCCTAGCTTTAGGAAGGACCAGGAGGATTTTCAATGCAAAATTAGAATTGCCGGAAGGGAAAGGAGCATAAACACGGGGAGAGCACGGAACCTGGGCTGGGGAAAAGGAGAGGGTCTGGGCTGGGGCCGTAACGCGTCCGGCCTGGGAGAATCCCCAGCCTTGCATGGAAAATGAGTTTTGTTTAGCTAAGCCCCAACTCAAACACACTTGAAAATTCCGAGTTTTACCAGCCTGGTACCGGGCTGTGAACAAGTCGCTATTGTTCGAGCGAAGAATGCCGCCCCTGTCACCCGCGCTTCGGGGCTGCGGGGCTGCTGAAGGCAGCCTGGCCCCTCCGAGCGAGGGAGGCACGGCGTAGGCTTGGGGTGAGGCTGCCTGCATTAAAAACACCAACATTTATACGTACAATAAACAATGTCAGCCCTTTGTCTTGCCCTGCCCGCTCCCCTTCTCCCCAGGGGCCGATCCGGCACCGCTGGGCGACCCCGGAGCTGCGGGGAGCGGCCACGCTCGCTGCTTCGGTGGTTTGGGAAGTGCCTCTTCCTGAACGAGATTTGAGAAGGAAAAATGAAGGAGAGGAAAGCAAGGTGAGCCCTGGGTTGTGGGAGATGATGGCAGCCAGGACCTGCTGGCCGGGCACTGCTACAAAACCCAGGAAGGGCAGGAGCTGTCCTGCCTCCAGGGGAAGCCCGGTAGGCTCGGGACCCGACTCCCCCAGGGGTATCTCCCCCGTGTGCTGCTCCACCAGCTTCCACCTGGGCTATAACTTATAAACGACTTAAAAATGCACCACCATTATAGGAAAACGTCATCTGGAGCAGGTCTGTCACCATGGTGGTGGTGACGTGCTCCTACAATGGCAGTCATTTAAAAGGACCTAAAGATGGTACCGGTAGGGCTGTCGTTACTTCTGACAGCACTGCTCCCTGCTGCCGGGGCACCCAGCCACCTGTGCTCCTCTCCTAGGTATCGGCGCTGGTCCCGTCTTTCTCTCCACCATGTCCCTCTCCAGCAGAGTGCTGGAAAAGCAATAAATAAATAAAAATGGTTGTGGGGTGCAACATGAGAGAATCAGGAGAGGAAAGGTCCAACCTTCCCAACGCCACCTCCTGTAAGTCGCCCAGGAACAGGCTCCCCCCACCAGTATGACCAGTCCAGCTGGGGACTGGCAAGGGCAGGGCTCCGGCCCCATCCATGGGGCTTTTGGAGCTCCTCGAGGTCCCCCGGCCCTCACGTGGGGCTGCGATGCTCGGCGTCGCTGTGGGGTCGGGAGCACTAAGGAGTGAAGTGATGCTGGCCATCGCTTTGAGGAGCAGGGGGTTTATCTGTGGGTAATTCACAGCTCACTGAAGCCGAGGAAAAGAAAGCAGTAATTGAAGCTCGTGCCCATTTAGAATACCTTACATCAGAACCGAAGAACTGAAGCTGTTTTTTCCATTGCAGAAATTATTTGGCCTTGAACCACGCAGACCTCGCTTGCTATTCTGCAATTGAAAAGAGCCTTTTGTGAGGATTTTTTAAAATAATTACTACAAAGCACTTCAAGAGGAATTCTGATTGTCGTCTAGTTTTCATTTCATGCTTTCATGACATTTTTGTTCAAGGATGAATCTTTTATGAAACGTCTATTTTAGGTTACACCCTCCAGAACCTTATTATTTGCCTTAAAAAATCCGTCATGGGCAGGAGCATATTCTTTAAGCTCTCCCATTAGTATAACTAAATTCATCAGAGTAATATCACTATTCATGCAAAATAGGTGTCGTCTTTCTTTTAAACCTCTTGGCAAGTGGTTAAACTGATTTTAACAAGTATGCACTGCCAACTTCTTAAAGCCTCGAAACGTCTGAAGATTCCCAGGCTGCAAAGGACTATTTACATGGTTAAAATTATACACGTATCCCCTCTACTTAAAACTGTCCCCTCATCACATAAGACCCTTGCAAATCCATTCTGACTTCAAAAGGAGGAAAAGTTCCTCTTCCAAGGTTTTTTTTTCTCCTCCTCTTAGCACAGCCTGGGCTCTCCAGGTTGCAAGAGCCACCAAATGTAGCTCAGGGGCCAAATCTAGGTTTAGCTTCTCCTAGCAAGAGGGAAAATTAATGAAAGGTCTTCTATTTTTAAAGCCTATTGAAAAATTAATTTTAGAGATAAAAGACTTAGATTCTAGAGATCCCGTTGTCCGTTCTCGCAACATATACCCGCTGTGAAAACGCCACAGGTGATGCCACGAAGTCCTGCGGGATGCCTTCTAAGCCGATTATCAGGTTTACTAATTGCACCTTCACCCCTTGGCTGCCGTTGCACCTCTGCATCCCAGCTCCTTCGCCACCATCACTGCAAGGAATGGCTCCGAATGACCCCGGTGCTCACAAAAGGAGAACTTCAAAGTCGCGTCCTCAGTGTAACTTCAGGGGAACTAATTGTGGTAATTCACAGATATATTCGGGGAAGAGTATTTGCAAGCTTATTTGGCCGAGAAGCAGAAAGCCGTGACGTGGCTAGCGCAGCCGGTTGTAGCTACGCGGGCAGAACTTCCTCACAGTATCTGCAGTCACTCCATGGAGTAATAAATTTGAAATGCCGTTAAAAGATTAAAAGAATTGTTCTCATCCGCGATCTCCGGGTTATTGGAATGTGTTTGGGGAACTGCTTTGGCCTGAGCTCTCTATCTTTATTACCCTCCCTCCTGGCCCGAAGCACTCTTGATAAATTCATTGCGATTCTGATGCTCAGGGTAGGGATCAGGCTGCAGTCGGGGAATCCCGCGTCAGCTCAGGATTCCTGTCTTGTCTCCAGCCTTGTGGTGGAGGACGTCTGAGGGTGAGGAGGTTGCGGTGCTGATCCCAGCACAAAAAGGATTTGATAAAGCGGTCTGGCACGGGAATCATACAAGCAGGTGTACCTACTACATGTGTAGCCTGCATCCTATTTTATTTTCTAACTCTTTTGAGGCGAGGTGGTCTGCAAAATGGAGTAATATTTTCAGAAAAGTGCTGGAAGTCATATTCTAGGAACGTTTGTACAAGTCCTTTCAGTTTTCTGACTTATATCTGCAAAATCGAGATGCCAACAATTGCCTGGAAGTCAAAAGTTGTTAACATCTCGTGTTTTGATTCGCAGCATTGTTAAATCCGTATGCATATGCACACACGTAATGTGGTGGGGGAGCGGGCTAAATGGTCAACCACAAAGCACGGATCCAGATTTGGATCTGAATACTTCTAAAGTTCAGGAGTGCTCATATCCTGGGAGCTGGTTCAAAGCCTCCTCGAGATCATGTACTCCCATCTGGTGCACTCGCTGCTGTACCCGTCTGACTCGAAAAGTATCTTTCCTGCGAGCCTCTCATTAGAGAAAATAGGAATTACAGAAAGTAACTCAATGCCTACCCAGGCTTGCTGCCATGCTCCTTTCCCACTTTCTTCAAAGGAAATTTATCCTGTGTTTCGTGTGGATCCAAACCAGCACACAAAGGGAAGCGTGCACGTTTGTGAGCCTGGCAATCAGATGGGAACCTGCAGGAAGGGAGA
This sequence comes from Nettapus auritus, assembly GCA_011076525.1. Lineage (NCBI taxonomy): Eukaryota > Metazoa > Chordata > Aves > Anseriformes > Anatidae > Nettapus > Nettapus auritus. The sequence continues at coordinate 9,836,228 of CM021782.1, read as the reverse complement.
TGCAGAGATGCTACGTGCAGTGCAGCCTGGGCAAAAAGTCTCCGTCTTTATCTGCTGCTGATAGTTTCAAGATAAAATAATGCTTAAGGAAAAAAATGGGAGTTTTATAAAGGCGTCCACTTGTCTGGTTCTGGAGGGAGTGCTGGCTGATGGAACTGTGGGTGACACCGGAGGGTGGTGGAGCACGGGGCTGAGGCATCGCCGCCCTCGTGCTGTGGACCCGTCGCTTGCTCCGTTCTGCCGGCACGTGCCCAGGGCGGTCCTGACCCGTCGCTGCCTCGAGGTGCTTTTGTAATAAACACAAATATTAGTAATAATTTCATGTGTTCCTGTCCTTATCGGTGTATTTGTATGAGGGTTCAAAGCAGCATGTCCCTGGTGGGAGGGGATGGCAAGGCCTCGGCTCCTGTGTAGGGCCAGCTACATCCCGGGCTCCGTGTGAGCAAAATCAGGCAAATTCAGAGCTGGCTTCCACCGGCAGGCCCCTAACATTATTTTGTAAAGCACCTCGGGATACCCGGGGGCTGAAAGGAAACTCTCTTTCAGCGCATCTCCACCTCTGTTCTTTTTACAAAGCGCACTGCGTTTATTTGCAAGGCTTCTGAGCGGCGTTTCATGGTTTAAACGGGGCCATTAGGAGAAGCCCCAGGAGCTGCCGGCGGTGGCAGCTGGGGCTGTGCCGGCTTCCCAGCATCGGGCGTACGAGGCGAGAGCGGGAGTGAATGGCTGAGCTTGTTCCCGTACTCCCAGCCCACAGTGACCAGCTCACCACAGCACTAATTAACAAGCAGTCAACTCGCGCTTTCAAAGCGAAAAGGCTGTCAGCAGGTGAAGGGAGAAATCCCTTTCCATCGGCGGCTGGCGAGCGGGACAACTGCTGGACGGAACTGGGGAGAGCACAAAGCCCTCAGCCTGCTCCTTTCCACGAAGTGAGACGGGGATCTTTGAAATGGGAAAGGGCCGTGGCCGTCACCATCTGCGAAGGGGAGAGAAGAAAAGTGCTGAAGAACGGAACCAAATTGCGCTTCCCTGATTTTTTTTTAATTAATTTTTTTTTATTAAGGCTCTTTAAGGATCTTTTGATCTCACCGAGGTATTTATCATCACAGATTATTTGTTACGGATCGTGGCATCGCTGCCAGCCGAAGGGAACTGACTGAAGGCAGCAGCCTCGTAGCGGAGCCGTGGGGCTCTGCGGCGTGAGGGGCCTCGGGCTGTCAGCGGGGGGTGGAAGGCACCGGGACCAGCAACCGGGCACGGCTGCACCTCTGGACCACATTTTGTAGGGCTGGGGCTCCTGAGCCCCTCGTAAAGCTGCAGTCAGCAAAGGGGACATCGGTCGAGGGGTGCTTTGCCCCATCCCACACCAGATGTTTTCCACCTTCCAGGCAGGCAGGTGCTGCTGTCCATGCTGCTGTAACGTCCTCTGAGCATCGCTGCACCACGGCCAGGCTGCACGTCCTGCCCCGATGCTGCACAGCACGCAATGGGGTGAGCTGGGGGCTCCCAGGGGTGGCACAGCTCAGCCCAGCCATATTCTCCATCCCAGTGAAATTTCCCTTTCTGCTCTGTCCGGCGAGGCCGTGCCTTCCCCGGCCCAGCAGCATTGACAGGAGCTGGAGGTGTTAATGGAACACGAGCAACCCATACGTGGCAGTAATCACCGCACGGATCTCCGAGGGAGCCCTCGTTCCTTTCAAAGATTCCTATTTTCAGCAGACTAACTACAAAAGCCCGGTTAAACCGGTGTGAATCCAGAGCAACCCAAGTGTCAGCCATGGCACCTGACCCGGATCACACTGAAGCCACCCAGGACTCGTTGCCCCTTTTATTCACCCCCACGTGTCCCCGAAGATCCTGGTCCAGCAGCTGAATCCCTCGGCTCTCTGTACACGGCGCAGGCCTGGCCGCAGGCTTCGCATTGCTGCAGCGATTTTAGAGCAGGTTTTTATGGGAATTCTGGTTATTTCTCAGTACCCTGCTCATGGCTGAGCTGCAGTGTGGCCACGCGCTCGCATCCTTTGGCTCCAGGGCTGTGCCACCCCGCGAGAGGTGTGGGATTTCAGCGGGTGAGGTGGGCAGGGGGTGACCCACACACGGTTCTACCTCCCCGACTGCCCCAGGAAGGTTCAGGAGGGGGAACCAAATTCCTGCCTGGCCCTTCTGGTGCATCAAATGTTGGTGAGCAAGGTGCAGCTCCTGACACAGCCCCTTCTGCACCCTCATTTTTGCATGGTTGTGCCACACGGGTACCTCAGTGGTGTGATGAGAGCTCCAAAACTCTTCCAAAAAGTTACAGTAGGTTTTCAGGGGGTCAATCCCAGGAGCACTTGTTGTTTAGCCCCATTGAGCCCCCTTGTCCCTATCAGCAGAGGCTTCAGCATCAAGCCGGGGTCCCAGGAGCTGCACCAAGGTCCTCGGAGGGGAGGTGATGCCTGTGAACCTGCGTGAGCCCTGGGATTTCCCCTGGGATGTCCGTCCTCCGAGCACCACCGCAGAACAACGTCACCAAGGGGACGGTGTTGAGAGAGGAGCAATAAAAACGATGAAAGGGCTGGACTGATTTATGAGGAAGGATTAAAGGAGTTACACGTGTTTAGCTTGGCAAAGTGATGACGAAGGGTGGGACGCGGTGTCTGTCGGCGAGTCGGAGGGGCGTCAATACCCTCGGAGGACGGGAATTATTTAGCCCAGTTCAAGAGGGAGTAATGAGATTAAATAAAGGAAATAATCTTTGCGACTGGGTTGAAGGAAAAAATTCTTCATGCTTGGAGCCCATTTCCATGTGGAATAATCTCCCAGAGGAAATAGCTCAAGCCTCGGGACTTGAATCGGCAGAAAGGAGCCAGGGGAGCAGAGCACCAGGGAAAACAGCACCGGGGCTTGGAAAACACCGAATGCTGCGCTTCCAGATGTGAAAAAAACATATAAAAAATTGGAAAACACCCATTGCTGTGCTTCCAGCCGTGCCATGCAAGTGCAGCTAGGATGTTTGTATCCAGCCATCAACCGCCGCTTTGATGTGGGGAGGGAAACAGAGAGGGGAAAAAACAACAATTGTACAAATTATCTGCATGCTTAAAACTGCAAATTCAAGAGGGGAGAAATTCAAACCATTAGCGCAAGTTTCCCAAAGAGGGCCATGGCCAAGCTGTCCAGGAGCGTTGTGAAATCCCTGCTTATGGCCTGGGAGCGTGATGGTGAGCGCTGACCTGAGCATCCCACGGCGCTGGCGGGTGCAGCCCGAGCCCCTGCATGACTAACGGGCCTGGGATCGAGCGGGGACCGAAACACAGCAATTAGCAGGTTACACTAATAGCTTCTTGTTTGTACGGCGCTTCTTCTAACAGCAATTATAAGGAGAGGTTTTTCCCCTGCGATTGTGAAAAGGGGGGAAAAAACTGGTAATAATACGGAGAGAGCAGCTCCATGTTCCAAACAAGAACCATATGTTGACTTATCATGGGAAATATGTAAATACAGGCTCGAGCTGATCCGGAGCACATGTTGTTAGTCATGAAGCAGCTATTTAAAATTCCACGGCTGGATCATTAACTTCACAGTATCCTTTATGGAAGACAACAGAGGGCAAATAATCAGAGTGGCACTGAAAATAGCCTTCTTCTGAAGGAATCTCATTTATCCGGGTTTTATGGGGAGGGCTTTGTGATCCGCCAGCTGAAGCGGAGCGGGGTCTTGGTGCTGATTAACCGGGTGCCGTCCTCCCGTGCCAGCCAGGTCCTGGCCCTGAAGTCCCCATCGGGTCACCCGATGGCATCGGGAACGGCCCCGACTTGTCCGGCCTGAACCTGGGGAGCAACAATTGGGAAACGCTCACTGATGCTCACCCCTGGCTCCCACTCGACATGGGTGTACCTGGAGGACGTGGTGGTGGATCGTGGGCTGGCCGGGAGCTTTGTCCCGGGTTTCTCTCAAACTTCGGTTGCTCTCAGCTTGTGCTCCCACCTCCGCCTTGCTGCGTGCTCTCAGTCACCCCGGGCAGGTCGCTCGCGTCCGTCGTCTCCTCCTTTTCTCAGTCGATCCTGACAAGGCGACTTCTCTCCGGGGCCGGCCGTGATCAAAGGAGGTCTAGATTGAAAGAGATTCCGTAATTAGGGGAAAACCTCATAAAATGCAAGAAAGAGACCGTGCACCCTAGAGAAGGCTCTGCCTTAAGGAAACGCTTTCGAGTGGCGAAAGAACGGCTTCCGACAAAATCAGCGTCATGGCAGGGCCCGGCCCCAGCCCAGTCCCCTCTTGGGATGTGCAAGGAGGGAGCAGCTGTGTCCGTGTCCCCCCGTGGCATCCCCCCCAGGGCTCACGTGGCCGCTGCTTTGGTATTTTTGGTCCCTCGGCAGAAGGCAGGGCAAAAGCTGAGCAGGCTGCAGGGGTGGGGGGCTAACAGCATGGCTAACCTGAGTAACCCCGCAGCAAGTGCCACCAGCGCCGTCCCGGGGACACGCGGTGCGTTAGAGGCAGAGGAGCAGCGTGAGGGGAGGTGGGGCGGAGGAGTCTGGGGGATTAAAATCATCAAAATGAGACACGGAGCCAGCAGAAGCAAGGCGGCTGCTGCCCTTCCAGCTCTAACACCCGATCTCGGTGATGCTCAGGTCGATTTGCCTGCTGTTACCTGCCCCGTTTGCTGTTCGGCCCCGTCATTTGTCACAAGAGAAGCAGTCTGAATTCAGCGCGACCTTCTTTCTTTTTATTATGAGGGTCGTACGGTGCTTTAACCCATACAGGACACCTGCTCATGTGAATCCGAGGTGGGGCTTGGAGAGGTGACGTGGGGGGGACGTGCTGAGGACAGGGCCGGGGGGCAGCCTCGTGCCACCCAGCCCCGTCCGGGTCTGTTTAACTTTATTCTCATCTGTGCTTGCGGCCGGCTTAGGGGGGAAACACAAACCTGGCATCTTCTGATTTTTGAAGTGATTGAACTGACCAAAAGGCTATTTTTTTAAAAAAACTTATTTTTTACTTTTATGCCTCTTATTTGTAACGTGACAGTAGCTCGGTTAAAACAACATACTTTATACAAACGCACCCGCTCCCTAACCGCTCAGCCCCAGCAAGGTTTGGATTGCGTTTTCAGTGTGATTTTACTGCAAAAAGGAAAAAAAAAAGTCGACAACTGCGACTCTGAGGGGCCATTTGCGATTTCACCTTGGCAAAAGCAAGCAGTGGGCAGCGAGGTGCCTCCGTGCTTCCCTTCTGCAGGGCCAGGCGGTGCCACCGAGCTGGGTTTTGGAGGTTTTTGTGTTTCCAGCCACCTTCTCGAGTTGTAGACGAGCAGATGGGAAGCTGCAACCAAACCACTGACGGCTATCTCTCGATAACAAGGCGTTTGTTTAAACTTGCATGATTTTTTGAGAGAAAGCGATGTTTGCTCTTTTTTTTTTCCTTTTTATTTCCTCCTTGTGTTTTGACAGTTTAGTTTCGCCGGGGCACTTTTATAGGAGGTTTTTATTATTTTACTACGTTATTCATCTGCATTTTAATTGCACACAATAAAACTTGAAAGCTCCCAGCAGAGAAAACCCCATCCGACTTTCCATCCTGTCTGACTGGGGATGAGTTGTTGGGGTCGCGTCGTTTGTCAACAACCAGGGCTGAGCCCTGGGTACGAAACGTGCTGATTTTCCTTAAGTAACAACTTTTCATTGGCTTTGTCAAAAAAAATTCAGCTTAGGCTGCCTTCGTTTGGGGTTAGCGGGGTGGGTTTTGAGCGGAGCAGGTGTTGTTTGGGGCAGGACAAGCAAGCCACGTGTCAGGGTTGGATCCTCGGGGCTCTGTGCGAGACGTGGAGCTCGTGCTCGGCTCCCTGCAAGCACCGGCCAACATCTTGTGCCTGAAAGATTCTGGCCTGTAAATCACTTCGCCTTTCCGTGGCTCTCCCTTGTCTGACAGTCGCTTTCTCCTTGTAATTATTATAGGGGGAAAAAAAAAAGGGGGGGGAGAGGAGAGCAAGTTCTCCTGCAGAAAGTGAAGCAGCTCAAATTGCATCCAGAAAAAAAAAAAAAAAAAAAAAAAAGAAAAAAGAAAAAAGTAGTCCTCTATTAAAACATCATCCATCCACCCCTTCCTCTCGCCCCCAGCTGATATTTAAGGGGATCAGAAGCAGAATTGCAAGGCAGCATTTAAATCAGGCCGGCTGCGAGCTGCGCGTATTAGTGCACCTGTGTTTCTCATCAAACGTGCTACCAAAAGGGCTGGTTAGAAGCGCTTTGATCTGACTTTAAATATCCCCAAACATCAGGAACTGGAGGTATTTTAATCTGATTTTACTGGAACTGCGCCGATTTAAGGAAAACAGAACCCGAAATTAAGTTCATATTTTCCGTCGGTCCCCGGAGTTTGCAGGGAGGAGGTTTGTGCTGCGGGGATGGCAGGAGAGCAGCAGCAGGTACCTCTACAGCCGCCGGTCACTGCAAGAAGTGGTGCTCCGTCCTTCCTTCCCTTCTGGGCTTAGTTTTCTTTTCCTTTAGCTTCTTTCCCCGCTGCAGGTTGGGTTTGTCTCCCCGTCTGTGCAGCACACGGCGCGTCTTCCCACGTGAGCACCTTCGTGTTCAGGAGACGTTTGGTGTCCTCGGGTCTGAAGGGGACCCCTCTGGTGCAAAATGCGGTGTGTGATTGAAGTGCCCACGGTCTGACCTCACCTGAACCTGCCCTGCCCTGTTACACACCCCTCATTCCCTCGATGGAGATGTAGAAATGCTCCAGCTCACGGGGGCAATCCCATGAAGATCGATGTCCCTCGCTAGCCCCCAGCCACCTTTGCAGAGGAGCCTGGCAGGGCTGAGCCTGGAGACTCAAACAAAACCCTGCCCACTTCCCAAACACCCCCTTTTCCCTTTATTTGTCCCTCTTTTCCCTTCTCTGTGTTTGTGCGAGGCACGCTGGTCCTTGACACCCCGTTATCTCTTCTCTCCTGCAAGGGGACCTCGGCCGGGGTCACCCGTTAGCGCCCGGTGACTTGGGGCTGGGGCTTCAGCCTGGGGAACGGCCTTAGCCAGGGGTTTATTCTCAGGCTACCTGCTCGGCAGATGGTTCTGTTTGTTTTGTTTTATGTGTGCTTTAATTCTGCTCTTAATGTGCCTTTTACAACGTCTTCTGGCACTACTTCTAGGCCCGCGCTGGAGGGATGCTAGCCTCTGTTGTTAAAGGCCCAGGTTGGGCAGCTCTGGGCCGTGTTATCATCAGATCTCCCCAGTCAGACTTCAGAACGTGCTAAAACACTCGGCTGGGAGCTTTTTTCCCAGGACAGAGCAGGGTTTTCCCAGTGCTGCCACGTATCCCTCAGCTCCTCTCCTCGTCCTGCAGGGATCTGCGCCGGTGGCAGGGATCCTGCAGGGATCAGGGCCCAGCTGCAGCGTGCTGCGCTGCCCTCTCCCCCTCGGTTCTCTTTTTTGTTGGATGAAAAGAAAGCCCTGGCTTTAAAAAATAGGGGTTTTCAAGCCGATGAGGCTGGCTGAAGCCACAGGAAAAAGAAAATAAAGGCAGTATTTGAGCACAGAATGAGACGAGTCGTGGTGTGGCGGTGGGCTCATCAAAAACAAGGTGCGTGCCCAGACCAGACGGGCTGAGAGATTCTCTCCCACCCCGAGAAAAATCCTCATTTTTCCTTTTCCTTTCCAAGCGGTGGTTGTTTGGCTGGCCGTCGGCTGAGGCTGGTTCTCGGACAAAGGCTGGGGGTTGGCGATAATATCGAAAAGGCAGCCGGAGCTTCTGGGCCGGCCAAATTGTCGTTTCCTTGAGCTGCCGTCACCCAGCTTCTGGGGCACCGAGAGTCCGGAGCTGAAAAGCGTTTGTAAAAACACAGCAAAACCCTTCTTCCAGAGCAGTTCTCTCCTCCTTGTACCCAGCTCAGCCTTCCCCTGGATATTGTGCTCGACTGCAGCATTTGATCAAGAAAAAAAAATAAAAAAAAAGGAAAAGGATAAAACATATAGGTAGAAATCAATGGAGCCTTTAAACAGTGCCCTGTGAAAAAGGCTGCACTTTGCTGTTGTCTTTCTGAACCCTGCGAAATGCTGGGAAACTGTTTTTAATAAACAAGAGTTCAAACAGTGGGGCTCCGTAGCCAACAGTCACGCCTTAAACTCTAAACTTTACATGAAAACTCTCAGATCCCTTTGAACTCTTTTTTTTTTCCTCCCTGGCAGAGGATTCCAGTGTTTATGCATTTTTTTGAGATTGCTGGCGGGATCATGAGGAGGGTTTTAATATTTTTTTTTAAACAATCTCCTGCCTTCAGAAACCATTAATGCCCACTAAGAAACATCAAGGCGTTGCTTTGAAGTGCCTTCTGGCTACAGCCCTCTTACACTCTTTGGTTACTGTGCAATCAAATAATTAAATGGAGTCTAAAAAAAAAATTCTTTTACCTGGTAATTAAACACCCCATGTTGGACAGTTGCGAGGGTTTTTAAAGGCATTGCGAATCTACAAAGCCTCGAAACACAAAGGCAAAGTGCTACCAGAACAAGACACTTTCTGCCTCCCTTGGCACCCGGTCCCGCAGGCAAGGTGAGAGCTGTGCCACCAAGGTCAGGCAGCGGATCCCGGAGGAGAAAGGCCAGCCGAGACGGTCGTAAATTAGCAGAGCTAAACTCTCATTTATTTATTTTATTTTCGTTTGTTTGTTTGCTTTGGAACGACCCGTAAGGAAGAAAAAGTTGGAAATAGCACTTTGGCTGCTCCATCAAATGCCGCGCTGCGGGCCAGAGGCCGGCCCCGAAGGCCACGGAGCACGGACTTGGAGCCCAGCGCTCCCCGAAGGGCTCGGGCTTGGCTCGGGCAGCGCCTGGACGCGAACGGCACCGGCGGCGCGAGGCTGGCAGGGCCGGCTCCTGCCCGTCCCTGGCTGGGAGGCTCTGAAAGAGCCGGGGAAATTCGGCGACAGCTTCAGGAGTGGGGTGTGCTGGTAGCTTGTGTCCTGTAACAGCTCCCTCGCTGGGAGGAGAGGGAGAGAGCCACCTCCCGCGGGAACGCGGCCTCCTTGGAGGCACCTTCTGGACGGGAGCTCTCTGCAACCCGGCTGCCTCGCTTCCCAGAACTGAGCTGAGAAAGTTTTCTCCGCTTCCAACCTCAATTGGCCCTTCCTTCCCGGAGCTCCGCTTTGATCGGGGCATTTGAATCTCAATGCAAAACTCCGCGTTTTGGGTGCTTTTTGCACGGCAGCGAGGCGCTGCCAGCATTAACCCCTGCCAGGCCGCGCTGTGGCGTGCTCCCTGCCCACATTCCCATTGATATTCCCAAACCACCGTTGGTTTGACAGCATCTCCTCCGGGGCCGATGTCCCTTTGTCCTTTGCCTCCGTCCTGCTGGGGCCGTTGGGAGGGTGGTCGGTCGTGTGCCTCGCCTACCCCGCGTCTCCTGCTGCAATCCTTCGGTGTGTTACCTGTACGGGACGGCCAGCTCAGCAGCTGGCTGCGAAACCATCAGAACCCGATGCTGCGTTTGTAGGGCTGCCCCAAACCCTCCAAGGTGTCAGGAAGCGAGGAATCGAGAGCTTCAGAAAAGGCCCAAAGCTTTTGCTCCAAGCTCTGCCAGGCTGCTGCAGCCGCCTGCAGGTGCTGGGGTTTTTGGAGGGTGGGAAGGTTTTTTGCCGGGCTCTTTGCCGTTCATAGTTTGGGTCTGAGTGAATTTAGGGTTACCTGGGCTCCCCCACACCTAGGTGAGCCTCCTGCCCAGGGGCAGCCTGAGGAGGGAGCCGCTCGGCCGGGCTGTTGGTGCCGGGATAAGCCCCTCGCAGGGATGATGCCAAAACGTCAGCGTTTCTCCGGGATGTGTTGCTTTGCCAGGGGAGGGAGGAGAAAAACCAAGCCAGGAGCACCCTGGCCATGCATCCCATTTATCCTTCGAAGGATTTGAGGAGGTGAGAGCTCTCGTGGAGCTGTCACAGCAGAAGGGGAGAGCAAAGGGGCAGCGCAGAGCCCTGCCAGACCCCATGGAGAGGGCACCGCGGCTCCGAGCTCCTTGGGGAAATGGGGCTGGGCTCCGGGGGCTGGGGCACTGCTGGGAGCCTGTGGGGGGATGAAGAGGGGACACGGAGCTGCGGGATGGGGCCTGGAGCTTGGGATGGGGCCTGGAGCTTGGGATGGGGCCTGGAGCTGCGGGATGGGGCCTGGAGCTGCGGGATGGGGCC
>CM021782.1:9811862-9826071 GCA_011076525.1 Nettapus auritus | reverse complement strand
TGGGGCCTGGAGCTGCGGGATGGGGCCTGGAGCTGCGGGATGGGGCCGTGGCAGCCCCGGGACTGCAGATGAGGAGGCAGAGCAGGCGCCGCGCATCGGGAATGAAGAGGTGGTTGGTTCAAAGCAGGGCGAGCCGTGGGGCTCAGAGACGTTCCAGACTCCTGCAGGGCCCAAGACAAATGTTGAAAGCCAGAATTCCCGGAGGGTCTCCTTGTTTCCTTTTTAAAAAATAATAATAAAAAAATCTACCTGTCAAATCGTATCGAGCGGAGCGCTGAATTAAGGAAGAAGAGACTTAATGGGCTTTCTTCCCTAAAAATAGATCCTCTCATGCAAGAGATGAAGGGCATTGCCCAGGGAGGTCAGCCGAAATCGTCTGGAATTACGCTGTCACCTAGATCTGCTGTCCAGAATTAGCCTCCTCTCTGACTGCGTGAGCTCAATGCTCCCTGAAGATTAAACGCAGCACAACATCCATTTAATCTAGAGTGTCTGAGCCGTGCGGCATGCCATAGTTTAAATGCAAGAAAAACTGAGCCCGGGACTCTCTGCGATGATTAGTGATATGCTAACGAAGCCACGGGGGAAGGAGCGTACGCGGGGCTGTGCGAGGAGGCCGGGCAGGGCTGGGGCAGGAAGCGGGGATGTTGCTGGGAATAATTGAAAGGGCCTGAACCAGGGCAGCTCCGCGGATCCAGAACCGGTCTGATCTTTTTACACAAGGGGAAGGAAGACGATTTGCTTTAAATAATCCTCCAGCCTCCTCTGTGTGGGTGTTTTCTGGACTCCGTGATTAATAGCGAGGACGTTGGAAAGCAATGGGATAGGAACCTCGTTTAGAGCCCAAGTGTTCCTTACTTCTTCCCTTTTTAATTAATCTGGGGTTGCTCCTGGAGTGGAGCAGTTGGAGGAAGGAGCTTGAGGAACGCGAGGTTAATGGAAGGTGGAAGCAGAAGGGAACAACCATCGGCAATGCGCCGTGAGCAGTGTGAAGCAGCAGATGCGTCCCCCTGGCCTCGTTTCAGAGGGAATAAACTTCCCTCGATGGGGGGGGAAAACCTCAGAGCCCCGAGAAATGCTGGGGGGCAGCAGCACGGAGACGCTGCACCTGCGAGGAGGAGGAGGAGGAGGGAGTTTTCGTGCCTTTATCTACCCTTATCTTCGTGCCTTTGCTTTACGGTCTGAGAAACCGGTGTGCAGGAGAGCACTGGAAGGCTACGGAGAGGGCCGATGTGCCTGGGGTGCTGGTAATTGTGTCGGGCAAGGGAGAGGAAACTCCTGGTCCCTGTGGTGGTGGCGTGGCACAGGGGCACTGCGGGACGACGGCAAACGCGGGACAGAGCAGGGTGAGTCAGTGCCCTTAGTCACGCCGTGGCTGCCTGCTGCTTTCACACCGAAAGCCAGGAACTGAAGAATCAGACAGGACTCGTGGCTCCAGGGGTTTTTTATTTGTTACACTGGGGGCAGCTTCGTGTGTTTTTGGACGCTGACTCAGAAGTTTTGCCGCCTTTGAGGCAGACGTCAGCATTCAGGCTAGAGGCAGGAGACAAAATACATCACGCATTGACCTACCTGCCAGCGGGGAGCCTGCTTTGTGTCCCAGGGCAGCCTGGCTGCTGCTGGAGGAAGGGAAGTGCCACGTGCTCGGGGTATGCGGGCGATGGAGAGGTGAGATGAGCCTGCTCTTGCTGCCCACCACCCAAACCCAGCCCCCACTCCCCACCACTTCGGGCTCCATTTGGGATCTGAGCAAGACCATTGCACGTCTTCACGCCTCCCCAACAAATTCAAGCTGTGAAGCACTTGGGAACGTGTTTTTCCCCTCCAAAAAAATTCCTCCAGGCAATGCATGCCCATAACACCCCCAGCCTGCTGCTCGCTCCCGGCTCCACCCAGCCCAAACGCTCCCGAGGACTGTTAAAGGTCGGTCGACACGTTTTAATTGCGTTTTTGTTGGACCACGACCCAGGCTGCAGAGCAGAACCACGGCTTTGAAGCTCTCTGCCCGGCGCGGCCGCCGCTTGCCCCATCCATGCCGCGCTGCAGCCCAACGCGGGCAGCTCCCCTACCTCCGCGGGTGCTGCGGGCCTTAATGCATGTTTCCAGCAGGCTTTGAAGATGAAAAATGCTCGAAGTGTTAAGTATTAGCGTGATTTAGGCGTGCGGAGCAGTTAGGTCTCACTCACACGGTCCTTCCTGCGGCGAGCCCGGCTCGGCTTTGCTTTGCAAAGCTCGGTGCTGGGCACGGCGCTGGGGTGAGGCAGCGAACGGGGGGACGTCCGCTTGGGAAGCGGGGCCCTGGGGTGCTCGGGAGGCTGTGCTCCCCCAGGCAGACAGGCATCTCCTGTACCGTTAAAAAAAAAAATCAAAGTTGTACTTTTAAAGTCGTAACCGTGCAATTTTCCCACGCTGCCGCTCCGTTTAAACGCTGACAAGACAGAGCCGCAATCACCATCCTTATCCCGAGACAGGCTGAAAAACAAAATGTTTCTGAAACGCTGAAGGTAGCTGAACACTCAGAGTGTCACACGTTAAGGTTGCGTCTAACGATCTCCATGTCCCACTTATAATTGAAACAGAAGAGAGTGTTCACTTTTCATTCATTTTTAAAAGACTATTCAAATACCCTTTCATCTCCGCTAAACAGCCTGCCATGTATTTGAAGCCATTTTATATTTTGTTTCTACAGACATCCAAAAAACAGAGGTGAGTATTTTGGAACATTGATAGAAAGATGCAAAGGCTTGTGAGGCGCTGAATGGCTTCAAGCTGCCTCAAACACATTTATCTTCCCAAGAAGAATTAGGCACAGTGTGATTCATTTTAATAGCAGAAGAAAAATAATACTACGATGTAGTGCTAAGTTCCCAACCTTTGATGGCAGACTAAAAAAAGGGAGAGAGAAAAAAAATCTTTCTTCCCTTATGTTGTTGAAGTCTCCCTACACCCATCCGTTATGTCCAGCTTATCAATTAAGATGAACCCCATGAACTTCAGATGGTTTTTAAAACAAGGCACCATCCATTTAAATGTGTAAAACTGCCTGCGGCTCCCTTTAAGTGCGGGATTCAGTCCCGAGCTCTGTGTACTCGGTGTGAAGTTGAGCCCTTTGATAGAAGTTTTACTGATGTTTTAAATGAAGTCTTCTCAAACACACAAAATAACCCAGATAATTTAAAACCTCACGGAAAAAAATAGGGTGGAGAGAGAAAAAAAATAAAAAAGGTAGTCGGTGCCATTGGTGTAGCAGAAGAAAAGAGGCTGGCGTTGGTTACCAACATGACAGACCAAAAGCTTTTCCACAATTGCTTTCCCAGGGTTACTTGCTTGAGACGGGAAAGGTCTGGGCGACAGCTGGGAGACAAATCCAGCCCTGGTATGGGCAGCTTCCCTCGGGAACAAATTAAGGTCGTTCATCTATAAAATAGGTTTTGTGCCATAAATACCAGCGCGAGGACGGGCGCGTGGTCAGCAGCTCACCCCTTAGCCTTGCTCGCCCCTCAGCTCCCTCCCTAAGGCAGGCGGGCGAGCCGAGAGCTTCCATTGGCTCAGGCAGGTGCCTTGGGGGACTGATGGAGACACCACGAAGCCATCGTGGGCTGGCCAGAGAGAGCCAGAACTGGGATTTCAGTAAATTCCTCCTGGGCTTCAGCATCCCAAGAGAACGGTCACCTCCTCTGTTCTGCCTTCCTCTCCCCATCAGGCAGGTGTGTAGGCCACGCCAAATTTGTGCCCGCGTTACCTGAAGGACCTGTGTGTGATTTAATCACGGCACTCGAGCACATCCCAAGCCTCTGCCGTGCCTACTGGAGCTGCAAACGCTTCCCAGCAGCTCCTGGCAAGGAGGGGAGGGAGGGAAGGCAGGGCAGAGCTCAGCTCTTTTCAGCTGCCACCACGCATGAGAAGAAACCTTTTGAGACATTAGGGGGTGGAAAAAGAGAAGTCAGACAATATTAATTTGAAAAATATAAAATTTTAATAAAGGCTACATCTCTTAATTACAATAATTATTGTACCAAGTAATTTTTTTTTAAATGAAACTCTTTATAATGCATAATTTACAGTATAAGTAGAACAAAATGCCATGGCAAAAGTCATGAGTACAGGACTTGTAATAAAAGGCATAAAATATATTTATACATAAACCCCTTAAACAAACAAGGGAAAGCTTGAACCCTGAATATAGGGCGACGCATGGCCTAGTAACACCATGCAGGCACAGGTACTGTACTGATTAAATTTTAACAACACTAGAGATAGTGTATTAATATTTCCACCATACATTGTCTACAATATATACAGACTTACACGAAGTAGCAATGGCAAACAGAATGCACAGATTAACTTAATCAACACAAAACCCAACTGTAGAAATGCAAGGTCTTCCTCGGGAAAGGGTCGCGCTGTCCTAACACCCACACGCGTGAAGCGTTTCGAAGGCCGCAGGAGCCTTCGCGGACACCTCCCATTGGCTTCAATGGGTGTTGGGAGGGCAAGGCAAAAAAAAACCACCACCAAAAACCACCACACAACGAATCACACGCTCCACAACTATCTGAAAAGACTCATCATAGTTACACGGCGTTTAAATGTAAGTTGTGCTAACATTGAAGTAGACTGGCTACGAAATGAGCTAGCTGTGTGGAGTACGTACGGGTCTTTAACCTGGCTTTTGGTGTTGTGGTGTGTTAGGTGTGGAACTGGGAACTGGCTGGCTCCTTCTACAGCTCTTCCACACCTGGGTTTTGCTCTAGCTCACCTCGACCAAGACGGGCACTGGACACCGCACGGCACCCTCGACACTGACAGCAGCAAAGCAAAAACCTCACACCACAGGAGTCCATGGACGACATAGCAGGTTGGTGGTGTGGTGTTGCATCTCACCTATTTACCGCTTAAGACCTTTATTTCAAATGAGAGCAGCATAGATTAAAATGCACCGGTCTCTAGATGGATGGTAGGACAGTATTTTTATTTCTTCTTTATTATTATTATTATTCCTTTAGAGAAGTTTTATCTTCACTTGGAGAAATATTGGGCACAACATCCTTCCCTCCTCCCCCTTCAAAAAAAAATCATGAATGCGCTCCTGGCCATACTCCTAAATTTTAGATAGTGGGAACAGTATAAAAAAATAAAATAATCCTTCCTCCCATCACCCCACTTCCCAGCCCCTCTCTTCTCCATTGTTAAAGCAGCATATCCAAAAACTGGACTTAAGGGAAAACAGACTGTTCAATAAATATCAATAAGGATTACTGTTAAGGTAAGCTATACATAGTTTCTCTTAGTCCATAGATTTCAGATCCCCAGGAAATCATATATTATGTATGGAAGTCTCTCAAACACAGTCTGCATCTCCAATAGCCAACAGTGGTCATGTTTTTAATAAATAGTTCAGGGTTTTTATCATCTCAGTACCCAACTCATGAATAATAAATGCCATTTTTTTCCTCTAAGGCTAATTCAGCAAAGTCTTCAGAGACTTCACTTTTTTTTCTTCATTGGTTCAAAACTTTCCTTCAGAGTTTTTTTTTTCCTTGTCATCACTACTGTTGTGTGTCCAAAGACTTTTCTAGCTTAAATTTTCTTAAGAAACACAGATGCCATCAATCGATCCTTTCTACTTTCCCCAGAATCCTTCCTTCGTACATGGGCAGAATTGTTTCATCTTCCCAAATCTCTTCAAACACTGCACCACAGTCAAACTCGTCGCTCGCTTTTTTGAAGTAGTATCTGTGGTGAGGAGAATTAAAACACAGTTAAAAATCAAAAGGTAAAGTAAAGGATGCTTTGGCAGCTCTTTAAACCACAACATTTTCAATCTCTCCCTCCTAGGACACTCCTCCAGCTCCCAGCGTGGCCAGGAAAACCTCAGGGCAGGTCGGGTCCAGCAACATGAAAGCGTCCCCAGCTCTGCAGGGGTGTGAGCGGGGACGGCCATGGGACGGAGGGAGCGAGGCTGAGCACGCTCCTCTGCAGTGACAGCAGCTTCTGCAGCACTGTGAGTAAATGACACGCGTTGGCAGTGGATAGCCTTAGCAGTAAGGAAAATTAGAAAGCGCGGTGATTTCTGGTCAAATATCTTATTTGAAAAATAAATAAATACAATTTCAAAGCAAGGCATTCTTAAGGTTCCCCTCTCTCCCCACCTTCTTTCTTTCATGTGTTTTCTTGTTTCAAAGCCTGGGCCCAACATTAAAATTAGCAACTGTTATTAAAAGGAGAGGCTTTTTAGGCATACAGATGGATTAAAAGAAAGCCTGCCCAGCTTCCTGCAAAGCAGCAGCTCAAACTGTGGCACTGCTACAGAAAAACTGGGAGCTCCCCATTAGAAACAACACAGTGCCTAATTCACGCTGCCATTTTAAATGACAGAAACTACTGTATTTGTTTTCTGATGCTTCCTAGCGGTCACATGCAAAGAGCAATCCCAGTCTAGCTTGCGAGATGTGACACCAGAAGGTCAAGTAGCAGTGTCCTGCATTCCTTCTCTTTTGCTTTGGGTCGTTAGATCATGAAGCCAATGCTCCCAGAGACAAAAAACACCCCCCACCCCTCCTGTGTCAAACAGTAAGGACCCCTCTATTATCCTGAATTAGACCGTTCAGCTTCTTGATTAAAGGTTCCTTTTATCCCGTTTCTAGCTTTCTTCCTTCTAAGGCTGCTTAATTGCATATGCACAAATGAAGGGCTTCCATTCAGAGGGGTAGCATTTAGGGAGCCTGTCCGTCTGCCACCGCACACCTCCTCGGACATGCCTGCTCCCTTGGAAAAGTGCTTTCCCATCTGATCACCAGAAATGGAAAAACCTTCATCAGAATTACCAAAAAAAAAAAAAATAAATAATCAGCACTTCCCACACCCCTCCCCTGTCGTTTCCAGACAACCGGGGTTAGCAGATGTTTGCTAGGTGAGAGTTTTTCAGCAAAGGACAGCAAATTAAGCTCACTTTTACTGGGAAAACTGAAAAAGGCAGGGCAGGCTATGAGAATTTCGCTTTTAAGCAGGGAATGTTCTATTACGCATTTTTTAAATGCAGAGTAGAGCTGACTTTCATATCTATTTATTTTTAGTCTAAGTTAGAATTATTTTGGTAGGGGGATAAAAGCTGGCTTTTCGGTTACAGAGATTGAAGCAGCTACATTTAGTCAAGGTATGTTTAGGATTTATTTTTGTAAAGTCAGTCCAAGCCGAATTGACACATGTTGTGTCTTTAAAGGTTCAGCAAGGAAAACATCTTATTTAAGTTCCTCGCAGCCTGCGCTCACTGAAGGCGATGGCACAACTCCCACCACCGTTAATGCTGCAGGTCAAGGCCACAACTCCCCAGGCCAGCGGGCTTGAAACAAAACCAAAAAAACAAGGAAAGTTTGAATGAATTACAAAGAACTTTCTCTTCCCTTTCCCCTTCTCCGCCCCTCTCCAGATAACAGCCGTTCTTCCCAATAGCTTCCTCCACAAGCTGCAGCGCTGGCTGTGTTTACAAAATTTTTATTTGAGAAAACACGCTATGACCTTTTACATAATTACAACCTTATTTCACAGAAAAAAAAAGGGGGGAAAAAAAAGGAGGCAAAGCAAAATCCTCCCCCACAACATCTTCAAACAAGTCGCTCTGCTCTTATTTGCTCAGAAACGGGCTTTCCATTGAAACATATTTTATGTGGCAAGCCTTGCTTTTCTTTTTTTTTTTTTTTTTTGGACATCTGGCACCAATAGAGCCGAGCAGGCCTGGTGTTACAGCTCTGTTTTGAACCACTGCCATGGTAAGATTACCCGACACCACCCAGTTTTTTTGTGTGTGTGTGTGTTTGTTTTTTGTTAACGCCATCGGTATTAAATCACTGCTTAATTCCTTCTTTTTTTGGGGGGGGAGGTGGGGAAAGCAAAGCAGCAATTTTTTGCGGGGCTGCCCCGTGGCCCAGCGGGCGCAGGGCTCGGCTTCGAGGAGGAGCAGTGACAGGGCCCGAGGTACCCGCCTCACAAACTGATTCAATCAATAAAGAATTTGGAGAGTCGAGCATTTATGCATGTCTTTGTGCATTAAATGAAAGGCAAAGGCTTCAAAGACATGCTTATTAAATGTGCCTTAAAAAGAAATCAATGCCAGATGTGACCAAAGCAGCCTAGTTAGTGCCTCCCCGTAACACACACGCTACTCTGGGCACCGCGGCCCTCTTCCCTGAAGGTCACCCGCAGTTTCACTCAAAGTCCAGCCAAAAGTCAAAGCTTAGATCAAAATAATTCCCTGGAGGTACACACATTTGTGTAATTAGTTTCACCTTGTGTCTGTGCAAGATAAAATACTGGGCACGTACCCAAGTTCCTTTTATAAATTTCAGTATTGTCTTTACCCAGGTGTAAAGGGGTGAGATCTAAGCAAAACATTGTTTCATCCTTGTCAGTCACTTAAAAACATTTTCTAAAGTAATTACAGTCTGACAAGGCACAAATAATTGCACCTGGAGGGGCTTTCAGGCCACAGAGCTTCTAGGATCCTACTCCAGCACTCAGTCATCGCACAAAAATTGTCACAGAACACAAACAAAAAAAAATGACTTTTTTTGGAGAGGGGGTATAGAGGGGGTACTGCAGCCATCGTGAACAGAGCAGCAGCAAACCACAGTGAGCCTGAGGAAACTGGGCTGCGACTGGTTTACGGGGCCGCATCCCTGTCTGTAGTGGGAGGAAGTGCACGGTGGGCCATGAGAGACTGTACAAGCTGAGAAGTGGTGAAAGGAACACCAGCACCTGACCTGGAGGGTGTCCAGGTTGGGTGTACTTGCAGGTTGCTGCCATCTGATGGCAGCTGGGCGGGCTGCAAAGACGATTTGGGGGCAGGATTGGCAATATTTCGGTCCCAGCCCCACTGGGCAGCAGCCAGAGACAGCCCCCAGCTCTGCACCCCCCAGCCTGAGCGCTCCCCTGGGTGATTTCTGAGCTGCATAGGTAAGAGTTTCCAAAGCTAAGGACAAGCCAGTGATGGTGCACCAGCTGGAAAGGCCTCTTAACAAAACAA
The DNA here is from genome assembly GCA_011076525.1 of Nettapus auritus. Classification (NCBI taxonomy): domain Eukaryota; kingdom Metazoa; phylum Chordata; class Aves; order Anseriformes; family Anatidae; genus Nettapus; species Nettapus auritus. Next base: position 9,817,049 of record CM021782.1, on the reverse strand, counting down.
AATGACCATTTGGAGGTTAAATCCGAGGCTGCCAGTTACAGGGCAGGCTGCCTGGCTCTTTGAAGAAGTGCCAAATTCAGTGCAAATTCAAACCTTAAAGCTGGACCTTCACCCCCCGCACAGCCCGTACCAGAAGTGGCAGACAGCTGATCCCACTCGCACCCAAATCCACTGGGAGATTACAGCAAAACCAGCCAACAAAGGTACTGCCATGGGAACAACAGCAAGGAAGGAGCAAACTGGCTGAACTGGGCCCTGGAAGCCAGACACACGGGGTTCCCTGGTGGTGTCTGAGGAAAAACCCAGCATCAGTGGTGGATTTTTCCCTAGAGGGCAGGGTTTTTTTTTCCCTAACAAAGAGGAAAGGCTTTTGAAGAGCTGAAACAAACTGCCTTGCACCTCAGCTACATGTCCGCTCAGAAGCAGTATCCCAGCCTTCCACTGACTGGATTTACGGCAACACTATTCAGACACACACCAGGAGCTGCGGGACAGAGGTGGCCCTGTGCCCATTTTACAAACACAAAAAAATTCTAGCAGCAACAGGAGGACAGAACCAGTATGAATACTGATGCCCCTGGTTTGTAAAGTGAACCCCACAACCCCCCACTCTAGGGCCTCCAGGCCTTCACTGCAAGGTGAGGTATTCACCTGGAAGTCAGCTTCTTGGACCTGAGCTGTAGCACAAAGCTTGCCGGCCTGCACGTTTATGCAGCTCGGAAGGAGGCAGGGGAGGGAGGAGGACAGGAGGTGGCCCAGTAGCCAGGCTGCTGCTCAGGGAGTGCAGCTCGTCCCATTGCTCCATCTCCAAGCTGCTCTCGGTTTGAGTGGGAAGAGAGTAAGAATAGAAAAGCTACAGGCTCCAAAAGGTGATGTAAATGCGTTGCTGTGGGCAGATCTGCAAAAATATCTGCTGATTCTTTTGTCTTATTTCAGTACACGAAAGAACAAACAAATGACAAAGATTCTTACCTATAATTTCCCTTTTTGCTCAGCTGCTCTTTAAAGTGCCCAAGTGTCAGGCTCTGGGCCTTTAACATTCTCCTGTAGGGAATTTCTTCTCCGCAAAAAAAATAGGTGACAACCAACTCACTAGACTGAGAGGTGTGAACAACCGGGAGTTTCTTTGGCTCTTTGTGACTGTAAAACAAAAACAACACACACAAAAACTCTATTTTTCCGCTTGAGAACAAGCAGTTTCACTGCGCTCAGTCTCCACGTAATGCTGGTCAGAAATACAGTGGGTGTGACCTGAAAGTCAGATATTCCTGTACTCGAGGTGAATTCGTCATGCTGTGTTTGCACAGCACTTAGCCCTGTGGGATGCTGGGCTCTGACAGCAGCTCCTGGTTGCTTTGATGGTGGAAATATCAGCATCACAAAGCGCCCAGCCTCAGGGTGCATCTCAGCTGCACGCTCAGTCCCAGTTTGTGGCTGGGAGAACTGAGGTTAGGAACTTGCTGTAAAATCAGCACCAGGGTCCAGATGAGCGTGCACAGGGCTCACCACAGGCTAAGTACCTGCCAGGCCCAAGCACTGTACATGGCTGATTTTAAAAGATCCATTTCATCTACCTTCATACAAAGCATCTGAACGACTTCTTTCTCATGCACAAATGTACCTGCAACCAGCAACAGCTAACAGTAAAATTCCTCCAGGACTATTTCACCTGAAGTACGCAGGTGAGCTTATTTTTTACTCAGGAACAGCAAGGATAAAATTAACCGGAGCTTGTCATTTGAAATCAGGAACCCTTCTTAAAGAAAAAATAATTAAAACAATATTACACAGCGAAATGGCAACGCTCTGGTGAATGCCACGCAGCCAAATCTGCAACTGCTTCTGAGGCAATGTACACTTGGCATGTCAAAAGGTCACAAAGTGTTAGTCCGCAGTAATTTAGTCTTCCTAATTTGTTCTAAGTCTTTGTAGAGTGGCTTCAGAAAAAAAGCTGCTAGCAAAGACAGCTGGTGGACTTAAGGTCAACCAATTAAAAATGAAAGGCTCTAGTCAGGTGGCTCAGTCTGGACTTCAAACATTACTCATTGCTTAAGATGAAGAGGGTAAGAAAGAAAACTTTAATTATTTAGGCCATTTTAGACCTCTCTGTAGCAGATTTCTTGTTAAAAGAACCATCCTGTAATTAGACTAATCCAATCTTTGTCCACTTTACAGGAATGCAAGTTAAAAAGAGCCAGAGACAAGATTTGAAAATGTTTTGTTCTTTCTTTAAGAAGAATGTTTGAAAGACTAAAACTTCAGATATAAAAATTTCCTCTCTTTTCAAAGCACAATCCATTTAATGAAAATAAAATTATTATAACATATATATTTCCCAATCCTTTAATCCGTGTGCAATACTCACTCTTCTGTCGTTAGACTTGCATTGCAAAAAGGGGTGTTTCCCCCCTGAACAGCAGCTGAGTGGTTTCGATCCCTCTGCTGATTTGAGGTTGAACATCTGAAGTTGGGGGGGAGACAAAGGGGGGAGAGGGGAAAAAAAAAAAAAAAAATCTTTTTAAAAATGGTTGAAATACGATCTTCTTAATTGAAATCTCCTGTGGGTTGTTAAGTTCGCTCTTTGTATCAACCCTCATATGTTGTAAACAATCAAAGGAAGAATTAAAAATGCTGTGGGCTAATGATCCTTCCATACCCCAATGAATGATAACCAGCCCCATTCTCCACTTGGTATGTAGCTGGAGTCCGGCCCAGAGGAAAAATGGGCAAATTACAGCCATCAAAAGAGTGGAAGTAATAGCCTAGGACTCAAACTATTTGTGCCGGGGTAGGGTGGGGTTGGAATAAGGAGGCTCATCCTTGGGGCTTGGCCAGGCTGTGCCGTCATGCATCCCCACGGTCCAGCCCCATTCCTGATCCGGATCTCTACCTACACCGCGAGGAAGACACCGACCACGCGTTCACACGCGCCTGCTACAGCCGTGCTAGCTCTCAGCCTCCGCTTGGGTGAGGAGGAGCACAACCAGCACCCAGCAAACGGCCCTGCCTGAGGCTCCTACCCCGGGGGTAAACCCCTACCGCTCCCCAAACCCCAGCACCAAACCCAGCTGGGGCCACCCCGTCCCTCCTGCCGCCGTTACCGTTGCTTCTGAGGCTTGGAGACTTCGGCGAGCCGGCGACACGCTTCCTCCAACTGGGCGAGGGTGTTGGGCGGGGTGAGCGGGGGCATGGTGGGGTCCTGGACAAAGGGGTGTGCGGGCTGCACCCCTCGCGGGTGGCTGCCGGTCCCCCAGGGGTGGTGGCGGCCGGGGCGCTCGCTGGGGGCCCCCTTGGCGAAGTCGGAGCTGTAGGCCTTCTTTGTGCTTTGTGTGCTTGGGGAGGGGAAGAAGTCGGGTTAGAAAAGCTGGAAAATATGACTTTAATAGCAGCTCCTATTCTGCTCGCTCCCTCTCAAAAGTCTGTCATAACATGAAAGGAGGTTTATTGCCAAAAACATGACATTTTTGTGGTTTTTCTGGTTCTGCGGAACAGCTTTTATATTAAACCGGAGGAGCAAAGAGTCTCATTTGTTTTTAGCGATTGTAAAAATAGACAGCCCATGTAATATATAAATATTTACCGGGAGCGATATTGCTGTAGACAGCTGCGTATTTACCTATGGGGCTTGTGCTTATTTTGTCTCTCGCTCTCCAGCATCCACTGCCAGACGTTCTGCGCCCGGTCCGCCTCACCGCCAGGTAGCTGCACCCCTCCGGGGCCGGGCAGCCCCCCGTCCCCAGCCGGCAGGGCGACGCTCTCCGCTCCTCTGCCCGGCCTCTTGGTCAGCGTGCCCGTCCTGCTGGTGGCGAGAAGGGGATGCGAGCCCACGGTTAGTCGCCTGCGCTGCACCCCAAGCAGCACCCGACCGCAACCCACCCAGCCCCCCGTGGTTTTCCCAAGCGATCCCGCTGCGGGAGGAGGATGGGCTGATGTGTTTGGGTGGGTGTGATGGAGAAAGGCTCGCGGCTTACCCGAAGGGCTCCAGCGGAGGGAGAGGTGGGTCCGTGCCTTTCAGGTGGCCCTTGCACTTGGAGAAGCAGTAGTAGTCGCTGCCGGCTGGGCAGCAGCACTGCGCCCGCTGAGCCGCCTCTGCCTCGATCTGCTCCTTCGTCTTGGGTACGGCGTGGTGGTGGATGTAGTGGTGGTGGACGTGCTTGGTGGTCTGCTTGGTGATAAATCCCTTACCCAGGAGGGTGCAGGCGGCCGGCGAGGCCACACCGGGCTGCAGCTTGCCTCCTGGCAGGCGATCGGGGGAGCGGGCGCGGGGGCTGTGCCGACCCATGCCGGGCGACTGGCAGCCGGGGGTCTTCAGCACGCGGGAGAGGTGCTCGTCCAGGATGGCCTGGGGGTCCTCCTCGTAGCTGCCGGACGGTAGGAGCGAGAGCGGGTGCTGCGGGTGCTGGGGGTTCGCCATCTCCCGACTGCTCTGCAGGCTGGCAGGGAGCTCCAAGCCCTCCTTCTCCTCGTCCTGGAGGTGAAGCATCAGTGAGGAATAAATGTAAGAGGACGGGAAGCCAGTGAGACACATGCTGGGACGTCCCCCCCACTGGCTTGCCCGCCGCAGAGCCATCCCACGGGAGCCGCGCTCCTCCCGGTACCCTCAGAGCAGGCAGGATATGGCCCCGCTGCCCCCCCAGCCCAGCGACATGCGGGATCTCCGCCCGGTCCCAGCAGGGTTAATCCCCCTACCTCCTTGATTTGCTGCAGCCTCTCCTCCAGACTGTCCATGGTTTCTTGCTCCTGCTTCAGCTTCTCCAGCCGGGAAATGAGCTCCGCAGCGAAGGCAGCCGGCTCCACCGGGGTCATCTCCTTAGGAAGCCGGTGGGTCCTCTACAAGGAGCGGGGACAGAAGGCACAAGGCATGTTTAGCGGGCGGCGCGGGGCGCGGGCGCTTAGCCGGAGCAGCATCGCCGGCCCCGCTACGCTTGTTGTGTATCCATGTTTGGATGAAAAGACGACCGCAACCAGGCATGGTCTGCTCTGGATTTTTATGAGCTAGTGCTGTGGCCTCATGGAGTGACATCCTCCCCACCAGCGTTTGCCTTCGGCAGGAGCAGTTGGTCGCACTCTGAGGAACCCCCGCTTGTTCTCTCTGTAGTACAACCAGCCCATCAGTAGCTACTCTGAAGTAGAAAATCTTCAAAGACTGTTGTCAAACATCAAAAAAAAAAAAAAAAAAAAAAAAAA
>CM021782.1:9797648-9811762 GCA_011076525.1 Nettapus auritus | reverse complement strand
AAAAAAAAAAAAAAAAAAAAAAAAAAAAAAAAAAAAAACCCTCTGAGGTGGGAGGGAGAGACTTTAACTCAAGGAATAAAGTGAGTATAAACAGAAAGGAGTTGGAAATTAAAAAAAATAAGATGGGGGAGAAAAAGGGAAAGAAAAAAAAAAAGAAGTCAAACGGTTGCAGATCAGAGAAGTACTGGTAATTTATTTCCTGGCTACACACTGGGCACCTTTGAGGTAGTGTTGTCTCAACAGTGTCCTAGATCTCTTCCCCCCCCTCCATCTCTTTGTACAGAAAATGAAGAAAGCTGCTGCAGGCTAGCGGTGCTACACTGCTGAGCTTGGCTGCCTCAAGCAGATCTATCAAGGGAAAAAGGGAACATCTCCAAATCAAGTGCAGAATATAAAAAGGCAAAACGAGAATTTCTGCCAAAAGAAGCAAACATGGTAGGGAAATGGGGGGGGAAGGGGAAAAAGAAAGCACCCACCTGACTCTCCCCTCCTTCCTGCCACCCCCAGGCACCCCCACTCCGCTCCCCCTCACCCCTACTTTCACTCTTTCCTTGTTTTTTTTTTTTTTTTTGTTGAAAGCAGAAAGCTGAACTGCCAACTCTTTCACATACTACCCACCAGATGAGGTGGGGCCTCTCTCCGGCAACCACTTAGCTCCAGAAATGATGTGAGGGTAGAAAAAGGCCACTCTGCTGGAAATTGTCACTCTTACACAAGCTGGCTCTATTCAGTCCCTGATCAAAGCACTGCCTTACAGAGAAAGTCGATTTGCACGCCCTGGGACAAAATAATCTAATTTACAAGCTCAGGCTATAGAACTTTCTTTATGGAGGAAGGGAAAAAAATACCCCAAAGAAAAACCACATAAACCCCCCCCCCCCCACCAGAAATATCATCTACGATTTCTTGCTGCTTAAGACAGCAGAAAGAGGAATTTTAGCATATTAATCTCGAGACAAGATAAGTTTGTACTTGTCTGTGTAAACAGTTTATTCACTGCAGGAATCGGGAGCCTGCGAGTCAACTGAATTAGCAAGTCAGCGAGTTAATTTTCAAGAGCGAGGCAGCTCCACGAGCCGGACCCCCTCAAAGCAAGGCAGCGAGAGTTCTGAAGGCACACATTTGCTGCAAATGTTTCTCTTTCGGGAGAGCCTGCTTCCTGCCGGCTTACACGTGGTGTGCTTTTGAAGGCCGAGGGCGATGCACGCAAGGCAAACCCTGCTCTGTGCGGCACCGAGGAGGTGTCAAGGTGGTGCCCGGCTCCTGCGCCTGCAGCCAACGCTCTGCCGGACCTCACCACGGCATCCATGCTTCAATTTAGACCAGGAGGGCAAATTCAGTGCCACGGAAGAGCCCTAATTAGCACCTGGCTTTCAGGCGATGGCCAGATGTGCATAAGTAGGCTTCTGCAAGGATGCTGAAAGCACACGGCTCCTGCCTGACGCTGAGCAAGATCTCTCCTGAAAACGATGGACACGCGCCCCTCCCCTGCTCCCGTCCCTCCACGTGTACCGACAGTCCCAGGGGTTTGTCCCAGGCCCTGCAGCTCCCACCTGAACTTACCGGAAAATGAGGTAGAGAAACTTGACCGTTGGCCTTAACGCTCCGATGCATCTCCCTCTGGAGCTGCTTCTTGCTCCCAATTCTGTACGGGGGGATCCCATCTCTGCACACGGAAGAGAGGTCACCGTCAGCTGGGGCTCTTGGAGGCATGGCACGGCAGATCAGCCTGGCAATCACCCCGTGCTCTAACCCAGCCAGTTCTCCATCGGCTCTAAAATACCCTGGGCGTGCTACAGGCCCGTGTTCCCAGCTGTCCCGAGTGCCCTGGATGGCACCTGAGGCCAGGACGAGCCTCCAGCAGCTGGCGGCTCGGGAAGGGGCTGTGTCACCATCTGCACGGCTGAGCAGTAACTAAGTAAGAGCTGAGAAGCAAGCTGAAGGCAACTCCACATGAGAAAGACGCCCCAAAGATCCCATTAGCTTCACTTCTGAGGCATCTCCCTGAAAGGCCCTTCCACGGATAGGCTGAAGCTTTTGCCCTTCGGCTTTGTTGCAATTTTCACCACCAAATTAAGCCGAGACCACAACGTTCCTCTAGCCCTAAACCACCCCATGGGACATCGGCACTACGGAAGCAAGAAGGAGGCTGAAGGTGGATGGCCACCAAAGGGCCCCTCCCCACCTCTGGCCCTGCTGAAGCTCCGAGCTGTTTCTCCTGCCCTGGGGCTGGCCGGCGCAGCCGGGCCACCGCGGGGCGAGAGCAAACGCAGGCCGTGCCCTTGGGCACAGCATCGCTCCCCTCATCGCCAGGAAGCCACGAGGAGAGGCCAGGAGAGCAGCACGGGTGCCAACAGAGCACTGCACGGCCTGCTCGAGGCGTTCTCATCGGGCCACGCAAAAAAAAAATTACCTCGGTTAGGATTAAAGGGCCTTCCGCAGGGAGCGGGGACAACCGGAAGAGCGTGCCTGGAAATCCTGAATGTCTGATGCCACCCCTTCCCTCAGACTCGCTGAATAACCTTGATCTCCGGCCCAGTCCCTTTCATCCCTCTGCCCCCACACCTTACTCATCTCCCGAGCGGAGAAAAGAGCCGGAAGCTGCGTGCCCAGGCGGCAGTGGTGGTGCGACACACGTTGGCCAACACATGTTGGCCAGAGCCAACACACGAGGGTTCCAGGTCCCTTCTCTGGAGGTGGGCGGCTAGATCTTGCCACTCCACGCTCATGGGTTGAAGCACGCTGTCTCAGGCCTTCGTGAAGAGCTCGGCTAATCCTTCAGTCGCTATTAGTGGCTGTTTTAATGGGCAAGACTGAGTGGCAAAGCCCAGAGCGGAAGAGCAGAACAAATTCAACTTCGTGAACTTGGCAAAAATCTTGATGATGAGAGCGAGCGCGCTGGGAGCCCGCAAGCAGAGCGCGGTGCCACAGGATGATCGGCGGGCTCCTGCAGGCTCCCGTGAGGGCGCATTACGCCCCCAGTGAAGGAGCTGATGGTGCCCCTGCACGCCACGGGGCTGCGGAGCACCTTGCGAGGAGGCAGCTGGCCGTGGCCACCGACCGCAGCCACTGGTGGCCCCCGAGTGTTTGTGCTCCCTGCGCGGGCACCCGACATGCTTGCACGAGGCTGGGGGAGAGCAAATGTTGAGCGAAAGCCAAACGAGCTGCACCCTCAGAGAAGCATCTGTTCACTGAGGGTTACTGAGATAAAGGTCTCTTAGGGAAGACCTTCAGTACACGGAATAACGAGTAAAACAGACATAAAGGTAAGTAAAGCCGCCAGCGTGAGCACGTTACGTGCACACAGACATAAAGGCCTAATCCCGTTAGCAGTCAGTGACAGAGGAGGGTTCCTCCATCAGTGGCAGTCCCAGAGGGGAACGCAGGGCGATGCTGAGGGGCTGTGCTCAGCACGAGGCACCCAAGGACACGACCGAGGGAGGAGGGGAGCTCCTCACCTCCCTCCTGGTCTGCCAGCAGGAGATGCCGTCCCCAGCCCTTGTACCAGGCGGGGTGCACGTCTCCTTGCGGGGTGTCCCCATGTTCCCTGCACTGCGGGACCATCCCTGCCCAAAGGGTTGGTCCATGAGCTACGGAGCAGGAGCCAGGCAGGGTGGCTCAGAAAGGAGGAGAAAAAGCAAGGCCCTGCAGCAGCCGACTCCAGAGCGCGGCTCCGCTCTTTATTTAAGCTCTGCCCTTGTTCAGGTCGGTGTGAAGGCCGCTCCTTTCCCCTGAACCTCCTCTGGTTGCACAGCGAAGCCTCAGATCAAGCCTCCTGCTCCCTGCTTTTACAGCCCTGCCCTGTCAGGAGAGTTTTACAACTTGTAACAAAGTGCAGAATTAAAGGGAAAAAAGAAGGTATTTGGCTGGGATGGGAAGGCAGCGCAGCTTGGGAAAGTCAGCCTGGAGAATGAGGAGGGACTTTTATAGCCAGTTTGATGAGTGCTTTCTAAATCTGGGCCTTCCACATGAAATGGGGGAGAACGGACAATGCCGGATGAGAAGGGCTGAACAAAATGTGGTCACCTACAGCAGGAGGGACAGGCGGCTACAGCTGGAGGCTGGCTCAGTACAGCCAAGAGATACGGTGGGGGGGGCAAAACCCTGACACTGAAAGAGACCCCCCCGATGAGCACAAAGTGCCTGTGAAACAAAAAGGCTCCAGCAAAGAGCACGGGTTTCCAGTCAACGCCAAGCAACAAGGTGCTCCTCTTGGTGCAGCCTCTCCCCAGGCTCCAGCAGCAAACGTTTGCACTCACCTTCTTGGCTACGAAAGGCTGTGGGCTGAAGAGCTACAGGGTTTAGGCACTAAGTAGTAGAGTTTAATTATAAACATTTCAGCTAACCAGGCTGGGGCTAAGCCAATCTGTTTCTGGGGGAAATACTAGTTTGAAGTCTTCTACCCAGTCAGCTGCCATTTAAGCTGAGCCAATTATCTTAGCCTTTTGACTCAGATGTGCCTGACCTAACCTGAATGTAGTTTTACTGCTGCTTTGAAATATCAGACTCATGCGCATATGCATTCACTCCCATCTTCATTTGGCAACGGCTCTGAAACAAGCCTCTGATCTTGCCAACATCAAAAGCCTGGTTTGTAAGATAAGGTAATATTTGAAGTTTGCTCAGCAGCATTCCCCTGTGTCCAAAGTAAATCCATAAATAAGATATAAGCAAATAAAAAAAATCCCCTTTCCTCTCCCCCCATCCCCAATCAAGAAATGGAAATATAAATTTGCATGATGCTTTGTGGCTATTACAAAACATACACACACGGGCTGATCCCTGGCATCTATCACAGAAAAATTAAAAAAAGGCAGCTTGTGCATCATTTGGAGACCTCTCCGAAGTCCGGTGCAGCTGAGGTTTAGATATATTTTTTAAAACCTGACTTTGCTGTTCTGTCTGACAGACTTTTCCAGAACAAGTTTTTGCTCTTCAGTCGATACCAACGTAAGCCAAAAGAACTCATTCCCATTCGCGCTGACGGAACAGAATAAAACCGGGTCCCCTGTTGAAAAGTGGCAAAGGCTGGCAGGAGCAGAGCGCCCTGGCACGGCCTGCAGCAGCACGGCGGGCTTGTGCCCCCACCGCACGCACGGTGCCTTCGGGAACCGGCGGAGCCAGGTGCCAGGAGCGGCTGCTAATCCCAAACGTTTGCCTGCGATCTTGGCAGCAGCCCTCCGTCTCCGTAAAGGAAGTTTTACATCAGCCTTAACTTCAGCCGAGCCTCCAGAAGCGCCAATTTACCTCTCCCACTTCCAAAACACAACCGCCCCGGTACCCGCAGCGGGACCCGGTGCTTTGGCAGGGCTGCTCCCCCCAGCCGCCCCCCAACCTGGAGCTGCGGGCAGTTTAATCAGCCAAGCTTCCCCAAACTCTCACAGCCTGCACGGGCTATTGTTATGGCAGGAAAAAACAGGCAGGCTTCTTTCATGCGCTGCTTTATGGGGAGCTCCTATTCACTTGTTCAAGGAAATTTCAAAGCGGGCTGCTACCCTCTTATCCCCGCTAAGCTCCCCTGGACTAACAATGGGCTGAAAGCGATTCAGTTAAGCCTTTCATCCACCATGCACTTTATTTCTCACTCAGTGCTCTCATCTGTATAAGGCCTACAATTGGCATTGCTGTGAAGAGAGGGTATAATCCTAGCCCTGTGAATCCCAAGTGACCCTACACTGGTCCAGAAATGACTAACCCAATGAATGCTCTGTTGACACATGATCACATACAACCAGAGCCAGTAAGAAGAAATAAAGAAGTCACCCTATGATTCAGCTCTTTTATTTAATGCCAATATTGTTCAATAAGGGAATCTAGTGGGACAACAAACTATTTTTTTCCATAATATCAGTTCAAAACACACTGGTGCATTTAAAAAAAAAAAAAAAAAAAAAAGCTTTTGTTTATGCATCAAGGATTTTTGGTAAATCCTGTTTTCCATTGTGCAGCATCGTGCAGCACTGCTGACTTAAAAAACCCAGAATGCAAATGTCCCTGAGGAGTACAGGGGAATCACTGCCCACAAGTGACAGAGGCACTGGGGGAGTTTCACTGGTGAGACGCAGAGCACAGCACTGTTAACTGCCAGGTTGGGTTTTCTAGAGGACTTGTACTTAAGTGAAGATCAGGAAACACAAACGGAAGCATCTGCCTTCTATCCAGCTGAAGAAAATGGTCCTTAAGAGCACTACGCAAATCCTACTGTCTCTTCTACCCCCAGACACAAAGCCCCATTTCTCTCCTGCTGGGGGAGGCACACCGAGGAAGAACAGTCACACAACTTATTCCAGCTGCACGCTTCTCAGCAGTCAGGAGGAAAACACAGATCCTGCAGTTCCTGGGCTCAGCCACAAAACCACCTCTCATCCCTACCCTCCTAACACACTCAGCCCTGCTCCACGCCAGCTCCATTCAAATGGCCCTTTGAAGACTGCCCCAGCCACACTAGATGAGCAGCTATTTGCCCCTTCAGGTCACCGGCCCTATTAATGTACATTCTGACATTACCAATGAACCTTAATTACAGCAAGTACTTCCTACAGGAAGCAATCTCCTTCTCTTTGATGACTGATAACTAGTTGAGGAAGCCTGGCCTTAAGACAGAAGGCACAGCGAGATACACTCCTGGGTTAGTCAGGCGGCACTACCAGCACGGGGGAAAACACGTTTGCTCAGCTTCATCCGCACAATGGCAACAGGGGGGTTCACCACCTCACCCCATCCAGTAACCACAACGACAGCACAAAGCACGAGGCTGCCAGGCCTCGCTACGCCCCCCGCTTCGGCAGGACCCTCACTCCCACCAGTCCCCGCCACATGTCAGCACAGATCTGCAGATCCCAAAGGGCCCGAGCAGGACGGGATACTCACACGCTGCTGTCCGTCATCGACATGGAGTCGTCCGTCAGGGCATCACTGGATATTTCACTGTCGTTTGCGCTCGTTGCGGGGGCAAAGACATAGCCGGAATTCACATGGTAGGGGTTAACGGGATCGTTCCTCTTGAAGGACCTAGGGATGAGCAGAACAGGAGTCCAGTCACCAGCTGGGCTTGGGCTGGAGGACAGCACACAAGTTCAAGGGCAGCACTCGCCTTTTGGGAACCACGTATGGTGGCTGCTCAGGCTCTTGAGGAACAACCAGCCATCCACTGCCTGGGCAGCGACCAGGACACGCTGCCTGAGAGCATCCTTAAAGATGTTGCTTTTGGCATTGGCCATGCAGTTTAGAAAATCCCATGAAGCACCCCGGGCTCCTTGACACCTTCAGAGACCTCAGAGCTTGGTGCTGCTCTGCTGAGGCCAACGGGAGCTCTGCTGTTGGCATCAGCAAGCACAAGATCAAGAAGTTCAGAGCTCAAGCCCCACTGCAAGCTGCTGAGGGACCAGCTAATAAATGCCTCCATCTCCACCTAATACAGGAGTCAGGGTCGCCCTGGGAGAACCAGTTGTGGTATCTGTGTGGCCTGCCACCGGAGAACTGCCCAGAACGGCTGGGGCAGGCCCACCGCGTGTCATGGCGAGCACAGCCTGAGCTGCCATCCGCTGCCTCCGCCTTGGCCTCCCAGAGGGCTGCCATCTTCCCCGCACTACAAAGAGGCCCAGTTTTAAGGAGAACCGACAAATTCCTCGGTTTGGGGGTTATTATGCTCAGGGTTGGGTGAGGGGAGAGGAGGATGGGAGGGCAGGAGCAGCATGATGTGCTGCGGGCGGTGCTTGGAGGGGGAAGGTGACAGAGGCTCGCGTTAACGGATGCCGACACCGACACCACGGGCTCGGCAAACCCAAAGCCCCAGCGGGGCGTTGGAGCTGAGCACCCAGGAGCAGACACGAGGAATTCAAGGCGATGGCAGGGCAGGGTCACCATGTGGGGGAACCGGGTGTCCCTGTGCCCACTGAGGGCCGCCTCCATCGCCCGAAGGCCCCAGCCAGGATCGATGGACGTACCTTGGGCAGGCGATAAGGGGATTACGCGGGGAGCTTCTAAAGCTGCGTGTTAAGGTGCACATTTTGTTCCTCTGCGAGGGAAGATGGGGTTGTTAAGCTTCCGCCTTTGTATATCAAAGCAAAGGGCCTTGTCATCTGATAAGGACTGCTGATTTTAATAATTAGGGCCACTTACCCAGGACTTGGGGGCCTAAGGAATGTGCCAGCAGGCTCGGCAGGTTTTTTTTAATGGGCTTTCAAGCTCCCCACCCCCACGGCGGGGCTGGATGCAAGCGAGCAGCAGAGCGGCCCTAATGGGGAGCAGCAGAGGCCTCCTGCCGCTACCCACCCCATCGCACCCCTGCCCGGGCTTTGCTCCCCTCTCACAAACATCCAGCCCGCCCCACCGCCATGTACTGGAGAACAGGAGCCTTTGGAAAGGGTTAGGTTAAAAAAAAAAGGAAAAAGAAAAAAAAAAAAAAAAAAGAAAGGAGGGGGAAGCATGGGGGAGCTGATGGGCCTCTCTGGTATGAGGCGCGGGGCTGGGGCTGCTCGCAGGTATTCAGCCCAGCCGGGGCTGCATTCCTTTCCCAGGGAGGCCAAGACGTTTCTGATGAGGAGATCAAGATGTTAAAAAATATATAGCCAAAAAAAAAAAACACAACAAAAAAACGAGATAGTGAGGAATGCCACAGGAAAGAAGTTAAATCTTCAAAGATAAATTAATTCCACATGTGGGCGAAAGCTAAGTTAGCCCACTACTACTCCAGAAAAGTTCCTCTAACAACGTGCAGCCTTCTGCTCCCAGTCAGGGGGACCTGGAGTCCCCGTGACACCGCCCAGGACCTCGGGGGCTGCAGGGCTGACTGCCCGGGATGCGGCTTGTCGTGACTTTGACTTGAAACCAGCTCGGGTCTTAGGAGAGCATCCGAGGACCATGGGGCTTGGTGGAGAGGATGCTCCATGGGACTCGGTGGAGAGGATGCTCCACAAGGCTCGGCGGAGCAGGATGGTCCCCAGCACAGGACCAGTGCCCTGCCCTGAGGGGTCTGGCTTCTCCCAGGCCGAGCCAGGAGGGCTGTGTTCCCAAGCTCTCCCCGCAGATGCGATTGCTGGAGGAGCTGCGATGGGGGCGGAGGCAGCGGCTCCGTATGAACACGGCCCAGGGAGAGGAGGTGTGTCCAAACGCAGCGTTTGGGAAGATATAATTAGGGAAAGTGGCCAGAACTAACTCATCTTCCCAGGCAGCACCGGGCTGCAGCACCCACCAACACAAAACTCCCCAAAGTTCACATATTTTTAAAGCAGGCCCCCCCTTCACCACAGCACCCTCCAGAAATCCCCACATACTTCAGGCAAAGCAGCCCCCGCCGCTTCTCTCCGTTCAATTTTTATTCTCATTCGACCACCTTCCTCCAGTAATTGCACCCAGCTGCACCGAGCTGCCTGCGAGGGTCTTAAATTCCAGGGGAAAGCGGTGGGCTCTTGCCGCAGATGCTGCGCCCAGGCACACACACACACACACAACACCCCCAGCCTCCAAACCCCGCGTGCGAAGTGCTCTCAGCTGTCAGGTAGCAGTTGCTCTGGAGCTTCAAGGAGCACGCCTGATGTTTCCCCGGCTGTTCGTACCCCGAGGCGGGGACACGCAGCGTGTAACTGTGCTGCGTTAGGTCGCGGGCACCTCAGAGGTGTGACACGGCCGTGAAGATGTCAGGGCTCTTGGTCCTGTCCCCCGTTACCGGGGTGAAGTTGCAGAGTTTTTTTTTACTGCTAAACTCTACTGCAAGCGCTCTGGCAGTTCCAACCGGGTTTATACAGAGAAGTGAAAATCTACAAGGAGCGTTTTGAGGCAGAACTGCATCTCATTACGTATTTCCTTGGGATGAACATCACCGGGCAATCACAGGTTTAAAGGCAAAAACAGAAAAAAATGAATGTACAAACGTGGAAAAAAAGTGTATTTTCACAAAACTACGTTAATCACAGCTCCCATGCTCTAATTGTAGAACTGCTCGGAGCATAGCTTTACAATGGCATCATTTACTTTGATAATTGAAGCCAAACTCGGTTCCAATAACTTCACACAAAACGAGCTCCACCGGCGGGTGCTTTCAAAGGCCAGGAAGCCCTCGGAGCCGGCAGAAGGCCATCTGCAAGCCCCAGCCTTCCCCGAGCAAGGCCAGCCCCACTGATGTTGGAGCCGAGAGCCTAATGGGAGGCAGATGAGTCCACCTCGGCCCCAACAAAACCGCCCCGTGCGGCGGCGCTGCGAAGGAGCCCAGCTCTGCGCACACAAACTCGTGCATGATAAATTTAGAAGCGCGTATAAATAACAGCTGGAATTCCTGGACAATGGGGCCAGGTCCAGCGCTCTCGGCGGGGCCGGTTTTAACCTCACCGCAACGTACAGGGGAGGGCAGCCGCTCTAAAGGACGAGAGCTCTCCAAGTTGAGAATGTTTCCTGTACGAGGGCTCCGAAGAGACAAGCAGCAATTTGCATGCACGCGCCTGCTTTGCAGCCAGGTGCCAACGCCGTGTTTTCACTTCACTTCTGTTCCTGGCCGTTACCGGCGCTGGGGCCAACGTCTTGCAGCTCGCACGGTTTCTGTGGTCTCCAGCTCGCCGTGTTTTTGGCCGTGACTCCGTGCCCTGGGGTTTCCAGGTGGTCTCCCATCCAAACACCGGGCTGGCCCCTGACTGCTCAGCTCCTGGGATCAGGTGCACTCAGCCCGGCTTTTGCCGCTATGGTCACGTCAAAACCCACTGAAGCAAGTGGAAAGAGCCTGCACAGCACTTCCAGAACGTAGCACGCCGGGGAGGAGAGCAGGAATTCTTCAATTCCATCGCACACACTAGGAGGGAGGTGTGGTTTGGCCACTCACCAGGAAAGACTATGTGCAAGCTTCAGCCCCAGTCCTAAATGCAATCCTGAATGCTGAGTGATGAGAGAAAACCCATCCATATGCTCATCAGCTCCTAGCACATGCACGCACAAGTGGCTTCACAAACGGACGGCTCGGGGAGGGACCGAGAAGCATCTCAGCTTGACCTCCCTCTCTTTGCACTGAGATCTCTTGGCCCCATGGAGAGCAAGCGCTCCTGGAAACGCAACAGGAGGTGATCAAAGCCAAACGCACCACCTCGTGTCCTGGGAGGGCAGATCTGAGGTGTGAGGAGCAAGCTGCACTAATCCTTGGACAAAAAAAAGGGAAAAAAAGACAAGGAAAAAAAGAAAAGCACTGATCGGGCAAGCAGCCACAGTTCTGAGAGAGCTCTCACGGAGCAGGAGCATGTGGGTTTTCAGCAGGGCCTGCAGCACTGCTAGGACGTTCCAGCCAAGCCCTTCCAGCTCTGAATACCAACAAAGGCTGCAAGATAAAAGCATCCAACATCCCCCTCCTGGAAAGCGAGCGAAGGGCAGCGGTTCAAACCAGGTTCTGCAGAACAGCAGATGCTCAGGCAGCGACACGGAGAGGCACGAGACGAGGGTCCCCCAACACCCCACGTCCTCCGCCCCGCGACATCTCGCGGCAGGAGAGCCCCCGAGGCCATGGCAGGACGGGGCACGGCCCTCCTGTCCCACACCCACGCTGCCGGCTGTCACCCCTCCAGCGGAGAAGGACCAAAGCCGCCTCTCGCCCGGCCTCGCAGCATCGCCCCTGCGGCCCCAAGGAGCCCTCCCGGCTCCTGCTGGGGCAGGAGGAGGCTCAGGAGGAGGCTCAGGCTCGCAGCCCCGCGAGCTGCTCGGCACCAGGAAGCCCTGCACAGCTGGAAGCTCTCTGCAGGGCAGGAGAGAGCACTCCAGCACAGCCTCCCCTGCGAGGCAGAGCGCAGCCCAAAGCAGCCCGATGCCCTTTGATGTCCGTGAATCACAGACACGCTCTCAAAATTCCTGTAAACGAGATGTCAAACACTTACCATGGCAAAACCCAAACTCCTGGTCCAGCAGACAGGAGCGCACATCTGCCAGCAGAGCCCTCTCCTCTCAACCCTGATTCAACAAGCCACATTTATGGTAAGGGTGGGGAGAGGAAAGAATACATTTTCAGAGGATTATACAACTCATCATTTGCTCATCAGAGTCTCTCTCCCCCATCCCCCTTCTCTCGCAGAGGGCTCTTGCTCTCCTCACCCTCATCCCGCCTTGCCACCACCACTTCCAACAAAAGAGAGGGGTCGGGGCGGCAGACGTGCCCCTACCACGGGCACAAGGAGACCGTGCCATCCCATAACCCGCACCATCCTCTCCGGCTAGGCACAACCACAAGTCTAACTCCGAGTACACAGCCAAGAGGAAAGCACCAAAGACCTGCTCCTGCTCCACACCTGGATGTCTGCGCTACCTCCAGAACTTCACATTAAGGTGACGTTGGCTCACAGCCACCCGAAATGGCTTTGACACGGTACCACCCGCGAACGCGATGGGAGAGGCTGCGCCTCACGCAAGCACGGCCAAAACAAGAGAAGATTTTCTGCAAGTTGCACAGTTTGATGCACTACGCGCGTACATTTCCTGCTCCATGACCGCACAACTGCTTCCCACACAACCAGCGTAGTTACACGCTGGCTGATGGTGAAGTTGGTGAACGAGTAGGTTACATTATTCATGTGTCTATGTGATCCTCTCTACCACTGCGCTTAATAGGTCTGAAAGTTGAACCAATAATTAACGTATGTCCGGAGGACATAGTTGCTCTGAAGTTTTTGATCTATAAGAGAACTGAAAGAGCCAACAGAGCTCAAGAGCACAGTGTCTTGTTTTCCCTCTGCAGAGAAGGGAAAGAAAAGGAAAAGCCAACGCCCCCAAATTCCACAGCACTCGGAGGTGCGTGAAGCACCCACGTCTCCCCCGGCCTCGCTGCTCGCCGCCCAGCACGCCGCCCTACGAGCGACCTCCAAGTCCCCAAAGTTCACCCAAAGCCCGATTTCCACGGCCTCCCTTACCTGTAGCCGTTCTCGATAGTTTCCGTAGCTCTGATGTTCGCTGTAACCCTCAACGTCTTGCTGGATAGTCCAACCACCGAAGGCAGGATTTTGTTTTTAAAGTCTGCACAGCTCCACTCCTCTTCTTCATTCAAGGTCGGGAGATAGCCACAGACAACTTTTAAGCTCCCCAGTCCGTTGCTGTTCATGTAAGCAGGATTCTCTCCTCCGCTCCTTACGTATTCGAGGTATATATCAGAAGTTAAAAACATCTGGTAAGCATTTTCCTCCATCACAGTCTGAATCTCAGTCTGTGCCTGATCAAACATTATAGAATCTATCTGCTGCTTCTTGATGCTATCCCTTATGTAGGTCTTGGTAGCAGGCTTGAGCTGCTTGGAGACAATGCTGTTGTTCTCGATGTACCTTTTGTAAATAGCTTTGGCTACTCTCAAAGTTTTGGTATCCTTAAGGTCCATCTGCCTGAAGCCATTGCAGGCAAACCAGAAGTCTAAGGTATCCACACATTTTTCCCTTTCCAAGAAGGTCCGAAAAAGATAGGCACCATCTTGATCTCCCAACAAGGAATGCAAGGATTTGGTCCATCTGGCCAGAGGGGAGTCCGGAGACGCGCTGCCTTCCGGCTCCCCGAGCCCGTTCTCATTCCTCCTGGGGGCAGGAGGCACCGGCATGGCCTTGAAGCTTTGGCTTTTCACGAGGAAGGAGCTGGGGGGCTGCGGGCATGGTGCCTCTCCTTCCTCCCCCGGGACTGGGGGTCGGGGGGCGTCTTCCCTGAAGCTGCTGCTGGGGTCCGGGAGGTGGGCGAGGACCACGGCGCTGCTCATGGCTCCGGAGCCCGGCGGGGAAAGAGGGGCTCGGAGATCCTGCAGGAGCAGCCTGCGCCTCCGCCTGCCTCTCGCTCAAGTCAGCGGGGGATCCTCTGAGCCTCCTCTCTGCAAAGGGAAAAAGGGAAAAAAAAAACCGGGGGGGGGGGGGCGGGGGGAGAGAGAAGAAAAAAGGAGTATTGATCTAATCAAAACCAGATCCTCCCAACATCAAAGACAAAAAGTAAACAGGCTTTTCAACTCTTCAAAAAAAAAAAAGAAAGAAAAGAAGGAGAGGGAGGGGGGAGAGAAAGGAAGGGGAGCGCGGCTCCACGGCAGCCCGGTGGGCAGCAGCAGCCCCGCTCAGCTCCCGGAGCACTTCTACGGGGCCGGGGGGGCACCGAGACCCCCACGGCTCGGGGGGATCCAGGGGGGATCC